>OU974075.1:1894500-2427000 GCA_918843875.1 Diadumene lineata | reverse complement strand
TTAACGCATGCTCAATAGTAATGAAGTATAAAGTTTTGTTTTTTTTAATGTTAGAGTGCACGCACTAAAAGTGTGCAACAGTTGTCACTATTTAGTGGTAAATAGCATTTATTAAACAAAAGAAAACAATAGAATTAGCATAAAATATCAATATTTAGTGGCATTTATGTTGCACTCTTTTAGTGCGTGCACTCTATTATCGTTTAGCGTAAACAAAGAGGAGTTAGAGGAATCAGTAAAAAAAAATTGTGTGAAGCAAAAATATGTTTCTAAAAGATCTCGTATACTGACAAATACCTCTGTGAGCGTTTTATTACGATTGGATAACAAATTATATCAAAGAATTACAAAAAAAATAGTTATAAAATATTTGTAAAAATATTCATCAAAGATCTCATCGATGAAGAAAAGATGTATGTAAACAAAGTAAGACTGTCATATCGTTTCGATGGGATATGCAAATTTAGCAGACAATGTGAGATCGAGCAACACGAGTCGCATCATACAAAGCATAGCTGTTACACCGTTCCATTGAACTTTGGGAACGTTTTGGAAATGACGAAAATTCTTTATAACTTTTTAAAATTCAAAAAACGTGAACAAGCTTATCTTGATCACAATTGTAGAACTAGAATTTCAGCAGTAAAGTGACAGTATAGAAGAGAATCGCGACGCTGATTCGCCGACTGATCTGATGTTTGTTGAGATTTGAAAATCGATTATTGGTTAGGTTTTTGTCAGTTTGTAACTATGAAAATCACTTAGTTATCGTCCTCAGCATATTTGTAAGATACGTTTACATTATTCTCATTGAATGTCCTTTTTACCATTTGAATGAAAGAAGTGTGCAATAATTCCTGCTTATTATTTTAGTTATTTCCTTTCGTTAGATTTTTCTCAATCGCCGAGATCTTTTGTATTTATTTATTTTTTTTATTCAAATTCTTGAAATCCTTCGACAATTTATTCAATAGCAATAAAACGATTGTAGAGGTATTCGGCAGTTGAAATTTCAAAATGGTTACATTGAAAATCAATAATGAAATGTTTTTCGCTTTTTGCACGAACAATTGCAAAGATTTGAACATTTCAATCGATCCAGATGATTTGAGTAATTATCTCTCACTCTTTTATTCACTTATTTATTTAATCCTTTAATTGAATTTCTCATTAGTTGGCTGTCATTCTCATTTGATGTTTGCTTATATGTAATTAGGGACTCAGCGTCAGAAATTCAAAGTCGGTGTTTAGAATTAAATGGGGAAAAAATTCTTAAACCTCCCGTTTGACTTCGCCTAGAATTCTCTGAACGCCCACACCCACCAAAACTATGGATAAATTAAACATCCTGCTTTTGAAACATTTTCAAACGTTTTATATAGCATTATTGATAAGATTCAAATTGTTGTTGTTAATATTTATTCATTGTATTTGTTTGTTTGCTTATTTTATTCTATAGTTATTTTTGATTAATTGAATGACCAATGATTTAATCATTGATAAATAATGAATAAATGAATGATTAGTTTATTGCCTTTAACGAAGCTCTTAATCAAAGGTCTGCTATAGTTTTATTTACATAACGTTTACATTGTGTTTTGTATGAGCTCAATGAAACTGGAAAAACACATATAAAAGCTGTAGTCCTCTGTATTTAGCACTGCATGGAAAGCTGTTATTAAACAACCTCGACTGGATCCATTTCTCAATCGGTTATTAAAGTCATGTTTTAATTTATTTGATCTATTTCAGCTTCCCACGCACCGCCCAAACCGGTTTTACAGGCTTTGGGAAGACACGAAATTCTTGTTCAGTGGGACCATCCACCAAGACCGCTAGGTAGAATAAACAGCTATGAAGTCAAGATTAACGACATGGTTATATACACTGGCATTGATAAAAGCTGTATTGCTCGATTCCTGAAACCTAACACTGAATACGTAGTGACTGTAAGTCTGTGATGTTTATTTATTCATTCATCCATACATCCATTTTTCATTTGTTCATTCAATCATACATTCATGTATTTGTTCATTTGTTGTCGTGTCCTCAATTTTTCATTTGGTATTTGTGGTTAAAGCCTCAAAGAGGCGTAGCCTTAATTTGATTGTTTAGGTTATGCGTGTTTGATGGCTAAATGCTTTTATCTTTTGTTTGTCCAGTTCATTTGTTTGTTTGTTTTGTTTATTATTTGTTCGTTTGTCCGTTTTCTTGTTTGTGTGTTGTTTGTTTGTTTGTTTATTTCTTTATTTGTTTGTTTGTTTGCTTGTTTGTTTATTTTTATTGTTCGTTTGTTGTTTGTTTGTTTGCTGGTTGATTGGTTGGCTATGTTTTTTGATGTCTACTTGTTTGTTTATTTGATTGATTTTTCTGTTTTGCTCATTTGTTTATTAATTAGTTGCTTTGTTTGTTTATGTATTTATTCATCCACTAACCGTAATGTCTAAAGATCACTAATCTGTATGTTGTATGCCATATAGGTAAGCGCATGGACTAGCGAAGGTCGATGTGAAAGTCTACCATCTAAGAAAAGGACAGCTCGCGAGATATACCGTAAGGCAAAAGGTTCTAACCGCTGAGCACTTCACCTCGGCACCTTTATTACTTGCACTATAGCAGTATGTATTTAACCACTTGCACTGTCTAACACAGAGCGTAAAAGAATAGAATCTGTTTTCGTATGATTGGGAAAAAAATGCCGTAACGTATCGTAGCCGTAGTTTCCAAGAAAACGTTGACAGTTTCTGACGTATCGTATAGCAATATCGTAACTTAACCGTTTCCCACTCATATGAAAACGACTCTAAAGTAATTAAAAATTTATGGTACTTCACCCGGAAATATTATGAATAGATGTATAAGTTGAATTGATAGAAATTGAGAACCAAACCACGGGGGATAGAAATGTTTGTGTATCTGTTTATTCACAGACATGGTTCGAGACCTTGCCTGTCTCCATTTCACACGAGTCAACTCATATATTTGTTCATAACATAAAGTATTGTTCGCATTAGTGAGGCATTATTATTTTGAGCTTTGTTGTTTGATTGTTTTTTAACTTTGTTGTTTGAATGTTTTTAAACTTTGTTGTTTGAATGTTTTTTAACTTTGTTGTTTGATTTTTTTTTTTTTTTTTTTTTTTTTCTCTGTTTACATTTCTTTGTTGATGAATTGAATTTATTTTCTGTTGATGTGATTAATGTATTTTGTGTATTTTTTTTTATTTTACTGTCTGTTTTATTTATTTATTTGTTTATTTATTTATTAATTTATTAATTAATTAATTTATTTATTTTTTACTCATCTATTTCTATATTTCTTTATTTATTAATTTATTTATTTATTTACTTACTTACTTACTTACTTACTTACTTATTTATTTATTTATTTATTTATTTATTTATTTATTTATTTATTTATTTATTTATTTATTTATTTATTTATTTATTTATTTATTTTACACTGAGTTTATAACTAGGATTTCATGTGCGATCAATTTATTTACATCAAAGAAGACTGTTTAATTACCGGTTGTTTGAATTGTATTGGACGCATGTGAAAAATGCTTTATGGGCATGGTTTTAGTTGGTTGTTTTTGTTAACCGCTTGCCGGTGTATTGTTGGTTTGTATTTTTGTTTCCTTGTTTTGCATTGATTGGATATTTGTTTATGTGTTGGTTGTTTTGTTTGCATATTTGCTTGTTTGATTTTGAAATGTTTGTTGTACTGTTTGCTTTTTCTGGGTAAAAGAAGCACAAAAAAAACTACATGAAAATATCATTGAAAAAGAAAAATATTTTAAAAGATTACAAAAAAGGATAAGAAAATAAAACAATCTTAAACACATAAAAAAACAGCGGAACAGAGTAACGATGGCTCTTACTTGTGCAATGAAATTAGAAACGGTGCGAAAATGTTTATCTTGCTTATATTTTTTATTGATTATTTATTTATAAAGATTTTGCAAGGTGTAGCATACAAGATCATGTTCATGTTCTGCTTGAAGATCAACAAAAAATAAACATTTTTGGGCAATCAGTCACCGTAAAATACTTACTCAAACTTGATCTACTAACTCTCATTTTGTACAGATTCCTCGACGAAAGGATCTAAACAGACCACATCTAAACGAAATAAACAAAAACGTAAATATGTAAATAATACCGTCAATAAGTTAAATATACGAGTAAATATGTGCAGTTCCCACAACAACAATCAAAAATGTTTTAATAATATTGATAATAATAATTATAATTTATATCTTGTTAAACACATTCCACTATATCTCGATGCTTTAGTTAATTTTAAACCCCTGCCCACCCACCCCCGGGAAAGGACGGGAAATAAACGCGCCATATCCGGAATTCCCACACTGTTTTAATGTCCCTTTTTTTAGGTCCCCTTGTACCATGCCTGGTACTTGAGCTAATTTCCCCTAAGAGGCTGGGGATTTAAAGATGGAGTAATGCATTTAACAGCAAAAATGTTGTCTTCTGGGAAGTCGGCGAAAAGGCGTCACTTTAAAATGTCACTGGGGTCACAAGTTTCAATTGACTCATGCATAATGAAATCCAGTCATGAAGAAGCCTTTTGAAGCTCATCGTTGATTGGCTCAACGGACAATAGATAACCAATGAAAACATTGAATCCTATTGTTGTCTACAGCTAATCAAAAAAGATATTCTAAACACCTTTCGTCACTACTGATCAAATCAACGTATTCATCAATGTTTAAACTCCATTTGAAATACTATAAACCTACTTCATACTGACAAAGCGTCTAAAATATAATATATAAAGGTCAAATAGGTAGTAAAGGATTGAATGTGCTATTCTTAAAAAAAATCATAAATAAATTGAGAAAATAAAAAGTTCTGCAATTCGAAATAAAACCAAATATAAAAAGTAATTTTCTTAGAAAAACCCTCAAATTACTCGTAAATTATGTAAAAGACTCTGCAATAAACACTTTTGTTAACTTGTTATCCGCCAAATGTGATTAATCATTATTTATCAGAATCATTAGTTTTAATAGTCTCTCTGATATGTGCATTTTCTGTCACTCGTCATGCATTCACCAAAATAAGTGCTTGTTTTGGGTTTTGCGCGTCGCGTGACACAAATCGTGTCTATCAGAGAGGCTATAGTTTTAACCAACTTTCATCAGCGTGTAATGCATTTCGAGTGTATAACGAGTGGTTTGCACTAATCGGATAGTATCAAGCACTGTTATTAAACTATTGGTGTTGCTGTGTTTTAGCAGTCCCAATTAGAAAGCCTTTGTATCCATTTGATGTCAAAAACACAGGTAACGACGTTGATGATCGATGATAGTTGTGATGATGATGGCAGCGATAGTGGTGATGATAACGATGATGGTGGTGGTGGTAATGATGATGGCGGTGGTGATGATAATGATGGCGGTGGTGATGACGATAATGGTGGTGATGACGATGACTGTGATGGTGGTAATGATGATGATGATGATGGTAGTGGTGCAGTTATGTGCCGGAAAAATGATGATTCTTTTTTTATTTATACTCAAAATTATGACAATGATCGATTCAATTTTTCAACAATTGTTCGTCTATTTCTTGGTAGAAGTAAAAAGAGCAAAGACCGCTGGTCAGTTATCAATGCCTTCTGTAGAGATCACTACAACTAAAAGACGGCCGAGTAGAATTAGTATGGTATGTTATCAGCATAATCGTCATCATCTTCATCATCATCACCATTGTCACTATCAACATCAAAATCATCATTATTATGATCATTATCCATATCATCATCATTATCACCACTACGGTGTAGGCTTCTTCATCATCATCATTTTGGACAGTCAAAAAGATGAACACTGACCATTTAATGTATGGAGCAAACCAAAAGCAAATCAATAGTAATTTATTAATGCGTTTCGTGCGTAGTAGTGAAACAAATGTTAAGAGAAAAATATAATATGCCCTTGGCAGGATTTGAACCCACGTTTTCGGTATTCTTTTCGGATGCTCACGGTTGCCGTACACTTCACAATTCAGCTGCGTTTCCAGCGTGGTGGTCCTTGTGGTGTATTAAGACATCGGACTAGAATACCGAAAACGTGGGTTCAAATCCTGCCAAGGGCACATGATATTTTTCTCTTAACATTTCTTTCAGAAAGCAAATCAAGTCATTATCTAAATGGTGCTAATTTGTTGTGAACTGGTGCAATAATTATGACAGTTATATTTATACCCATAGTTCCTAGCAGTCTTGAAATGACCAATTATTACTTTTTGGTGATCACAACGTTATTTGAAATACCTATACACAATCCAATCGCGGTAGACAATGAAACACAATAGGTTTTCTCGAATACATTGTAATACATTGTACTACATGATATGTAAGTTCTACCTGTTGCGAACCTGAGCTCATCTCTATTTCTATGTTTTGTAATATTATAGGCTGCCGATACTAAGCCTCGTCCCCAAACTACCACAAGCCTCGATATCAACTCGAACAAAACAGCCAGCAAAAGGCCACCAAGTAGACGGCTATCAAACCTGAAAACAGAGCAGCTCTCATCATCACTTGACGCCCTGGACACTACAAAGGTCGATGCACTAAAGTATATCTCAATATCAGTTTCATGACAATAGTCTATTGCAAATATATACCTAATAGTCCACTTTGAATTCTCTTTTGACACCGTGGAGGGTTTTTTTCCCCTAACCCTAACACTGTACTATCTCCGCCCGTGGAGTAGTGTTTTCCCCTTACCGTAACACTGTATTATCTCCGCCCATGGAGTAGTGTTTTCCCCTTACCCTAACACTGTACTATCTCCGCCCGTGGAGTAGTGTTTTCCTTTCTAACTGGTTGTTTCTATCTTAGGATATCTCTCTATCACCGGGCCTCGAATCCAGGCAACCATCCAAGCATAGCTATAAGCCGACTAGACCATCACTAGGTATTACTACACGATTGCGAAAATAATACTAATAATGATGATGTTGATAGTGATGATTATGATGATGATAATATATGATGATAACGACAAAGATGATGATAACGATGATGATGGTGATAATGGTGATGATAATGATGATAGTGATAATAAAGATGGTGATCGTGATAGTGGTGATAATAGTGGTGATAACTATGGTAATAATGGCCAAGATTATGGTGATGGTAATGTTAATAACGATGATGTCAACGTTGATACTGGTGTAGCGATAATAGTTTTGAAAATGTTAGTGATTCGACCTGATTATGATGGTCGACGATAGTCATTGTAAGAGACGGAACGTTAGATATTTAAGGGAGGGTTGGGCAATTTTTTTTGCAGGATATTTTTTTCACATATGATGATTGTGCAGGATATTTTCTTCGTCCCTGCACGATATTTTTTATTGGCACATTTTCCGTTCACAATATTTTTTTTTCTCTGTTTAAGGCTTTGCTCGATATTTTTTTGGTATTTGCCCAATCCCCCTTCTAATATCTAATGGTCTGTCCCTAATACAACCATTTTCGTTTAAGTGCGACTCTCGAATCTAAACGTCTCGTCTAAAACATGGCATTTTGGTGGACTTCAATCAAAAATCAAACAAAGTGCGAGGCACACTATCGCGTTTGTTTCAAGGTGAACACTTTGTCCGCTTTTTGATTGACGTCTACCAAAAAGCAAGGCTCTAGACTTTTAGCTTCGAGGTCGCACTTCAACGAAAATGGTTCTATTTTACAACCTCATGTTGTCTAAACAAGTAAACCCATTATAAAACTGATACCGTTTTTTCACCGCCAATCTGGTTGGCCACTTGTGTGTTGTAGGTCTCCGTCGCAGCAGCTTACCAGGTATCCATGGCGACAACAGGCTTAAACCAAGACCGGCTCGACTAAACAGATCGCCAGCATCTAGAGGATCGTCTGACTCGGATGAACTTGATAGGTATATTCCACGTTAGAAAGTACGCCTGTTTCAAAAACCTTTGTCGGACAGAATGTAGAATCCCGGTATTCAAATGTCGATTTTTTTGCAGTCAGACACCAACGGGGCATAAAAGCGATACTTGAGCTGACGTAATCGTTTGTTATTCATGTGCCAACTAGACTGTGATTAGCTGTTATTTTAATAGAACTTATTGTAGTTCTGGTTGGCATATTAGCATAACAATTCATTTGTTTATAAACATGAAGTATCGCTATTAACCTATTATAAAGTAAAGATATCTTGGCAATTTAATGGTGTTTATTTTGTTAAAGTACATTCACCAATGAAGGAATAGAAAACGAGACAGCGTGTTCTCTTGAGTTCTAGAGCACGCGGGAATTTTAAGAAGACGAGAGAAGCTTCAGGAGTAGCACGACCTCAAAGCACATCCCATTTGATATTCTACTTCAAGTATTCTATTCGACACTTTTCGAAATAAGTGTATTTGTTTTGTTTTTTTGTTTTTTTTGTTTTGTTTTTTTTGGTAGACAATTTTGAAGTTTTTTTGCCTCATATATTTGCTTTATTTCCATTGAATGTGTTGATTGTTCAATTGTTGGCTTGAATGCGTGCCTTTTGGACTTTTTGAATGGTTTTTATAACAACAGATTCTTCCACTGCTGGCTCAGCATATAGATAAATTACAATAAGTTACAATTCTTTTTGCATTACAAAATGTATGTGTGTGTTTGTTATTGTAGACCTATCGATTTAACTGATTCATTGATCACAATGCAAATCAAGCCAACCAATACCAAACAAAATCAGTAAGTAGACACAATGTTTTCGTTGAGAAGGAGAGGAGCTCGCAACATCCAAACACACAATTATTAACAAAGTTAGAAGCCGGTACACAATGCCGGGATGTAATGTCAGCTCCAGAATCGCACGGTTAAAAAGGGGGTCCATTCGTTCTTTATTCAAGTATCTTAATGAAAGTCCCAAACAATGTTCCAAAATTGACAAGGGGGTCCAAGGGACCTCTTGGTAACCCCTTGGCACAGAAAATGAGGTGACACGACGCTGCGAAGAATTTACTTGCTGGGTACTGCTTCCAAACCCAGTTACTGCTTAAAAATGCTACCAGTCATTTAACTGAGCTGCTACTAAACTGTTACTAAACAAAATTTCTCATCGATATTTTGAAGCACACGGAAAGATAAAGAAAACATCTTTTAGAACCTGGTGGATAAGAACGTTTGGGAGAAATTTGCTATTTTGATATTCCCTTTAGATGAAAACCCATATAAAAAATCAACAGTTTCATAGAGAACCTTTTGTAGGTTTGTAAAAGAGGGTGATCCTTGTACTTGGTTACAAATACACATTTGCCAGCCCAATTCCTCTTCATCTGCTTTTACGCATCAATTGCTTGAACAGTTTAATCTTATTTTTCTTGTTGTTGTATTCTAGGAAAATCTCACCCAACAAAACAACATTTGCTGCGTCGTTCCAAGAACTCAAGCAAGTACATCGAACGAGTCAGCCGCTGACCATGAAATCCCCATCACCGTTAACGCCTTCACGACTCAAGAAAAAAGATTATTTAAGCTAATTTTATAACAAATGTTCATTCGCAATATAGCCAGTAGAGAAGTACTGATCCAAATGGTCTTCAAGATCTCACACGTCCATGTTCCATGGAAACTATTTGTGGACACAAATCTTCAAGGCGCAGAAACGTGGTGCTATTTGTTGCGCGTGCGAAATGTAAGTTCTATGAAATGGTAGTCTGCGATACAACGAATTAGCTTATCAATTTAAACTTAGGCCCAGCTCTGGCGTCGAACTGAATCAGATCAGTGACAAAGATGTGATTTTTACAGACCATTTTAATTAGGGCTTCATCACAAATCTTTTGAAGTCGAAAGAACCTTACCGTGCAATCGCATGCAATCTTTTCACCGCCCAATAGCATCGGATTCAAATATGCACGCTCGGCTCCACTCACAAACCTTTGTTCACTATGTCATTTCGCGCTATATTGCTTTAAGGGAGGAGGGGGGGGGGGGGGCAAATACCAAAAAAAATATCGAACAAAGCCCTGAACAGAGAAAGAAAAACGTGCATGGTGTGATGTGCCAATGAAAAATATCGTGCCGGAAGGAAGAAAATATCCTGCACAATCATCACACGAAAAAAAATATCTCCTGCACAAAAAAATTGCCCATCCCCCCCCTCCCCCCCTCAAATATATAATGGTCCGTCCCTAAAGTACATAGATAGTTGTGGTAATGGAGAATCTATAATAAGGATGTTCTATTGTACATGCATGAAAAACGGTAGTAGATATTATGGTTTTAGTGTAAATATGGAGTGGGACTATTTTATTCTAGTAAATACTGTATATATCTGCCTAATGGGATGATTAAAAAGATTTTATTTATTGATACTTTACACTCTTGAATTGTAACACTAACGACGATCGATGTAGATGACGCTTGTGATGATGATATCGATGACGGTGATTAGTGTTGATGATGGTGATGACAGCGATGATATCGATGACGGTGATTATAGTGTTGATGATGGTGATGACAGCGATGATGGTGATTATAGTGATGATGGTGATGTCAGCGATGATATAGATGACAGTGATTATAGTGTTGATGATGGTGATGATGATGACAGTGATGATATCGATGATGGTGGCGAGATGATATATAGGATTATCATTTTTAAGCTCGACTTTTTCACGGTTATAACTGTTTTAACATTTTGTCCGTAGAGCAATATTACGAGAAGACTTACAGGCTATACAGTCATTTTTTTTTAGTAGTAATTGCTTTGCGTTTTAATTCAACTCTACTATTAACAAGTCTATACAGACGTTCGCGGGCATAAAACTAATCGTCAGATTTTTTCTTTAACTTCAAATTAGCAAACAACCTGGAACGAATTACAAATGAGGGGGTACTGGATCCGTTTTTTCATAAGACCACTGGCAAATTTAAGAAAATGTGAAAATTGTTCGTATTTTTACGTTAAAGTGTTTCTCAGACATAATTGTGTATCTATTGATGGTAAGAAATGTAAAACTCTAAAATTCGAAATATGCGCAGAACTGTGCGCAGTGCAAAACTACGGAATTACCATCATTGTGTTATTTTGCTTTTCTTCGGGCGCGCACTGGAGTGCATACGAAGAAATCATGCACACTAGCAACGTACGCGAACGTCCTTGTTTTTCAGCCATAAACTCACTGTCTCGTTCTTGATCTTTTCATTTGGATTGAAGCGTGTTACTTATCCAAAACATTCGTCGATGCTATTTGTGTCCAGGGCTTACCCTGGAGATAAAAAATTGACATTTGTCTTGATCATTTTTTTAACTCTATGGTTGTCAAGTTAGATCCTGATTTTGTAGCAAAGTTTATTTTCACACATTCGTTTACACGATTTACTTGCACTAAGTTGGCAGCTCAAAGTGTTTTCGCATCTCTCCACACAGTGCTTCATGTTGACTTTCAACGACATCTTGACTGAACAATTCCATGTTTACAATACTACTAATTTGAAAATGGGCTAACTGCTCATTCATTCTAGTAGCAAAAGAACAAAATCGATCCTCGAACAAACACTTGATGTCAATAATCTCAAGCACGTGTTGGTGTCCATCACAAGAGTCAATTAACTGCTTCGCCTGTAGCAACGAATCCATGACATTCTCATCACTGCCTTTGAAACCTTCGCAGATTAGATATCGCCGAGGGAGGCACAGGGACCCCGGTAGATTGATGATCGCAATTCTTCGGAACAGATGATGAAGAATATACAGCAGACCTACGGTGAAGCGAGACAGGGAGGAGTACAGACGGCATACAAAGCTACCCCCTTCTTTAATCGCATTCAGGGACGTTATGATGTCTCCAAGGAGGTCAGCATTGGTTAGGACTTCTAAAGGAGGTGTGTTGCTATCCCAGAAGACCACGGGCGCATCATAACCATTTAAGCTAGGAACGAGGACTAAGTCTACTTTTCCATTGGAACTGGGACTAGTCGTAGAGACCTTAACATCCCGGGACTGCAAGTAGTTCTGAATACACTGGCATGGCAACGGTGGCCCTAGCAACAGTGACGTTACATTTGGTCGCTGTGTGATGCCAACAAGACGATCTAATATTACAATAGAGTAAAAATCACATTGATCGGAATTTTCCTTACATTGTGTCATCTTTATTGTCAGCTTTCGAGACAGATCTTGAGTGGACTTGGACGCGTTGTCTATAGCTGTGTTTAGTGTTGTGATGTAAAATGAAGAGCAGAAACGAGAGTTCAAGATTTTGGAAATCTTTTTGCCCTTTGAAAGTGCGAATATCAACTCTGTCTTGCTCTCAAGCCATTCAATGTCAACTGGCGACAGGGGGGTTAGCTGTGCTCCTTTATCAGACGTACAAAACTCTAAAAAAATGGAATGAAAGAAAGAGTAAATGCTGGACGTAAATCACAGTTAACAGAAAGTTTCACTTGGTTATCTATGCGTACAGGAACGACTAAGAACGTAGGTCACAACCATCCTCAGTGTTAGTCTCGCCTCACACAATTCCTACTTATTTAACAGCTAGTCTGGAGCCAAATGAAATGTAATGCAATGCAATGTAGAGTGTAAACACTAAATGTGTGCAACAGTTGTCACTATTTAGTAGTAAATAATAGTAGATTTAGCATAAAATAGCACTATTTAGTGGTATTTATGTTGCACACTTTTAGTGTGTGCACTTTAATGTAACGTAATGAAATAAAATCTACCAGCATATACCTTTCAAACTAGTCGAGGTTGTTGGTTGGAAGTGACCATCTTGTAATATAATATCCAGCCACGTGTTATGGTCTCTATCATTGTATGTGCCATGTTTTTTTCTGTTGCTAAGCAAGTGGAAATCATTGCTATCCTCACTGGTCTTTACTCGCTGTATTCCATCGAGATATCGACTTTGTACTATACGATCACCTTAGGAGATAGACAAAATTTGTAAATAATATTGGTAATCATCGTGATGATGGTAATGGTTATGATGATGATACTACCCATAATATTAATGATTGTACTAACAATGATGCTGATGATGGTGATGATGATAATGGCAATGATGTTGGTGGTAATGGTGCAGGGACCGTGAAGTATGTTGAAAAGTGGGGGGGCTGGGGGGCTGACAGCCAAATGATAATCACTTTTTTTCTTAGGTCACAAAGAACAAGACATCCACGACATGCATCCATATTAAAAGAATGATAATATTGAAAAGAAGAAAAAACGTTTTGAGGATAATTGTTATTTTGATTATTTGTATTTCTATTCTTTAGCGCTAAGAAGTGCTGAGAAGTGCTAAGAAGCTGCAGCCCCCCTAGCCCCTCCCTCTCTGCGGTCCATGTGATGATGATGGTGATGATGGTAATTATGATGATAATGAGTAATGATGGTTATAATAACACTGTCATGATGGAGCTATTGTTGTTTATTAGCACTCTGACAGTATTGTACCTGTTGTTGCTGTGCTCAAGAACAGAGTTGTTTGAAGCAGGGCACATGTCACTACCAGGTGATCTTGCAAATTACTACTAGCCAGTCAGGTTGCAAATTTATTTCAAGTTAATAATCACTCCCATATATCTTACTTACTTATTAGTTGTCAAAAATGCAGCATTCCAGATTTTGGAGATTGTCAGGGAGATGAAAATCAAAACATAAAAGGGTTCAATTTCCTGATACGAGAGAACAAAATATGCAAAGAACAACAATTTACCTCTTTTAAAGCATTTTAACTTTATTCTTCATGTTTTCGAAAGTTTTGCTTGAGGAAGGAAGGTACTTGAATAAAAATAAAATCCAAGATGGCAGACTGTTGTCCTACTGAGTTGTGAACTTGAGTGCACAGTGGTACATGGGATTGATTATTAACTTGAAAAGAAAATCACCTGGTAAACTAAAATCACAATGGTGAATTTGCCTTGATTCACTATGGCGTCATATTGAAACAATCTTCAACAATCTATCGTTTAAACGGAAAGAATAACGGTAGCTGGGTGGGGTCCAATCAATGCGAATGCACTGAAAATTTTTCTAAACCCATATTTATATTTAATATTATTTGTGTGTATTAACAGTATTACCACATCTAAAAATCAGGCCACTTTAGACTGACATGTATCACTAGCAGAAAATTTTGGTGAATTTTCTAGCAGTGATGTCATTGTGTATAAGGGGAATAAATAATATTATTGATGATAGTGATGATTGTAATAAAGGACAATAACATGGTGGCATACCTTTCAACAAAGGATTCACGTTGAACTTGCTAAAATACTCTTCTACAGCCTTATTTCTCACATGATAAACGTGTTGCTTGTCTTTCTTACTCATGAATTGGAACAACCTGATATTCTCCACTATCTCTTCTTTCTGGTTTTCAATGAAGAATGTTTGACACTCAAACAGCCTATCAATGAACTCATCAGGGATCTTGTTCAGAGGAAAGATAGCTTTATCAGGTGGACCACTGTTGTAGATGCTATTTAAGACTGTGTGAAATTCAGGGAGTAAGTTTCCATGGTAATCAAGACAGATGACGTAGACCTCTGAGTTGCCAGCTTTACTTGTGGCTTAAAGAAGACAAGGAATAGATGTGATGTTTTTTTTAACACCTCAGAAAAAATGCTCCGACTTTCACTTTGGCACAGAATTTGATTTCATCCAATGCATATGAAAAGTACTGGGTGTTGCTCACCCCTTTTCAACATGCAAAAAGTGTTTGAAAATTTTGTTTTGCCCTGATTCAGCTATGTCGTCACATCAAATCAATATTCAAAACTTATTGTTTAAACACAACGGATCATGGTGAGAGGACAGGGTCAAATCAGTGCAAAGTCACTAAAAATTGTTCAAAATCTGACATGAATCTGCTGAGAAAACAGGTGCAGAAGCAGATTCAGCAATCCTTGAAGGGGGTGCACTAATAAACTAATGATCCAGAAATTTTGAAAGGGTGGGCACTTATCAAAGAATTATTGATTATCAATCAGCAATTTGAAAAAAATAATCTATAAAAACGAGATTGAAATGGATCTGCCTCAGAATTTTCCCAAAAACAGCATATTGTTTAACACATACATCTCAAAATCAGGCCATTTTAGATTAAACTGTTTTGCTGAGAGAAAATGTTTTCAAATTTTCTTTTCGATTTGGCTATTCTATCCCCCAACATAAACAAGCAGTGACATCATGACAGTTAATTAGGGCATTTGGATGTTAAATGAGCACAAACGTGTCATTAAAATCGCAAGTCAAAATAAACATGATTGTAACCACTTGTTTAGGGGTAAGACATTGATGACCGTTGTGTGATGCGGATTATTAATATGTTCAATATAAATGTGGAATGAATTGGTTTGCGGTGTGGATCGAATTGAATTTGGATCCAAATGACTGCATTTCAAAGGCGTTCTTTTTCACTAAGGGTACCTCTCCCCCTGGATTGGCTATACACTAAGGGTACCTCCCCCACCCTGGATTGGCTATACACTCAGGGTACCTCTCTGCCTGGATTGGCTAAGTATAAGCTTTTTTTCCTTCCTCGTCCCTATTATCACTTTTACTTGTATTCATTTATGTCATGATAGTCAATAAAGTTTTTATTAAAACATGTTCACAAATAAAACTAAGTTGTTAAAACAAAAGCTATCGCATAACTTACCAGGTTTGATCAAATGTATTTCTTCAAACACACAAGCGAGTAGATACAACATGCATATCATATGACATTCAAGTGCTGTAAACATCTTGAACACATAGTTCCCACCAAGTCCTAACAGCTCAATCGCTGCTAGTGTTTCACAGAATACCAGCTGGCCAACAACTTGTTCTTGTTCTCCAGGATTGTCGGCACAGTTAATGCTACCATCTGCTGTAACCTAGCAACAAATTTAATACTTTGTAAGTAAAGGGTTAAAGTAAAACCTGGATTATTATGAGAGCCACAAGAATTCATAAATTAATACTTATTTATCAACAGGTAACAGCAGAGGTTCAAGCAAAACACATTTACATCACTCAGAACCGGTCTCAAACAATAATCCATGCAGGTATCTACATCAAGCCTTTTGAGATGTTCACTCACCATTAATTGAAAGTAATGTGTTGTGATCATCTGGGTGAGTGTATATATACAGAGGTGGATTCAGAATTTGTTTAAGGGGTGTCACAAAAAGAAAAAAAATCAAAAATTTTGGCATGAAACTGACACAGGAATCCCAACCAAAAATGTTTTCAATTCTTGCAGAAATTGATGAATAGAAACTTTTATATTTTATATTATTTAAACTATTTTTTTTAGATATCTTGCAGTCATAAAGTATACATTAAAGCAAAATGAAGGGCCAGGGTGTCTAGTGCACCATTAGATTATAAAAATGAAGGAAAGAGGGTGTCTGTTGCATATGTTTGCAAAAAACAGGTGGTTTTAGATGCTGACATTACAGACCAATGAAGTAAACAACACAAATGACAATCTTTTAACATTGTTTGTGGGCCTTCAAAACCATTCCAAGAGAAATGCATTACTCACCAAGTGGACTGGACCCAAGTTTTCACAATTCTTCTTAAGATGTTTCAAATTGTTTAAATCCATGATGTCTCCTGTCCCGTCAAAGCCAAAATCCCAATGTTGTCTTGTCTCCATGATAAAGCTATCATCATCCAACATTGCATTAAGATCATTGCCTTCATAGTAAGGATTAAGTGTAGTTCCAATCCAGCTCCAATTAACCTCAGGGACATTATTCTTCAGGTGCTGATTTAAGCATGCTATAAATGCACCAGGGGCTTCACACAAATGAACTGAGTTGAGCTGTTTAGATTCTAGGGCCTCTGATGAGATCAGATTATATGTGCCTAAAATTTCTTTGAACTTAGCCCATGCTTGAGTGCACATTTCGGCATTGACATGTTCCCTTAGATTTTTGACGATGAGCCCTCCTCTATGCATTCGACGCGTATGTTGATGCCAATTTTCGATGTCCATGTCATTAAGAAGACTTTTAGTGGCGTTAAGTTCCTCTTTTAAAGCTAGTAGCTTTTTCACAGTGAATGGTTCTTCAGAGAGAAATACCTCTTTCCCATGCGGAAGGTGCCATTTTTGCTCGCGGTTTTTTAGAGTGATTTTCTTGTTAAAAAGCTGATCAACTTCGCCAAGTATTGAGTTTCCTTCAGCGAGGAACTTGTTATCTTCATACTGATGATGGAATGCATTTTTCTTTCGTCGTTTGTGGGCCATAATTTTACTTTTAACTTACGCCAGCACCGTGTCAAAAATTCCTCTACAATCGGCCATTTTGTTTATGAATCGATATAGTGGGTTTCCTGTGTCAAAAATTCAAAAGTAAAAAAATTAAAAGTAATAGAATATTTTCGAAGGAACACGCTAGATTGATAAAAATTACAAATAAGCTAAATGTTGCATTAAATGATCATATGTTTCTCAAACAAAAAAAATCAGGAAGATTTTTTGGGAAAAATGGGAAATTGATAAAATATGGCGGGTAAATGGTGTTTTCCACTGACCAAACGCATTACGGGCGCTAACTAAAAAATGGCCGCCGAGTATAATCACATTTTACACAAACTTCTTCCAAAAGTCTCTTCAAAAGAAGATCTCCAACTATTTACCGTACTTTCAAAGGTACAAAAACTTGGAGCAAGATCTGCGCTTGTTATTTTAGCCAAAGCAGTTCATTTTTACTTCGCAAAAGATTTTAAGTCGAGCATTTTTCATGCACAAACAGTTTTGGATTTTTGTTGGGAGAAATTGAACACTGGTCATTGGAAAGATATCGACATTGTATGGCGCGAAACCTATTCTTACGCCAGCTTATTTAAAGCTGTTTCTTTGTATGAAAGTGGAGACGTGCGCAATGCACTCGAGTCGTGTGACTTGGGGCTTTTGTTAGGTGCTCCTATCTTGAACAACATCTTATGTAAGCTTGCAAAGGACATTCACAATGAAGTAAGGCAGCACGAGAAACATGGAACTGACAGTCATTCTTTGTCAACAAATATAAGCAGCAATGGTGGAGAATCATCAACAAATCTCCAAAGTAGTTGCGTTTCAAAAGATAATGACAGTTTAGCTTTTTTGGTAAAAGCAAATTTATGTAAAGATGATGTAAATTATTCACAAGCAATGACATGCAAGAACAGCAACAACTTTAGATCAAAAACAGAAGATGAAGGTTCATCATCTTTTGAAAAAGATGTTGGTCCAAAGTTAAAGAAACAAAAATGTACTCATACGCCAACTGAAAATCCAACCTCAAAAGCTGATTCTCAACATATTTCATTTGACAAAGAAAGCAATCTTCTGGAAACAAAAAAGTCAAAGATTACCCATGTTCCAATAATCAACCCAAACTTTGAAATCAAGCACTGTAACTGCCCATCACTCCTGCAGTTTCAAAACACATACATGAAACAGGAAAAACCGGTTATCATTGAAGACATGATTGATCACTGGCCAGCATTTACCAGCCATATATGGAGTTTACAACATTTAAAAGAAATCGCAGGTAGTCGCACTGTGCCGGTTGAGTTAGGATTACGGTACACTGATGAATCTTGGACGCAAAAGTTAATGACAGTGAATGAGTTTATAGATGATTATGTAAAGCCGAGTGAGCTAAGTGATGACGTTGAAATAGCATACCTTGCACAACATCAACTGTTTGACCAGATTCCTGAGTTACGACAGGATATTATCGTCCCTGACTACTGTTGCCTTGGTGACAGTGAGGTGATGATCAATGCATGGTTTGGGCCAAAAGGAACAATATCACCATTACATCATGATCCATATGATAATTTGCTGACACAAGTTGTTGGGGAGAAGTATGTTAGGTTGTACAGTAAAGAGCAGAGTGAGAACGTTTACCCTCACCAGACTACTCTGTTGAACAACACAAGCCAGGTAAGGCGGGGATGATATTATTATTTTTATTTCTTTGTTAATCAAGTGTAATGGTCCAGTCAACCAACATATGAGTAAATCAACCATGAATCAGTCAGAGTCTATTATTATTAATTTAATAGGCCTAGCATCCATTTCACGGCTCACAATTTATCTAGACATGTACAATCTAAATTTTTCTCAAGCCGATTCCACACAACTTATTATTGCAGCCTTAACATGTCACTTATTTTTCTACAGTGGGTACATTATTGCCAGTTATGCTGGGATGATGAGGTCCAAAAGACCAAAACATCTGTCCTGGCTGTTAGTTGAACTGGCAAACACTTCCATTATGCACCTTCTACTAATGAAGCCTATCAGCTATTTCACAGCTCACAAATTCTCTACAGCACATGCTAATTCTGTACTAATCAATCAAACCCAACACAATCATTGCAAGCAATTTGGTGTTCTAGTAGATCATGACGTTAAAAAAATACTTTTTTGAACATCATAACACTACGAGGTCGTACAAATGATACTCTTGATGTATCGATACTTTCCATAATTTGGTAACCCACCCACCTATTGAATATTTGTTTAGCTCTCAACATTTTCTTGAATGATAGCTGTAAAATGGAAAACTCTGAGGGAAAGGAATTTTTGGTTCTATTTTTGGGGTTGGCTTTCAAGTGCAACTGGAACATTCAATTTTTGATTATAATGTTTAGAAATCAACTGGAAGTGTAAACTTGGAGCTATCATAAAACTGTTTCTTTTTTTTCTTTTTTGTATTATCAATCAATACAGATCTCTACATATCATTTTGTTTTTCTGCATGTTTTGCAGGTTGATGTAGAGGCACCAGACTTGTTTGAGTTCCCAAAGATAAGAGATGCTGTTTACCAGGAGTGCATTTTAAAAGAAGGACAGATGCTCTACATACCTAAGGGATGTTGGCATTACATTAGATCATTGTCTGTTAGCTTTTCTGTCAGCTTTTGGTGGTAATAAAAGGACAGATGCTCTACATACCTAAGGGATGTTGGCATTACATTAGATCATTATCTGTTAGCTTTTCTGTCAGCTTTTGGTGGTAATAAAAGGACAGATACTCTACATACCCAAGGGATGTTGGCATTACATTAGATCATTATCTGTTAGCTTTTCTGTCAGCTTTTGGTGGTAATAAAAGGACAGATGCTCTACATACCTAAGGGATGTTGGCATTACATTAGATCATTGTCTGTTAGCTTTTCTGTCAGCTTTTGGTGGTAATAAAAGGACAGATGCTCTACATACCTAAGGGATGTTGGCATTACATTAGATCATTATCTGTTAGCTTTTCTGTCAGCTTTTGGTGGTAATAAAAGGACAGATACTCTACATACCTAAGGGATGTTGGCATTACATTAGATCATTATCTGTTAGCTTTTCTGTCAGCTTTTGGTGGTAATAAAAGGACAGATGCTCTACATACCTAAGGGATGTTGGCATTACATTAGATCATTGTCTGTTAGCTTTTCTGTCATACTGTATGTTGGTGGATCATTTCATATTTGTCACTCATCAAAATTTTTGATCATCAACTGAAGGTAAATATACCTGCTCTACTCTGCAAAAGACCTAATACTTTGTCAATTGATCCATATTTTGCTCCAAACTTCCCAACTTACAGATTACTACTGACAATTAAAATATTTATCTTGCAACATCATCTCATCACTATTTAAACAGGACAGTTGCAGAACAGAGTAACAGTTGATAAGAAAATTGTTCAAAATTCATTAATTTTTCCTTTCATTGGTATTATCATTATTATAATGTTTTGTTATGATATTTTTCAAGTATTTGGGATGGAATACAAAATAACATTCCATCACTTTTCATTGCCAATAATATCCTTTTGACATAACTATATTATTTCCTGATTTGGTAATCATGAAGCTAATAATACTATTCTCACAAGATTACATTTAATTAATATATTAAACTGACAAATTTCCCAACTTGAGTTGATTTATCAACCTCTTAAAGTTAGGTAATTACAGACGATCTGCATGATGAAGTAGAATACTACCACTTTCAAGATGATTTGCTAACTTTTCTTTTATAGCTTAATTAGGTCAGAGTGTTCTATTAATCTCCAAAGGGATATGAAAGAGAATTCACAAAGAATGCTGGTAATGGTAGTAAAATGACGCCATAATGCAAATCACTGATTACTATTGAACATCATTTCCAACTTCCGCTAGGCGTTTGCCTGAGAAGTACACGCCCATGCCACCACTTATGGCACCAAACACAATGACAAACCACCTAACCGCAATGTCATACCAACGCAGCTCTTTCCACTTCAACTTCATGTGAAAGTAACAAGGGAAGACAAAACAGAGACAAGTCCCAGTAAAGCTCCCTACAAAACCCATCACTAGAGCAAATTGGGGCACTAAAACCACTAGGAACAGGGCAAACGTTAGAATAAATGCCCTAGTTATCGCAAGCCAGAAAAAGTGATATTTACTATCATGGCCAAGGTGGGGGAAAAATGGTAGAAATTTAGTATCAACTGTTTCAAGAATCACAAACATATTGATTGGAAATGCCAAGAAGACGTTGCAGATCACAAACATGTTAGCCAAGATGCTGAAAACATGGCTTGATTTGATATTGACAGTAATGACTTGATCAGTGTTGACACCAAAGACTAACACAGAAAGAAGTCCAAGTAGAACCTTGACGACAGCAGCAAGGGTAAACGCACCATTCATCATGGATGGGTATTTATGAGGCTCTTTCATGCTTGCTTCAACACTTGGAAAAACAGCATGTGCAGTGTAGCTAAACACAATAATTCCAAAACCTACTGGGAATGTTTGCAAGCTAAATGGCTGCATTCTGTCGAACGACATCAGCTGGTACTGAGTGATACAGTAAACAATTATAGTAAGTAGGCCTGACATTAGTGCAAACACAGACACCATACTGACCCAAGCTATGATTGACACCCTCCTGACAAATGACAGCGGTAAGGCAATATATGTACAGATAACAGCCCAGTGTGAGATATTCAGGGGGGTCAAGTCCTTGAACAAGTCCGTGAAGATAGTTGCCAGTAGGACTATGTACATTATAGTGCCCCCAAACATCTCGCATACCTGAAAACACAAATCATAGAACAATGTTTATCAATATTTGATGGAAAATTGTTGTACAGACACACTAACTAGCCCTCAACAAAACTGTTGTACAGACACACTAACTAGCCCTCAACAAAACTGTTGTACAGACACACTAACTAGCCCTCAACAAAACTGACTCATCACAAATTAAATAATCTATACAAAATCAATTTATTATCTACTGTAGGTTAAAACTTGAGTAAATCCTCAGCATTAAGAAATTGGATTACATCCTTAAATTCCAAATTGTCACTATGACATCATCTGGTGCATTATCATTGATCAGATTTTTTTAAACTTTGACTTTGAAGGCAAGGTTAGATGTATCATGGTTGTTGGGGCATGATTGTACATGTGATAAAAAACCAGCTTGCCGGAAACCACAATTTCCATCTCCAACATAAGTCAACAAAGACTACAATCAATATTGTCATCACCATCATTACTTTCACTGTCAATATCAACACCACTGTCATCACTATCACTACCACCATCACTATCATCACCATCACTGTCATCACCATCACTACCACCATCATCACTGCCATCATCATCACTGCCATCATTATCACTGCCATCGCCATCTAGTCTACCACCATCACTGTCATCACCATCACTACCACCATCACTATCATTGCCATCACTACCACCATCATCACTGACCATCTTCGCCATCATTGTCATCGCCATCATCATAATCACCACTTTATTGTTGACTACCTGTGTGATGCTAACAATGGCGTTTCCCCAGCGGGGCCACACAGCTTCACCAATCTCGGGATAGCTGGCTCTAACTCTTTTCCGCTGCCCAGTCCTTTTGGATGTTTCGTACAAACAATCAATCAAAATTTTCCCAGTAAAACAACACATTACTGCTACTACAATAATTGCAGCAACGCCAGCCCATCCGCTAATCAGAACGCCGTACGGAACGCCGAGAATCCCAGTCCCTTGGATTAAATTGCTAACATTCCAACCAGCTAGAAAAGCTGACGCTCTCCGGTCAAACGAAGGCTTCGCCAACAAAGAGACAGTTGTGGTATGGTCTCGCAGTCGTTGTACGCTTTCAATAAGACTCCTGCTTCGATAGGACACTGAAAATACGCTACTGCGACCTCGAGGCCGGCTCCCCTCTGACATCAAGGGCGAATGTTCGCTTACTGCAGTGGGTGAAAATACACTAACATGTTGACGATCCACGTTTTCGCCACTTCGATCATCTAGGAAAATTTCTTCTCTGTTTGGATTTGCAGATGAACTTCTAGCCATTTTTCAGAGTAGTGGAGAGTTAGTTAAACTTGTTGAAGTTGCGATGCAAGATACGTTTTTTATGGGTATCTCGCATTGATAATGAAATCCCGTTTTGGGACCCCTTGGAGTTGTTGTTATCGTAGTTGTTCGGCACGTTGCGCTCGACGTGAAACACGTAGTTGTTCAATTCTTGTTCCTGATTGGTTCGTTTTAATCCTTGATTTTTTATGGAATTCAAAGTAGTCACGTGATTACCTGTCATAGTAGTTTGATATTTTTTATTTATGTTTTATTGATTTATTTCTCCATTCACTCGTTCGTTCGTTCATTCACTCACTCACTCACTCACTCATTCATTCATTCATTCATTCATTCATTCATTCATTCATTCATTCATTCATTCATTCATTCATTCATTCATTCATTCATTCATTCATTCATTCATTCATTCATCCATTCATTCATTCATTCATTCATTCCATTTATTCGTGTATGGTTCATTTTTAGTGATTTCTAGATCTACTTGCATCATTTTTTATTCCTTTTTTATTATTTATCAAATTGATTTTTATTGGATTTTCTGTCATGCGTTTTCACAAGCTTTCGTTAGTCTTATTTTTCGGATTTCCTGTGTTATTTCAAGTCTCTCACATTTTGGTAGCAACGCCTGGTAGTTATTATTAGAACGGTTTGACAAAAAAGAACAAATCGGATTTGCCGTCTATTTGTCCTGATATAAAGGTAATTTATCGTATATATTTCGCTATTAAGCGTCTTTTTCGCCTTTTCTGATGATATGGAATGTAATACGATGGATATCTTGGGTTGTCTTTGCTCGAAGGCTTCATTCAGTTGATAATTTTTCATGTCAAAACTGCTAAGCTTTATACTTATAAATGTGTAACGAGTTCCTCCCATATGCAAACTTAGAGTGCACACACTTGAAGTGTGCAACATAAATACCACTAAATAGTGCTTTTTTATGCTATTACTATTGTTTTCTTTTGTATAATTAACTAGTGATATTTACCACTAAATAGTGACAACTGTTGCAGACATTTAGTGTTACTAAAAGTTTGCAACATAATTACCACTAAAATAGTGCTATTTTATGCTAATTCTATTTTTTTTTTTTTTTTTTTTTTAAATTAGTGCTATTTACTAGAATGATTTTCATATGACCGTGAAAGAATAGGCAAACTACTTAGTAGCAAACACCAAACCCATTGTTTTCTTGTGTTCTTTATCAACTACTTCAAACTAAAATGTTCTATTTTCTTTCACGGTCATATGAAAATAACTCTACTAAATAGTGAGTCAACTCTTGCACACATTTAGTGTTTGCACTCTATATGTGGCTGTCCCATAAAATCTTTTGTTATGAACTAGATAGGATTAATTAATATATTAATAATAATAATAATATATAATATAATATAATAATAATAATATAATATAATATGATATATATCAATATATATATATATATATTAATTAAAAATTGAATGAATGAACACATGGAGATGTAGTTCTTAAACACTCATAACAGACTCCTAAGCATTGAAACTGAAAAATAATTGTGCTTATCTAGGAACTTAGGTGACGTCACATTATTCCACTTTTTGTCACATGTGAATTACCAGTCCACTTCAAAAAGTTTGCGTATTGCTGATTTTATCGACTTAAATGTTTCATTATTTTTATGACTTTCCAGGTAGGGTGAAGGTGCATTAAAAAAAAACCTATGGATTAAATTAGATTTATTACCCAAGGGCATATGCCAGGTCCAGTATGTGTATCAATTGACAATTAGTCTGTTTACAGCTAAATAACTTTTAATTTAATTTTATTTAATTAAATTGAGTGGTTATGTATAAGCCTCTAAATTTTCACTTCAATCTGTTACACCAAGCATTTACTTTTATTTTGTGGTTGATCTACAGTTTCCATGATGGACTCTGACTGGATAGAATACAATTGTAAGTCAGGAAAAACTGTGTTTCTTTATAACAAAGTGACAGGAGAACACAAATGGCCGCCAGGATGTGATAATGTAGGTACAATGTACATACTTTAGAACTTTAACAGTAACAATCAGCTTGTAAGGTTATAGTATACTATATTTTAGATTTTTTTTATGCAAATGCAGGGTCATTACGTCTGTCGGAAATTTTATGTAAACCGGAAGTTGAGTTAGTACTTAATATATTCATGACGTAGGAGACTAATGAGCATATTGTCGCACAAGGTTGAGAAAAAGTGGTGAGAAAATTTCTGTGAGCGTGAGTTGTGTTAGTTTTTGTAAAAACCTACAAAACGGTATTAAACTGCGATTTGTGAAATGTGAAGTGAATTATTAGGAACACAAAATCAAAGCATTCTGCGTTTTCGACAACGTCTGTGCACTTAGGTCATGCAGGCTGAGAAAATGTTAGACTCCACTTCAAATGAAGCTGTACCAGTGTCCCTACAAATGACCAAGAACCAAATATTTTCCCTTCATGATACTACCCAACCTTACGCAGTCAATATCAGCATTTTATCACATACCAGCTAGAAACTTAACACAATGGCAAAAACTTGACAATAAAAGTCAAAATTTATGCTTCTTTTGACGTGAATCAAAATTTATTAGAGCGAGGACATATGGGGTAAATTACTGATTTATATGGCCCTGCTTGTCCTCCACTTACTATTTTTTCATGGTTTTTTTGAAAGTGCATACCTCAGGTCATGTAAAATGACAAGGAAATCAAGGACCATGATAGCTCAAGGCTGATTTTCATATAATCACCCATAACACCAGATGACTTTAAATGATGGCAACTATTATGTGGAAACAAATGCTGTGTGAATGCTATTGTGAATGTAAATCCCGGGGTGGGAGGGGGGGTTAACTATACAGGGATGATCCGCTGTACAGGGTAGGGTTTTACGACCTTGGACAGGGTGTCCAATTCTACTCTATTTTTGATTTAATCCAAACTTCCTGTCATACTCAGGGCCCAAAAAATGAGAGAAATTATTTTGCATTCAGGAAATCCCCCCCTCCCCCCCGCAGATGCAAATTTCTCAAAATATACACTATTCAGTTGTTTCATATTTATTCCACAACATCCCATTTCAGGGTCCGCCAGAAGACAGCATCATGTATGGTCAACCAGTTGAATATAAAGTGTTAATCAGTATTTCTACTCAGACAGATGATTATGGATGTAACAATGGCTGTACGTCTATGTACATTAAAACACATGTTACCGACAACACAGACACATTACCTCAACCACAGCCAGGTGTTGCAGCTGATGATGGTGGGAAGGATCGAGAGGAACAATGTCAAAGCATGAATGTAGTGATTTACAATAGAAGTGTCTTAACAGATGACAGAGAAAATCATGACCAGAACAAGTACCAAAGGGTAGCTGGAAAGAGTCCTTTGAGAACTGCTGCTAAACCAGCTCAAGATATTATAAAACAGGAAATTACTTCAGAAGATCTGGAAGAACTAGATGAAAGTGAAGGTGAATCTCAGAGTAGTTCAAGAAGAGATGCCAGTCAAAATGTTTGTACTGATAGAATATTTGCAATAGCAAGTATGTCGGAAAAAGAGGAGTATTTCGCTGGGTATCATATAGTCCAGAATGAGCCTGTTGTCTGCTATACTGACAGTGATAATCTTCACTCGGAGCAGTTTCGTGCACAACAAAGCTATAGCCTGCAAAACAAATCACACGTAAACAATTCGGACTCAAATCAGCCCAACAAAGAAGGACACGTGAAAGAAGTCTTAATGTGCTCCTATTGTTCAAAACCATTTAAATGCCAATCTGCACTTAAAGTTCACATAAGAATGCACACTGGGGAATCTCCTTTTGAGTGTCCTCACTGTGATAAGAAATGTAAACAGCAAAGCGATTTAAATAAACATCTCAAAACTCACACTAAGGAAAAACCGTTTGCTTGTTCTTATTGCGGTAAGGCTTTTGGTAGAAAAGACCACTTGAATGAACATATTACCACTCACACAGGAGTCAAACAGTTTGAATGTTACTTCTGTAAGAAGAGGTTTGCACAGAAAAGTAATTTGAACGGTCACCTGAAACTTCATACTGGATTAAAGCCATTTGAGTGCACTGTTTGTGGGAAAGCTTTTGCCGAAAAGGGTAACTTGAAGAAACATTACATGACGCACACTGGCGAAAAGCCATTTAAATGTTCATTTTGTAGCAGGAAATTTGCCAGGCGACAAGACATGGAAGCACATCGTACTATCCATACGGGATTAAAGCAATTTGAGTGTCCACACTGTCAATTGCAGTTTAGACAAAAGAAGACTTTGAATAAGCATTTGGATGTCCACATGTCGGAGCCTGTTCCTGTTGCACTTAGTGTTAATTGTATTGCTGTAAATATCGAGGAAACTAGTGGAATTCAAACTGAGAAACATATTGAAGAATCAAATCTTATTGAAGCTTCAAAAAACACTAAAGATTCAAATGCTATTGAAGGCGAAAAAAATGTTAAAGAATCAATTATAATTCAAGCCGAAAAATCTGGTAAAGATTCAGATTGCATTCATACAGAAAAAGATACGAAACAATCTAATTATATAGCTCGGCCAAAAAATGAAGCTGTAGAGTCAAGGATAGTTCACAATGACGAAGGAGATACATTTACTGTCCACTTGACTGAACCTGGAGTTTAAGTCATGTGAAGTTAAAACGAAGTCACGAATAGTTGAGTCTTCGCCACATTAGAGTGCAAACAATAAATGTGTGCAACAGTTGTCACTATTTAGTAGTAAATAGCACTAATTAAACAAAAGAAAACAATAGAATTAGCATAAAATAGCACTATTTAGTGGTATACGTATGTTGCACACATTTAGTGAGTGCACTCAAGTACGAACTGACAATTCTTAGCTATTTAGTACTAGACAAGATTACGTTATGCGCTAACTATAAGAATTCACTGAGGTATAAACAGCTTTTATTCAATTCCTTTGTGGTAATGTTTCTGTCTGTGAATTCTTTGGTGGATAACTGAATCTTATCTAGCACTAAATAGTTCAGAATAGAACTTCAAAGCATTCGCTTGACTTGCCACAAAAATAGATTTATGTCGAGGTTGGAGGTGTGTAAAACACAGAGAATAGAGCGTTTTCCCATAACGAGCTATCTTATGCAAATGAGTTCTAGAAAATGCTAATGACACGTGGGAAAGTACGCTTTGATTCACAAAGACAAAGGCAAGTTTGATCAGTTGATTGTCGTAAACGTAAACGCGATAATCAGCTGATTGAGCTTTCCTTTGTCTTTGTGCATCATAGCTCACATTCCCGCGTGCAATTCTCATTAGCAGAGCTCCTTTGGCTCATTGGCATTTTTTAGAACTCATTAGCATAAGATAGCTCGTTATATGAAAACACTCTAATGTATGGATTTATACACTCCAGTCTCGCTGTGACCAGTCAAGGAAATGGGAGGAAGGACAAGTCGCTTCAGTGTGCACTGGTTCAAAAATCTAACCGGTTGGATTTCATGCGGCAAGTCGCAGCGACAAAATTCTGTCGCGGCGACAACAATTTCCTCCAAAAATACTTAGTACACACGGGGAGAAATTGTCGCTGCGACCTGTTGCGGGGACAAGTCGCTGCGACTTGTCGCCTAGTGTGTGCCGACCTTTAGGCGAAGACAGGATTAAACAAGTTATCAAATGAATCAAACATCACAAACTAAAGAATATTCAAGAGCCACACTAATCATTCCAAAGACAACGTTTGAAAAAATCAAGTAACTTGCAATATTGAAAACAAATAAGTTTGAAAAGATGTGTAAAGTGTAATTAAACTTGTTTTGTGGGAACTACATATACAATCGTCATTGGGTACGGTCTTAAAGTTTGAACCGTATCAGCTCTATCGAAACTGATATAGTACTCTATTTCATTTCTGTAAGTAAGTAAGTAAGTAAATAAGTATGTATGTAAGTAAGGTTCTGACAATGAAGGAATAGACCAGTTTCAAGTTCTTCATTGCTCAGCCTAAGCCTCAATTGTAGGTAAATTAACAAAAGAGTCCAGTCAAAACCATTGGTATTTCTATTGTTTTTCGATGGGTGCTTTCCCACGGGAAGTACCTCGTACATACAATATATCACATACTACCGAGGCTTAGACTGAGCAATGAAGAACATGAAACTACACTATTCTTGTACCGGTTAATTATACGAAGAAGCATATGAGTTTCTGTTATATATGTATTATATCTGTATATCTTAGGTGCAAAAATATGTAGTAGAGATTTGTAATATATTGTAAATTTTTATAAATGAAATATAACAATTTTTACAGAGGAAATACATATATTTTAGATATGTATCCTTATATATGATATATAAGAGTGTTAAAAAGCCGACACCGGGCCGGCTGTTGCTCTCAGGATATGAAAGTGGCCTTATTACCGTGCCCAGCCGCAAGGCGGCGGCACGGTCAAGGTTTACCTTTCGGTCTATGTTTCATGCAGAGTTTTTGCTCGGGCCCAGTCTCAACACAAATTGCCGAGGTGACCACAGGAAGCCCAGCCCCGGCAACGTAACCAAAACGTCACGTTTTTTGTCACAAGTATTTAGTATATTTCAAGACGTCCAGAAGTAGTGGAAAATGAACGCTCCGACGTTCAGAAAAGACGATTAAAACACTGACAACACACACGCCCTTCCCCGTTCGTAGACTCACACCATAGCTAAAAGAAGGCAAAGCCGAGTATCGTAAGTTACGAGTCGAGTCCGGTTCCGCAATCGCTGAAATGAAACGCTTGAAACACCAGCAAAATTCTCGTACCCAGATACTTCTCAGTTACACTGGGCACGGTAAGTTCTGCGCAGTAGCTCTAATTTTCCATAAACTGGCGCTGTTAGGAGTTGTGTGCGCTTGCGGAGGAAGCTATTAATCACTCTCCCCAACCCAGAAAAAAAATATTTACATGATTACGCCTGTGTCTTGATTATTACTGCTTTGTTACGTTTTCTCGGTAAACTCAGACACTAGAGCGCTCATCGTTATTTGGTGTCATGTGCTCCCGTCGATCAAAAAACTCGATTGCCACCCGAATTAAAACTAACCAATCACGATTCATCATGAATTATAAAAATCGTACAAACGTCATTATGCGTAGGCTGGCTTAGACGACAGTTCGAAAGCAGTTCGTAGTTTTGATTGCCGGGAGCAAAAACACCAAATGGCGATGAGCGTTCAAGTGTTTGAAATCGCAGAAACTAGCGGAAAACTATCGTAATAGTTGATTGTTTAGTTCATTGCGAGGATGCATTGAGTGGCCGTTCTTTTGCGTTATGGGCAAAGGAGTGGAAAAGTCTCTTGCATGTGCAAAGGGGCTCAGAAACATTGCATTATTAAACTTACCTGGGGGGGGGGGGGGGGGACTCCGGGGATAAACGATTGGGGATGCTCGACGGAATTTTTCTAAAATACCGGTCCCTAAAAGACACCTGACGTTTTTTAAAAGAACGTGGCTTCGCAAATTTTTCATGTCTAAAAGATACCAAAACCCGTAGTTTCAGAGCTATTCAACCCATAAAAGATACCAAAAAGTGAGAATTCAGCAAATTTCATATTTCAAAACCCTAAAACATACCAAATCGCTGATTTTAACCCCTAAAAGATACGACGAGTATCCCCGATCGTTCACCATTGGAGTCCCCCCCCCCCCCCCCCCCCCCCCACCCAGGGATAAACTTATCACCGGCAACATTTAAAGAGTCAGCCCTTTCAGTGTTGGTGTTGGAAAAAAAGATTTTCACGAAGGGTGTTATTTGTGTACCATATCACTATACACATAAATATTCAAAAAAAATTTGTCTGCATGTTTATTTATTTGTGAACAAATAAATTTTCGCCGAAAAGTTTACTTGCATGGCTGCAGGCATCTTGATAAGCCATGATGAAATTCAGCGGATTAATCACAAGAACGGACTCACAGGTAGAAATAGATACATTTATATCATATTATCATAGGTAGTCATAAGTTGATTGCGGCTCGGGTGCATTAATTACTCTAATTCACTACGACGTTGTTTACTACCGTTTAACATCGTTGAAGTGCAACCTCCGAAGTTCAAAGTCTCTTTTGCAAACTCGCATTTTGACTGCCGTCAATTAACCACAAGCACTATGACGTCACATGTAAACAAATCTGTTGTTTCAGTTGATGCTAAGAATCATGGGCAAAAGAGGGGATTCAACATTTTAAAATCAATGAAAAATAGGGTAAAAGTTCACTTATAATATTGAAACAAATTATAAGTATAAGTACAATGCCAAATGTATTAAAGGAAAAATATTACGCCAGAACTAGATGCATTTTTATTCATGTAAACAAGCCTTGACGTCATAGTGCTTGACGGCAATTAAAACATTTTCTCAGAAAAATCAATATTTTTATGCAGATTTTGGGTTGAATAGATTATTGTTGATGATAACAAGAGAAAACTGTTCTTATTTCTAACTATTCGATTTTAATTTATGGTTTCAACGGCAGTCAAAATGCGAAATTGTAAAAGAGAGTTTGAACTTTGAAGTTTGCACTTCAACGAGTAAGTGGAGGATAAAAACGACAGTCCAGGGACTGTCGATTGATTGATTAATTGATTGATTGATTGATTGATTGATTGATTGATTGATTGATTGATTGATTGATTGATTGATTGATTGATTGATTGATTGATTGATTGATTGATTGATTGATAATTAGACTCGCTTTTCGGGTTCCCTGTACCATCGATCCCAGCATCTTTTGCTTTGCAAGCAACGCCTGCCCTTATTTACACAACATGAGTGTCGTAGTTGACTCTTTGATTCGTAGGTTTAGATGTGTTTTTCCGATGAATTTAGTTTAATATATCATTTTAACAGGTTGCTGCTATAGAATATACATCAAAGAAAATATAGCAAGTTAGTTTCTTCAGGTAAAACCATTATTTTCATGTTTTTAGTCAAATATGTGACTTACAAACACTAAAATTTTCGAGTGAAAGCTGCTTGATTTGCAACACGTTAAATTTATTTATTTATTTATTTGTAAGTGTGGCTGTTTTTTTTAGTTTGATATTTCTTTCATTTTATAGCTGTTAGTATTTTTTGTATGACTTTAGTTTGTATTTGTGCAGATATTTTCCGTGATGGAGTCTGACTGGATAGAATACAATTGTAAGTCGGGAAAAACTGTCTTTCTTTACAACAAAGGAGAACACAAATGGCCGCCAGGATCTGACGTTGTAAGTAAACATTTGACTTCAGAAACAGAAATATGTATGACAAACTTTACAGCAGAAAACCAGGAGCATGATTAGAGCATATCTTGACTGTTATATTATCCACCAAAGATGAATATTTCCAAGCAGTCAACCATATATTCAGTAGTTGTTGCAAAAGGTTCCTTAAATTTTACAAGAATCTCAAAAGTTATCTGGAATCTCGAAATCTGGAGTTTAAAATGAGCATCTCGGACTCTTAATTTTTTTATGAAATTGAGGGACGTCTTGGAAGTTCAGAAATTTTTTTAAAACAGTTTTGGAATATTGTAGAACGTAAAAATCCACCTCTTGGGTTCCAACAACCAACTAGTTACCAGTCTCTATGGAAAGGACATGTCTGCATATATCCGAGTGGATAATTATAAAAACAGGGATTTTTCTCCCTTTGTTTAATTTCAAATTCCAATATTGTCAAATTATTTTACCTATGTCTAACATATATTAATATATTATAAAATATTACATATTATACTAAAACTCTGTCCTACAAAAATTTTAGAAACCATGTTTACTTTTGATATTCAGAAACCTCCATTTTTAGCTGTTCATAGGAATAAGATGGGCAAATATTTTTTTTTAAGAAATTCCGCTTTTGAGTCAGCTTGTCAAAAATTTTGTTGACTGAAAATGTTGGTTATATGTGGACTCTAGTTAAAAATGAAGAAAATTATATATGTTTCCAAAAATATCTTGGAGATACATGTCTGAGGAATACTCTCAGTTGGAATATTATTCAGAATCCATGTGTTCACAAGTCATGTGAGAGATCTAGTTATTGAATCAATCATTATTTCTAATTTAAGGGACAACCAGAAGACAGTATCATGTATGGCCAACCAGTTGAATATAAAGTGTTAATCAGCATTTCTACTCAGACTGATGATTATGGATGTGACAATGGCTGTTCGTCTATGTACATCAAAACACATGTTACTAACATCACAGAAACATTACCTGAACTACAGCCAGTTGTCATTGTTGATTATGGACATGAAAACACTACCGTTGAAAATATTGGCTATCAGTCCTTGGACAATAATGCAGATCCACATCATGTTACCAACATTACTGAAACATTAGTACAACCACTGACAGGTCCTATAAAAGTTGATGGACAAGACTTATATGTAGATGTTCAACATGATACGGAGATAGAAAGAGATAAACAATGTCAAAGCATCAATGTTAATGACAGTGATCAGAGTAGCTTACAAGACAATTTCTTCATATATAATCATGGCAAACAAAGTCAGGAAAAGGATGCCATATCATCAGACACTGGTTTCCCAGATAAAACTGGTGTAAAAATCAAAGATGAACCTGAGGATTGCTCAGTAGAGTACCAGGAACAAATTAGCAAAGATAATGATGAGATATTCTCACTTGCCAGCATATTGGACAAAAATGATTTCCTTCAAGAAAACACTTTAATCCAAACCAATGAACAAACATATGTTAATGACTGTGGTCCAAATATTCAAAGTCAACAATGTGAAGGAGTGGAAACATCTCTTGTATGTCCAACTTGTGCAAAGCAGTTCAAAAATAATCTTGCATTAACTAAGCACCTTCGACAACATCAAACTCCACTCTTTGAGTGTTGGTATTGCAAAGAAAGATTTTCACAAAAGGTCTCATTTGTGTACCATCTCACTACACACACAAATGCTCAAAGGTTTTTTGACTGTTTATTTTGTGATGAAAACTTTCACAAGAAAGTTGACTTGGTTGCACACCTTGAAATGCATGATGAAATTCAACCGAATTACAAGAATGGAATCAAAGGTAAAAAAATATTTTTTTTTAAGAATATGGTACATTATATTAGTCTCTTCATGAAAATAGTGTATTTAAGTGTAACATCACAAAATAAATTTTTTCTTAATTTTTGGGTTTTAATTATACTTCCAAATGATGCTAGCAAAAATATGAATTATGAATCATGTCGAAAATTTGGCATAAATTGAGTGAATATTGTGGTTGAATGTAAAGAAATCACATACATTTTCTCTTGTTTTAGTGCTGGTTCCTGTAGTAAAGGTGCAAACAGGCACTAAAATAAGAGACCCTCCCCCCCTCCTTCCCCACCAAGTATACTAATCTCTATGGGTGTTTAATTCAAAGGTCATCTGTGATCCTTTAAATACCCTAAAGAAGTTCTCACTTTGAATAGTTGCCCTATTTGATCACTATTATTGTCCTGGTTTGTTTATGTGGAGGATAGAATCACTAACTAGGAAATTCTAAAAAATGTAAAGTTTATTCTCAAGTGTAAATAGCTGTGTCTGTGATTCCTGGGGACCCTGTCAGCAGATTCTCTTGTCTGTGATTCCTGAGGACCATGCTAGCATGGAAAAGCAGCCCATCTGGAGGACAAAAACGATTTTTGCAGTATTATTGACTGCATGGGGTCTATTCTTCATATCAACTTTACCTCTTTAAGGTGTGCTATTTCTTGCGGTTTGTTGCTCAGTGGCAGATCCAGAATGTTTTTAAGGAGGGGAACCAATGGGAATTTTTCAACTATTTTCGTTATATTCTTTTTTTGTATTCTCATTAGCATATTTTAGTACGTCATTCATTGCAGTTCATTTATGAGAATAAAACACTCAAAATGTATTCTGAGTATATTAATTATTTTGTTTCAGTAAATAAATGAAAAAAGTTGCTTTGAAATTATGAAAGCAGTAGAAAAATCATTACATTTTTTTTGGGGGGGGGGGCAAGTCACTCCAGTCCCCCTCCCTGGATCTGTTTCCCGCCTCTGTCTCTTACTAAGAAAAGATAGCATGCCCACCAAGCAAATACAATAGCTATTGAAATTGTTTTGTTGTGTTTCAGTTACATATGAAATACAAGAGCAAGGTACCATGCGCAAGAGGCCTAAATTGATTGACAGTATTGGTTATACATACAACATACAGGGGAAGACAGCTAGAGCAACTTACTGGCAGTGCACAGTCAGACCAACTGGTCATCGATGTAATGCATCTGTTGTACAAAGAGATGGCAAGTTTGTGGCAGGACTTTCGCAACATAATCATAGTGTACGACGTAAGACTATTAAAAACAGCGTGATGAGACGTAAAAAGACGAAAAAACATATACCGACTGACAAGCCTGACGTCCCTTCTGTGAACAGCAAAGCAGATGCACATGCTGCTAACAGCATCTCAGAACTATTACCACAGACACAGCCAGGTTTTGCAGCAAGTGATGATCACGAAGATATTCAACATCACGAAGAAAAGTTGCAGGAAAGCGAAGAAGAATGTCAAAACATGGACGTTATAGTAGAGACTCAGCAGACTCTTCAGCGAGGTTTACAGGAAAATGACGATACTAAGGAACAAGATGGGAAAATTGAGATTTCAACCACAACAAGTAAGCAAAATTATATTTGAGTTACCTCTAGATCCAAAGTTCCTATAACCCATGGAATGAAACTGATTTTCTGGTTTGTGTTTTTGTGATTTTATGTTTGCGGACTTTTCAAAGTGTATACTAACGGCGTGGCCATTTTAAACTTATATGACTTTTACAGTAAATATACGGATTTTCGTTTTGAGAAAGCTCAATAACATCCTTCTCTATACCATAATACTTTTCCAGTGCTTGTGTTCACTAATTATGACTATTGTTCCCGCCATTCTCAAAAGAATAAAATAATTGAATATAAAATTATTTTGATCACTATTAGAGTGCAAACAATTAACCCGTGAAACTTTAGTAATACTAAATATTACAATTTTATGGGAATTCAATTGTTTTCTTTTGTTTAATTAGCACTATCTTGTACTATTTAGTAATTAGTGTTTCACGGATTTATTGTTTGCACTCTATGGAAGAGTACAACAGTTGTCACGATTTTGTAATAAATAGCCCTAATTAAACAAAAGAAAACAATATAATTAGTAGAGTGCACACACTAAAAGTGTGCAACAGTTGTCACTATTTAGCAGTAAAAGCACTAATTAAACAAAAGAAAACAATATAATTAGCATAAAATAGCACTATTTAGTGGTATTTATGTTGCACACATTTAGTGCATGCACTCTATAGAAACGGGGGTAAAATGTTGTCACACTTCAGAATGTTTTATGGGACTCGTAATATGGGATTTACATTATGGCGTCATTTTACTACCCTACCAGCATTCTTTGCAAATTCTCTCTCATTCTCTAATTTTCAATTCCTTTGGAAATTAATAGGTAAATCTGTACCAATTTCGCTACAAAAGGAAAGTCAGCAAAGAATATTGGTAGTGGTAGTATTCTTCGTCAACATGAATATTGCCTATTACTTGATGACAGCTAAATGGGGCTTGCCTGTATTTCCAAGGTTGTAAAATGTATTTTGTTTGTAGATTCATCGATGACATACACAGTTGAAGAAGAAGGCACTTTGCGCAAGAAGCCTAAGTTAATCGATAGTACGGGCTACACATACAACATCAAATACAAGACACAAACACAAACCTACTGGCAATGTACGGTCAGACCCACTGGCAATCGATGTAGTGCGTTTGTTGTAGAGAAACGTGGAGAGTTCACTGCAGGACCTAAGCAACACAACCACTGTGTTCGAGTAAGAGCTATCAAACGGAAAAAAATCAAATTAAAAATGACAGAAGAAGAAAAAGCACTTATTGAAATGGCTAACAGTGCTTCTATGGACAGGATAACAGATCCACGTCATGTTACTAACATCACAGAAACATAACCTCAACCACAACCAATTGACATTGTTGGTCATGGACATGAAGATGAAAACACTACAGTTGAAAAGGTTGGCTATGAGTCCTTGAACAATAATGCAGATCCACATCATGTTGTCAAAATCACCGAAACAATACCTCAACCACAACTAGACTGATTCCATAAGTCTTAGTTTTCGCTCTTTGTATTTGGTAGGAGCGACTAAAAGACTGACGGAGAGCGACTGGGACCGACTTATGGAATCAGTCTAAACCAGCACCGCGGTCAAACGTCAGCGCATGCGCGACATTTGCATTTGTAAACAATCAGATCGTTTGGCAATTGACTTTCAAGTCAATCAATAAGAAATTGCGTGAATATTTAGGCTTAATTTTTTGTATATGAACTCTTTGTTAAATTTTCTTTGTACCCTAAGTTTACACTTTTTCAATTCTGTTTACATTTTGAGAAAACAACGGTGAAAGTTTTCTCTTTCGTAGCTTTCTTTAGAAATCTCTACGCAGAAAGCACTGGGTACGAGATCGTTTGATCGGCATTTCTTATATTTTTTCGGGCATGCGCAGAGGTTTGACCGCGGTGTTGTCTAAACCACAACCAGTTGTCATTGTTGATCATGGACATGAAGATGAAAACACTACAGTTGAAAAGGTTGGCTATGAGTTCTTGAACAATAATGCAGATCGTTATGTTACCGACATCACAGAAACATTTACCTCAGCTACAACCAGACTCTAAAGCTACAAAAAGGCATAACATTGCTATTGAAATTGACACTGAGAAGCTGAAGGAAAAAGATAAACAACGTCAAGATATGGATGTTGTTGGTAATGATTAGTTTGAGCACCACTCTTTACAATGCGATTATACTGACGGACAACATAAAGATGCCAGTGACTTTCGTCAAGAGAAAATGAGCTAAGAGAACCTATCCTCCATACCGGGCTTTGCACACATCATAAAGCCCGTTAAGGCTATTTATTACCGCCGAGATTTGTTTAAGAACGGAACGTGATTGGTCAGATTGCTTAGAGAGGAAATAGACGCATTTTGTGCTGGCATTGAAGATAAAAAAGAAGAGCTCTTCCAATTTTCAAAAGAAAGGCTTGGTAAGGCTGGATATTTTAACGTCGTCGATCTCTTAAGAATAAAGTTTTAGCGGGATAGGTAACCGACTAAAAATAGCCTGGTTTCTAAAAATAGCACCAGCGGGGATCCTGATGGAGTCCGGGGATAGGTTCCCTTAGCTCGTTTTCTCTTGGTTTTGTCTACTCTTTCTTGTTTCCCTTTCTTCGTTCATTTGTTAGTTCGTAAGTTTCTTCCATGATTGCTTGCTTTGTTTGTTTGCTTGCTGCTTGCTTGCTTGCTTGCTTGCTTGCTTGCTTGCTTGCTTGCTTGCTTGCTTGCTTGCTTGCTTGCTTGCTTGCTTGCTTGCTTGCTTGCTTGCTTGCTTGCTTGCTTGCTTGCTTGCTTGCTTGCTTGCTTGCTTGCTTGCTTGCTTGCTTGCTTGCTTGCTTGCTTGCTTGCTTGCTTGCTTGCTTGCTTGCTTGCTTGCTTGCTTGCTTGCTTGCTTGCTTGCTTGCTTGCTTGCTTGCTTGCTTGCTTGCTTGCTTGCTTGCTTGCTTGCTTGCTTGCTTGCTTGCTTGCTTGCTTGCTTGCTTGCTTGCTTGCTTGCTTGCTTGCTTGCTTGCTTGCTTGCTTGCTTGCTTGCTTGCTTGCTTGCTTGCTTGCTTGCTTGCTTGCTTGCTTGCTTGCTTGCTTGCTTGCTTGCTTGCTTGCTTGCTTGCTTGCTTGCTTGCTTGCTTGCTTGCTTGCTTGCTTGCTTGCTTGCTTGCTTGCTTGCTTGCTTGCTTGCTTGCTTGCTTGCTTGCTTGCTTGCTTGCTTGCTTGCTTGCTTGCTTGCTTGCTTGCTTGCTTGCTTGCTTGCTTGCTTGCTTGCTTGCTTGCTTGCTTGCTTGCTTGCTTGCTTGCTTGCTTGCTTGCTTGCTTGCTTGCTTGCTTGCTTGCTTGCTTGCTTGCTTGCTTGCTTGCTTGCTTGCTTGCTTGCTTGCTTGCTTGCTTGCTTGCTTGCGTGCTTGCTTGCTTGCTTGCGTGCTTGCTTGCTTGCTTGCTTGCTTGCTTGCTTGCTTGCTTGCTTGCTTGCTTGCTTGCTTGCTTGCTTGCTTGCTTGCTTGCTTGCTTGCTTGCTTGCTTGCTTGCTTGCTTGCTTGCTTGCTTGCTTGCTTGCTTGCTTGCTTGCTTGCTTGCTTGCTTGCTTGCTTGCTTGCTTGCTTGCTTGCTTGCTTGCTTGCTTGCTTGCTTGCTTGCTTGCTTGCTTGCTTGCTTGCTTGCTTGCTTGCTTGCTTGCTTGCTTGCTTGCTTGCTTGCTTGCTTGCTTGCTTGCTTGCTTGCTTGCTTGCTTGCTTGCTTGCTTGCTTGCTTGCTTGCTTGCTTGCTTGCTTGCTTGCTTGCTTGCTTGCTTGCTTGCTTGCTTGCTTGCTTGCTTGCTTGCTTGCTTGCTTGCTTGCTTGCTTGCTTGCTTGCTTGCTTGCTTGCTTGCTTGCTTGCTTGCTTGCTTGCTTGCTTGCTTGCTTGCTTGCTTGCTTGCTCGTAATTTTGGATTTTAGCTAAGCATTTAGTTATTTTGTTTCAATCCTACATAATCACTATAAATGATCAACTACTTACATGATTTTCTTCTTCTTGTATCCTTTCTATCAATTCTCATCTTTCATTTCCTTTCTAATCCATTCATCTTTTATTTACTATGAGCTTCATAAAATTTTCATTCTTCTAATTTTGATTTTTTGTATTCAAAGATCCCTTGATAACATATGCTGTCCAAGAGCAAGGCACCATACGAAAGAAGCCTAAATTAATCGATATCACCGGGTACACATATAATATCAAATACAAGACAAAACACAAACCTACTGGCAATGTATAGTCAGACCGACTGGCAATCGATGTAGTGAGTTCGTTGTAGAGAAACGTGGCGAGTTCATTGCATGATCTAAACAAACCAACCACTGTGTACAAATAAGAGCTATCAACCGCTATCACATCAAATTAAAAAAGACAAAAGTAAAAACTACAACAGGAGAGACGTCGAATGTTGATTCACAAGAGGACATCAGTGATCCATCATTTTTTTAAAGTACAATCTGTGACAAAATGTAAACGGTTTTCATCGTAAAATCCATATTTTCATTCTAATTTAACGTCTCATCAAAAATTCCAACCTTCACCTCCTTCAATGATAAAGAATAACACTCTACAGGCAAACTTTTCATATAGCAAACAGACATACGTTCCCATGGCAACATTGATCTTGGGCAAGGGGGTAGTTTCAGACAAAAATCAGTGTTTATTGGCGAATATTGTAGGTGGATCGCAAATGGGGTCAAAAGTGATGGGGTGGGGTGGTCAAGAATTTTTATTAATTCGGTAGGAGGAGATGACTGATGGAAGGGTAGTGGCTTTAAAGATGATTGATGGAGAAATATGATAGCTCATTTAAATAGGCAATTTACATTATGGTGTCATATACTACCAATACCAGAATGCTTTGCTGACTTTCTTTTGTATCGCAATTAGTGCAAATTGTTTTACTAATCTCAAACGGGATTAAAAATTTGAATATAAAAGAACATTTTCAAAGAATGCTGGTCTTGGTAGTAAAATGACGCCATAATGAAAATAGTCTATTGTAACTTGGTAGGTGGCTTTCTAGACCCCAGACCCTTCTCTGCTTCCAAGCAGAAAAGAAAAGTACAAAGTTTGAAAAAATGAGTTGGAACGCTTTCAACGTTTAAAATCCATATGCTCGTTTCACTTTATTATTTTCCACCAGGAAGCACAGAAGGGTCTGGGTTCTAGAATGAGTAGTTGGGTAAAAAGTAACAGGGGAGGGGTGGTCCGATTGTTTTTGTGATCGAAGTGAGAAGTACTGAGGGAGGGGTGGTGTGAATGCAAATAAGAGATGAAACAATGGTTTATCAACAAAAAAACAACAATATGATAAGACAGAACACAATTTTATTGGATAATTTTCTAGCTATTACAAATCTCTATTCGATAAGTGCATTCAAGTCAACTGAAAGACCAGAAAACCAAATCGTTCTGTAAATCTGAACATCTTGCTGACAGAAAATGTTTAGTGACAAATAGATATTAAACATAATTTATTTTCTAGACTAATAGATCTAAACTAACATAACAAGATAATTTATCTCTCTGATTGTCGTCCGATTTATTTTTTCAAGTATTTTGCGCATTATTTCGAAGAAGGAGTTCGTATAATTGATCATATTAATCAAATAATCAACCGTTTCTTCCACATAAATGTTTAATTATATAGCCGAGCTAGAATTAAGCATTTATGTGGAAGAAACGGTTTATTATTTGGACATTATATGCCCACATACAAATCATCTTTAGATCATATTAATGTTTTGGCAAATATTTTAAATCAGTAAATATAAATAACTTCTAACTATGACATGACTCATATTCAGTGAATTGAGTCCTCGTGGAAAATCCAGTCCTTTCACAGTCCATTTTGGTGGCGTTACGGCTAAAATTAAAAATAATATCAATATGTACGTGAATACGTTAATGATTTCTATGGTAAGAACCATATGTTTAATAACGCGATGTGTTTTAGTGGCGGATCTAGGATTTTTGAAAAGAGGGATCCAATTTGGCTTTCTCTCTCTAAAGGCTCGTTTGCGTATTGAGTAGGAAACAATAGTGCGCGTACTCTAACAAATGTAATGTAATTATATGAGTGTTGTTATGTAGTGCATCTCATAAAGTGTCAAAACGTCTTACAACTCTTTAGACACACAAAGCTTTAGGGAAGTTCCATGAAAGCCATAGAACCCACTTGGATACGCCATGCACCCCTCATAAATAAAGTTCATTGTATCGTACCGTACCGTATCGTTTTTGTATTGTATTATATTGTGTTAAGCAATTGTCATGAAATATTCATATGTCAAATACTAGTATTTTCCATAGCCCCAACAAAAGGTGCATGGTGTTTCTGTATTGATAATATCCCCTTAAAACAAGTGAACATAAGTATTTAGTTGTTATGCTAGACGTAAACCCATTGAGCCCATGGGTTTCCAAGGATGGACTTTAATAGAAATTGGAAGACACATATCTCTCTAGTAAAATGTCTCACGCAGTGTCGATCGAGATGATTTCTAAGTTTGGGTATTATGTGAACTCAAGAACTCTAAACTGACTGTACTATTCACTATCTGACACACGAATAATTTCCTAGGAACGCGCATACAAAACCGCCCTATCTCATTCAATAATAGGGACTGTCCATTAGAAAAGTGAGGGGGGGGGGGGGGGGTGTGGATAAGTTTCAACCTTGCATACCTTTTGGCGGCTTGCCTATTATGCAAGTTTTATTTTCCTTGGGTCAAGACCGATGAGCTCATCAAAACTTCGGCGGGAAAAAACTCGCGAAGATGACGTCATCGCTCCTAATCGGGAAATCCCCTCACACAGACGGCAGCGACCGGGGCACTTGTTGGTGAACAGAAAGTGTCCAACTACTGATTTGAAAATTTTAATAGCACAATTTATGAGCTTTGTGAGCTTTTTGAGTTAAACGTTTAGTTAATTTAAGACAGCCTGACCTAACTACCTAAACCCACTATGGTAATTTTATGAATATCTTATAATATTGAAGTACTAAATAAATATATGCAAAATAAAATGAGCTAAAAGAACCTATCCCCGGACCCCATCAGGAACCCCGCTATCGCTAGAGCTATTTTTAGAAACTGGGCTATTTTTAGTCTGTTACCAATGCTGCTAAAACCTTAAGCGGCGTTTACACGAGCAATTTTTCCTTGACAATTTTTCCTTGACAATTTTTCCTTGACAAAAATTGCTCGTGTAGATGGAGTAAAATGGACAATTTTTCCTTGACAAGGAAAAGCGAGCGTGCTGGCTTTTCCTTGACAAGGAAAAATTGTCAAGGACGAAATTTGTTCGTGTAGACGGACAACAAGGAAAATGTGGCAAGGAATATTAATGTGATTAGTTTCCAGTTTCTTCGCACGATCAGTCTCCTAATCAAAACAAAACGGGGGCTAAAGCAAAATTAATCTGGAGCGATAAATCTGTTTATATTTTGTTGGATTTACTTCAATTCAGACAGAGTCGAAACGAAACATGAATCATATCGCAACCGCAGTATAAAAAAGGGAGTACGGATCATCCCAAGGACGGACCCATCATCTGCGCTTCCGAAATTCGCAATCGTGCATAAGCAAAATCGCCCCCTAGTCCACATACAGCAAGCCTTCTTCGATCTCTATTTTTCACTTGCATATAGGCAATTTTGTTTTGTTTGCTCATTAAGAGACTGGAAACAAATTATGTTAGTACTCCACTGATTGCAAGGCATCGCGGGCATAACCTAAACTTGTCAAGGAAAACTTGTCCATCATCTACACGAGCAAGAAAACCTTGTTAATAAAAAATGGTCAAGGAAAAGTTGTTGATCGTCTACATGAGCGATGACAGTGTCAAAGAAAAATTGTCAAGGAAAAATTGTCCGTGTAAACGCCGCTTTATTATTAAGAAAAAAAATAACTGGGGAACTTGTTGATATAGCATTGTTAAGTTTTTCTTTTGCAAATTTAAAGCGCGCTATAGCTTTCGTTTTTTATCTTCGACGCCAGTACCAACTTCGTCTATTTCCTCTCTCGTCAATCTGACTTGTCACGTTTCGTCCTTAAAATGACTGATATAACTGCCGAGGTTAAATATAGAGAAAATATGTTTTCATTTTTTACCTTATGGAGTTCCCAGAGATATAAGCTGTTTTGTTTGAATAGCTGACCGAGATCTTTTATCGTTGTTCCTCTAACTGTTTGGTCTTTGGTTCGAATTTCATAATCACAAGGCGTAACATCACGATCACAGCCCCATTTGTTCAAGATTCTAAGGAATTAAGATATTGAAAAAAAACATATATGAATAGAAGTCGAATCCACAACTTAAATTTGAACAATGTAGATTTTCAAACAGACCTAATTGTCATTAAAGCCGGTTGTAAAGTCCGCTGGATAGAGCTTTCCAGCTGATAAATTTTGCCCCGTGCAATAAGTGTTTTGGGCTGTTTAAGCGTGAAAATCACAAGATAAATAAAATTAGTTGTCTTTCAATTGTGAATGCAACGCCGGCACACCGTTGCGCTAGCAATTTGTCATCGGTATTTGACCACGAACGGGGATCCTCGTCGTATCTTTTAGGGGTAAAAATCGACGATTTTGTATCTTTTCGGGTTTACAAATATGAACTTTGCCAAATTCTGACTTTTTGGTATCTTTTAAGGGTTAAAAGCCACTGAAACTAGTGGTTTTTGTAACATTTAGGGATGAAAAACTTGTGAAGCCACGCCCTTTTGAAAAACGTTTTGTATCTCTTAGGGGTATTTTTGAAAAATTCCGACGAGTATCCCCGATCGTTTATCCCCGGAGTCCCCCCCACGGGTATACAAGCTCGTGCATTTAAAAGTATACAAGACTGTATTTTTTTACTGTTCAACAGCACCCCATGGATTTTATTATCAGTGTAATATAATTATTTTGTACTCACTTCATTCTATCTAAAGACTTGTGCTTCTTGATTTGCCACAAGTTTGGATCACCTTGCTCAACTGTAAGCAACTGATTGTGTCCAGCAGGTGAATCGTATGATAACAAATAGCCACAAAATTTGTTATTTTGAGCACATCCGTACCTGTTGACAATTGTGTAGCAGTCGTTTCCATGAGGGATAAATCTCCAATAGCAATGTTTGTAGTTTAGTCTATTTAGGGTAGTGTATGGCTTTCCATTAATTAAAAATACAGTGTTTGCACTTCGGGACCAGACTAAATCTTGTCCATAAAAGGTTCGAATGCAGTAGAGCCCCTCAGTTATCTGATTATCGTAGATATGTTTCAATTGAAGAGAGTTGGCCACATAGGTTTCGCTGATAGTGTACCATTTTGGATTATAATAAGGCAGTATTTTGCTAGCGTAGAGATTAGAGCTCCCAGGACCATTGATGTAAAGATTCGACATGACATTCGTGGCGTTTTTTATTACAAAGCCTCTCTGTATATCACCGATTTCTCTTTTATAATTGTATCCAGCGGGTACCCAATCATAGAGCTGGGTCAACACAAGCTCACAGAGCGACGAAATAGCGTTATAGATCTCCACTAGTAAAAGACATTCCCTGACGGTACTTAACTTATTGTTCTTAAACAGACTGTCGATTTGATGTTTTATCTTTAAAAGATCTTCTTCGTATCCAAATTTTATTGTAATAAAGTTAGTCATGATTTGTAAGAGATCTAATGGTTTAGCAATTATTGCAATGCGATACAGGTATGTTCTTGCCTTGTCTAGCTCATTTAATATGTTAGTAGCCCTTTTCATCAGACCAGCATTATGTGGAAATGAAAATACATAGGGTCTTATAGATTGCTCGAGAAGTTCCATCAAGGGCACAGTCTCTTTACCTCGGGCAAACAACGACAAAAGGTATGACGGGAGCTGGCTTCCCAGGGCTGTGTTCTTTCCAACTTCAATTAGTTCCCATACGCATTTGGTGATAACCATTAAACTTTTTATAGCTTCCAGCGGCTTGCTCTTGGTCTTCGCAAACGAGTCAATGTTGGTGGATATGTTTCCCAAAGCATAAACAATAACGTGTTTGTAAGAGTCTTTGACATCTAACCAATTCCATTGAAAATTATCCAAACGTTTTATTACTCTGTTTGTTAGTGGTTCGTCTTTGTATAGATCTCGAAGCTTCTTCACAATTGTTTTTATTTGACTGTCTGGATATCCTATTGAAAAAAAAATTATTTATACAAAGGTCTCTGCTGTATCACCACTAAATGTAATAACAACAGTAAATGTAATAACCAACCGTAAATGTAATAAACTTGACAGTAAACGTAATAACCATGAATAAGTTTAGAATCTTTTCACAATCAAACACTCTATATTAATCAAACACAATAAACAAGATATTGTTACATGTCAATTATAATCTATGACGTCATGTCACGTAGACGTTGGAGCTTTTGATGAAATTTCTCTCAATTTTACCATCAATAGATGTTAGGGACGGACAGCTGCAGGATTTTTATAGGTATTTCATTTATTGGTCATTGAGCAATAATCCATTATTCTGTATATTGCATTTGTACATTCATTAAATTCGTTTTAACAAGCATTGGTATATATTTGAATAAATTTAGCTTTCACGTATCTATACTTGCTGTATACTATTTATTATTTACTGTTCAGTTTCTTTTTTATATCATGCAAATTGTACCAATACAATTCCACGTAACATGATCGTATTAGACAAACATGAAACAATTTATTATTGAGGTTTGTGTTTTTTCCACGGTCGCGTGATGCATGACATCATTGAACGTGATTGACAGGACGTGCAAAGAATATTGGTTGCTGATTGTTCAGGCTGGGGAAGGGGTTTTCCGTGATCCCTGATTCGACCTATATTTATGCCGTTATCCGTGAAAAGCAGAAAAAACATGCCGTGATTCGTGAACTTGAAGTCGGTCGTGACCCGTGATCGGCATATTTTTGTTGCCGTGATTCGTGATTTTAGCGAATGTATGTCGGGGAAAAAAAATTACAAAATCTTGCAAACCTCGTCCTCCTCTCTGGCTATTCAGGCTACCGGTAAGACAAAGAAAAAACCTTGACCTTGCGCTGACTTGAAACCTGAGATCCTATTGCTTTAAACACTAACTGGAATAAGTTATCATATACTGTTTGTTTATTGATATCAAATTTCACCCTCGTGGCTCTACTTGCTTATTTGCTGGAAAACATCGCTCCACGACTACTGTTCGTGTTTTCGTGTCTTTGTATTCTTACTCTGCTGTAAAGAGTGCCATTCAGAAAGAAATTCAATATTCTCATTTGTGCAGCGAAACACAAATCTTTCTCAGAGTTCAGGACGCTGTTTCACCGCTAAATGTAATAATTAACGCTAAATATAATACTAACGCTAAATGTAATAAATGTTAACGCTAAATGTAATACTAACGCTAAATGTAATAATTTTAACACAAAATGTAATAAAAACGTTAACGCTAAATGTAATAAGGACACATTTTAGTTGTTTTGATGAGATTCGTGAGATAGTAGTTGTTTTTAATTATGGCTATTTCTGGTGAAATTTTATATGAATACATATATATAATGAATAATAGTCCAGTTTCATGTCCTTTATTGCTCAGCCTAAGCCTCAATAGTATGTGATATATATTCTTTTGTACGAAGCACAGCCCGTGGGAATGCATTAAATGAAAAAAATTGTAAGTAATGACAAACCGGATATACGAAAACCGGAAGAAAAGTAAACCGGATATCGATCAATGCGCATGTTAGGTACCTGCATGTGCGTCATTTCCGTCATTCGGACGAATATGTAAAAATACAAAAAAAAAATGCTAACTTTCGCATCGAATAACTTGGTCGTATTTTATCGAATACCCTTAAGATATACCTCATTCGAAAGCTGACAGTGAGTAGAATTAACTACATAAATTTCATTCAAAGGGTTGTTTAAAAAAAGTGTATTATTCATGTTTGATAATAAAGAAGGGCTGCATGCTAGCTCATAGACACTTATAATGCTGTCAAAGTTTGTTAATATTATCAGCCTCCACAAATTCTACCATTTATTATGACAACTCCAAACACATTATTTTGAGAAATGTGTTCACATAGAAATCTTAAGTTTTGCAGCAATTATTTACAAACACAAATCAGATAAAGTTGCAAAGGGTGTAAATGTGAATTCGTGTGTTTCTGTTTTGTATTAAGAACAGCCATTTGCTTTGAAAAATGGTCATTATTTTGAATATATTTTCCATTAAAACAGGGTGCTGTAAGTCGAGGTTTTGAATGCTTGAGAATCATATAAAAATGGTCTAATATGGAATGTTCTTTTTTTTTTCATAGAAATTATTTTCATTCGGTGTTAAACAACTCAAATTCATAATAGAATATTCAAAGGAGGTCAGTGTCAGGTTAAATGCAATTCGTCAAAAAAGTTGCTGCTTGAAGGGTTTTAAAAACGGTTTACTAAACTAACAAAAATAAAGACGAAAAGCGATTAAATGCAAACAAACAAACGTACTCAAGTAATACAAGGCGAAGGAAAACTCGTGAAGAATACGCTTACAGACACAAAACTAAAGCCTTACTGTGAATAAAATACTTACTAAATAAAATCCTAGAATGTGTTATCTTAAACCTCATATTTAGGAGCAGGTCTGTTACGGATTTCAAGGAAAAATTACAGCATTTTTGAGAGTACTTCGCTCGTCCCGCATGACAAAATCGTATCCCGAGTAAGTCCCGCGAAAGTAAAACTACGAAAAAATCAATGAGAAAAACTTAAATTGATCCTTAATTGCACTTGACCAGCAAAAGACTATAAAAAAGTTACACTCACAGCTAATTGAGCAATAACAGCCTCTTTGACCTCTTTTTTGACACTTTTTGAAAACATTTCAAAAGATTACAATGGCGCCCACCACCCTAACTTTGTTGGAGCTTTCAGGCGTATTGCGTGACGTCACAGTGGTGATGATCATCGGACTGGATATCTTATATGAAAACAATAGGAGTCACCCTGTTGTATAACAAAAACTTAGTTTTGGCGTGAATTACATTTTTTATTATTGTTTCCCTTGTTATGACATTTTCACTGTCAAGTTGTTCATTTTTTTTCCTTTTTATTCTTATCTTTAAAATGTTTAAATATGCTTTATGGAGTCCAAATATGCGATGTTTCCAAATGTACAGTTTGATATGTGTTTGTCAGTAACTGGACATATGGGATATAGTGGCCTTATTTTTATGGGCTATATTCAAAGAAATTCCTAAAACCGGGAATGGAATAAGGGATAAGAATTACATCCAGGCAGTAGGTTTACATGATTACCGAAAAAATAGAAAATAAAATGTCTTTCCTTCCTTTCCAACTTTGTTTTGTTTTTTGTTTCTTGCTTTTTTCTTCTTCAGTTTTTTTAAGAAACCTCCGTTCTTGGGCACGAGTAAACCCTGAATTCAGGGTCTAGTTTATTTATTGTCATTTTTTGTAGTGCTGTGTATTACAATCTAAACTTTTGAAGCGTATTATCATGTATACAAACACATTCTTTTCAAATATATTCAATTGCTCGCCTTTTAAATGAGTTGTACCAATATCCTTGATTTCTGTTTCATTCATGTCGTGTTTTGCTTCGTCTGGCTATAATGTGAAAGTTTGTCAAATAAAACCATTTAGTATGGTATTTTTACTGTAATCATTATAAACCCGATGATATATTTATATCAATCAATTATTTCTAAAACGTTTTGCCCGGTGTGATAGACTATGAGATTACTTCATTATATTTGGGTCTCTTTTTATTATTTTGGGATAGTGTAGGGTAATGTCGCATTTGGTTGATTTCGGTTCATGATTTCAGTTCATTGCCCTTCAAGGGTAAAAATCATATATTGCTGCGCCCTTCTGGATTGCTTTGGTTCCTTTAGGGGTCGGTTTTAAAAAAAATCCAACATCACTACTGGGAACGCTGTACTAGGTTCACGGTTTGAAGGAGCTGACTACTCATTCCAACCGAGTTTAGGATACTTAACTAAAAAAACAAACCGGAGTTTGTTTTCCGACCTTCGTTAGGCAGAACAGCAAGGATACTTTATTGTTTTTTGTATATAAATAATAGCAATGCATTCGTTACCTTCATGTCATAATCATCGTTATCATCATCACCATTGTCACTAGTAGTGATCACATTTGCCTCCGCCATGTCTGAACCATCATTTATATCGAGGATCTCGCCTTTTAGAATTAAAGAAAATAGATGATGTATATTCCAATACTCAGTCAATTTATATTTCATTGAGTAGTATTCTCTAATAGCTCTACGGTTCCTCTATTGTGATATTTGCTCTAAAAGCACAGATTTAAGAGGTGTTGCATGAGAAAGTCAAACAAAGTTGGAAATGAAAATTCAAAGCCCCCCCTGAAACTTTGTGTGCTGGCAGGTCCTTGGGGGGAATGAACAAATCGAGACATATTTCATCTCAAAACGTCATGGTTGCCATGGAAACCGCCGCTGACCAAATTGGCCACGGGCTCATGTTTTCTGCAAAAAAATCAAGCCTTGCAGGGTGAAATATAGAGCTTTGCTACTCGCTCAAAATCTTCCCAATCAACTTGAAAGTTAGCAAGATGAAAGATCAATCTTAGTTCTAAACATATGTATAGTATTTTTGTAAATTAGAGTGTTTTTAGAATTAGAGAAATTACGCTTATCATGGCTCCCTGTCGGCATTTTTTACAAATGACAAAATCACTATCCATTCGTTGTACGATTTCTCCAAAAGTACTCACAATTAGAACACAAAACTCCGTCAATAGAAAGTTGGAATAACAGGGTAACTAAAACATATAATAGATTTTTGGGCATTCAAATAAAACTACAACAAAAATGCAACGATTTTCATACAAAATTTCAAAGTATCAAAAACTTTGCATATTTTGAGCTCAATCATTTAAATTGAAAAAGTTTTCCGATAACAATTTCTTTTACCCAGAATGAGGATCACTATCTGTTTTTATGTTTGCTTTTGCCTTTTGACATTTTAAGTTTGAAATTAAAGAGAAATCGTATTCATATGTGGTTACCCTTTATGATATATTTGCATCATATCGCAACGAATATGCAGCCTTCAATAATTGATCCATCTCTCGCTATTTTAATCCAATCGTGCATAAACACTGTACTTGGAAGTCTTTAAAAGTCAGAAGACCTTTCGTTGGATAGCAATTAGCAACTGTCCTCGCCGAATGTATAAACAAAACAGCACATTTTTGCTTCGCAAATACACCAAAATTACTCGTTCAAAATTGGTCTCTATTTCCATCCAAATACGTCTTTTTCTTTGGCTCAACTCGATACCTGTACTCTATGGAACCACCAAATGAGTAAAACCTGTGCTTAGTGTTATATTTGCATCAATTTCGATAAAAAAACGCTCTAAAGGTGACATAATGGACATATAATTTCATTCGAGTGCTAATACCGGAAGTGACCTGAAAGATGCCGCTGACTGGTCGAAGAGTGAGTTTATTAATCAACTAGACGATCTAAGATCGCTTACATGGGCTTCCCAAATATTTGCATGTGTAGATTACCGTTAAAAACTGATGGCGTCAAATGAAAAATAATGAAAGACTAAAATCTGTCGAAAGACTAAACTGATTGTGATGTTTTATCGGAATATCAAAGTTATCACACATTGTTCGATATAAACAGCTACAAAATAGAGCAAGCAATCACGAAGGAGTCTTTTTGAATGCGACTTTTGTATCTTATTTCTACTAATTTTTACAAAAGATGAGAAAAAAACATGCACAAAGATAAATTATTAAATACTCTAAATTTTTCTTTCCTTAGTAGCAAAACCGCAAGATTTGCAGCCCCAGTAAATATTGCATTATTTTCAATACTTTTTTTATAACTTTCACCCACAAATTGTATTGAAGTCATTTACATTTTTCACCATTCGATTTCCATCTAAATGTGCAATTTATTCTTATAAACAATACATTGTTTGAAAGAAACTATTTTATATGATTCTTCATCTTTTATAATCCCAATAATAATTCAGTACTACAAGTCAAATAGAAAGTATTTTAATGAAATTTTCAAACAATAACAAACACCTCTATAAAACAGTACATACAACTATTTCATGCCAATTATAGTGTTTTCTATTGGTTCCACATGGAAAGCAAAGCTAACAAAGGTTATAAAAACCTTACTACATCGTGTTCAAAAGCAATAAATACTATTAAAGGAAATACAACCCCCAAAAAAACTTACTGCAACGAATATTTTAAAGTATTGACTTTAAGAAAATCATTTGTAATTGACTCCTTCGCGATGACAAACTATCCAACATGGCGGCTTTCTTGTTTATCAAGATCGAGCGATCTTATTTGTAAGTTGCTGGCTTTTTCTTGACTTCAGGTACATCTGATTTCTTCATTTCAGCATATATGGAGTCAGTTGTTATGTCAGTTGTTTTAGTTTTGTCAATTGTGTTGTCGTTGTCATTTACAATTATTTCAAATCACTCTAGCTCTCGAGTGAGCACGATGTCCAAGTAAAAGAAAAGAGTTCGGTGGATTTGTTTAGAGTGTGACCGTAACCGTTGGCAACCATTCCCAGTCCTCGCGCAAATTTCCTATTTGAAGCGTAAAATTCAAAACACGGGTAATCCTAGACATGGTCTTCCACAGGAAGCCCTTGTAATTACAAATCTTATGACAAATATTGGAATCAAATTCAATAAAACTCAATCGAAAGCAACTGATGTATAACTGGTTTCTTAGACAGCTGCCTTGCTATTATTAGTATTTTTTTATTTTCTTGTTATTTTACGTTTGTATATAAGACACAGGAATCCCGATGATGGCAAGGTAACAGATGTCCTATTTTTTTATTTTGATATTGTTTTTGAGATGCTACAATATTAACTATGTATTTTTTATAATCGCAAAAATGTCCTAGGGATTTCTTAGACTTTTTTGCGTTTTCTTTTTTCTGTTTTTCTTTCTTTCTCTCATTCTTTCTACCTTTCTTTCTCCCTCCTCCCTTTTTCACTTTCTTTCTCCCTTTTTTTCTCTTTTTTCTCTCCCTCATTCATACATTTATCTATTCATACATTCATCCATCCATCCATCCATTTATCCATCCATCCATCTATCCATCCATCCCTTCATTCCTTCATTCCTTCATTCTTTCATTCCTTCATACCTTCATACCTTCATTCCTTCATTCATTCATTCATTCTTTCATTCATTCATTCATTCATTCATTCATTCATTCATTCATTCATTCATTCATTCATTCATTCATTCATTTCATTCATTCATTCATTCATTCATTCATTCATTCATTCATTCACAGACTTGTGTAGCGACAGTTTGCAGATAAATTTTGTTGGAGAATCATTAAAACTAATCTGAGTTAGGTTCGTGCTTCTACTTATCCACTCTCTACATATACTTAGCAGTTCATAAATATTCATTGAGATAATTACATGTAGGTTGCAAAATTCCAGTCAGTCGCTTTTGATTGAGGAACAGTTTTCTACTTTAGAGAGTTGCTCGTTTTTTCAGCTTTCGCAAAGCAAAAGTACATGCACAGGCGAACAAATATCAATCCAAGATTATCAGAAAGACATAAGTGCACATCTTAGAACATATGGTCTTGGAAAACAACATGGACAAGTCAACAGTGAAATGGATTTGATTTTATGTCGTGCAGGTACAAACGTTATGATACATTTTTATATGAGCATTGCTTAATAGTTACTGCTATATTGTTATATGGATTATTTTGAGTTTGGAAGGTGTATCCGTACTCGAGTTTGAGAGCAAAAAAAAAAAAAAAAAACGTTTTTAATTGAATTTCGTCGTGTTTGTCGATAACCATAGATATAAGTGATTATGTGCAATCAAAATAGCATGGAAAATACAAGGATTTTTTTTATAAAATCCTAAATAAATATAAATAAATAAATTAACTATCGTTTTTTATTTTACTTCATTGTTATATTATTAGGTCTGTTTAATGTTGATGCAAATGAAGCCGCATTATATTCTATTTGCAAGTACCATCGTTATCGATGCCATGGACGAACTACGTAAACAAAAAATGACCATTCTCAAGAAAGTTTGTGTCAGCCATGCAATTTCAGAAGCGTCAGGGAGAAAAAAGGAAGCCTACGTAGAAGCCCTTTTTAACTATATGCGCATCAATCACAACATACATAATCAACCGCACAGGCGTGACTCGTAGCTAAAAAGAAAGCAACAAACAAACAACTAGGCAAACAAAAACAAAAACATTTTCAACCACGGTTAAAAAAATCATCTAACTGTACAATCTCGTACCCAAAGCACGCATTTTCTTATGACGTGCAGCAAAGACCGAGGGCTCTGGTATAATCCAATACAATGTTTTTATGGTTTCCGGTTTAGTTGCTTATGCGCATATTCATCTGTTGCCCTCGTTGCTTGTCGCAGGTCACAAGAAAACAGGGGCTCTGGTACGATATCAGTTGATAAGCGCAATATCTAATTTCATAGCATTTAAAAAAACAATATTAAAATGGAAAATAAGAGATATACAATACTTTGCCATTATCAAGACAAAAAAAAACAAAAAAAAAAAAACAACGACAACAAAAAGGAACAGAAACAAAAAGTAGAAAACTTAAAAAAGAAAGAAAATAACGAAAAAAAAATCAAGAAAGGAAAAACAAAACGCCAGGAAACGAAGAAGAAGAAAAGGAAAAAAAACACAACCTTAACAAAACAAAACAAAACAAAAAAAGTGCCGCCAAACAATGTCATACATTACTTTGCTATCCCTGGGATCCCTATGTTATATTTTCAAACACCAAATAAAAAGTAAGCTACCCAAGAAAACAGTTATATATCAATTTGCTTGGATTATTTTGTTTATCGAATTTTCATTCCAGAACTTTTTTATAAAAAAGTTTGTTTATTTATTATTTTTATTATTATTTTTTTTTTCATTTAAACACATCGCTCGGCCGGTCAGCGGTATACTTCATTTCTTGTATTCGCTTTCTAACATTTTTGGTGAATTTATATGTCAACTTTAGACCGTCTCTTGATGGAAATTAATGCAAATATAACACTAAGCACAGGTTTTACTCATTTGGTGGTTCCATAGAGTACAGGTATCGAGTTGAGCCAAAGAAAAAGACGTATTTGGATGGAAATAGAGACCAATTTTGAACGAGTAATTTTGGTGTATTTTACGAAGCAAAAATGTGCTGTTTTGTTTATACATTCGGCGAGGACAATTGCTAATTGCTATCCAACGAAAGGTCTTCTGTCTTTTAAAGACTGGCCAAGTACCTTGTTTATGCACGATTGGATTAAAATAGCGAGAGATGGATCAATTATTGAAGGCTGCATATTCGTTGCGATAAGATGCAAATATATCATAAAGGGTAGCCACATATGAATACGATTTCTCTTTAATTTCAAACTTAAAATGTCAAAAGGCAAAAGCAAACATAAAAACAGATAGTGATCCTCATTCTGGGTAAAAGAAATTGTTATTGGAAAACTTTTTCAATTTAAATGATTGAGCTCAAAATATGCAAAGTTTTTGATACTTTGAAATTTTGTATGAAAATCGTTGCATTTTTGTTGTAGTTTTATTTGAATGCCCAAAAATCTATTATATGTTTTAGTTAACCTGTTATTCCAACTTTCTATTGACGGAGTTTTGTGTTCTAATTGTGAGTACTTTTGGAGAAATCGTACAACGAATGGATAGTGATTTTGTCATTTGTAAAAAATGCCGACAGGGAGCCATGATAAGCGTAATTTCTCTAATTCTAAAAACACTCTAATTTACAAAAATACTATACATATGTTTAGAACTAAGATTGATCTTTCATCTTGCTAACTTTCAAGTTGATTGGGAAGATTTTGAGCGAGTAGCATAGCTCTATATTTCACCCTGCAAGGCTTGATTTTTTTGCAGAAAACATGAGCCCGTGGCCAATTTGGTCAGCGGCGGTTTCCATGGCAACCATGATGTTTTGAGATGAAATATGTCTTGATTTGTTCATTTCCCCCGAGGACCTGCCAGCACACAAAGTTTCAGGGGGGGCTTTGAATTTTCATTTCCAACTTTGTTTGACTTTCTCATGCAACACCTCTTAAATACCAAAGTACATATTGAAATAGTTGTTTTTAAAAAATGTAAGTTATACACCGTAGATATAAGAGAGACATTACTAACGTTTCGGACGTCTTCCGACGAAGGATTTACGTCAGAAATGTCAGTAATTTTCTCTTATTTTTAACGGAGCTCCGCGCGGGCCGAGCACCATAATTAAGAAAACAAGGTAAACCATCGAGTTTTTATCGCCAGACACACGAAACCCGCGCGTCCTCAATACTTACATACATACATACATGCATACGTCGTCCGTCCGGCGTATATAAAATGATAGGTAGGTAAAATCGACGGCGACAAAAAGTATATCAAAACAAAAATAAAACAAATATGCGCTGCATTTGCAGCAATTCAAAAGAGGTGAAAAGCAAGACGAACACGACTCACGAAAATTTCACTCTGTTCATCGGCATCAATTTTAACGGGCAATTCAGTACACGGATAGCTTTTAGAATCAATGCAGAGTTATCAACTGTTCGCAACAACAACAACAAAAACAAAAATTGATACAAGATTTTTATACATTTCAGGGAGTGGATGGAAATGAAAATTTAGCATTTTGTATGTATGATCGAGCAGCACGAGCTAATCAATCACCGTTCTGTTGAGCTGTGCATGTGAACTTTTTAGAGGCGGTGAAAATGTTTTCTTTTTCACTTTTAAAATTATAAAAGCATGAGCAAGCTGATTGTAATCAGAACTGAGGGCGAAAATTTCAGTCGAAAAGTGACAGTACAGGTCAAGAAACGTGACGCAGGTATGTTTGCATTTTTTGCCGATCTTTCTAAATCACGAAAACTTTATAAGTGTATTTTCTGTTCTTTTGATTTGATTGTTGTAATTGTTTGATTTGTTATTGAATCGCAATAGAACGCTTGTATTCGCCATTGTACTCATCGAAAGTTGAAATTTCAAAAGTTCATATAGTATTCACATTTGACAATTAAAAATACACAGCCGTATTAAATAGCTAGATTACCAATATGTTATTCTTAACACATTTCACCAGAAAAGCGAAGTTTTTGTCGATTTCTATAACATTTTGTCAAACCAAAAAGAGCTTGATGAAGCGAGAAGCGCGCGGGGATTTGTTAACAACTCGAAGAAGCCATGTTAGTGCTTTTCTAACTTCTCATTGGATAATCAATGTTACTTGACAAGTGCGATTTTTACCATGCATAAAGGCCGGTACAGGTAAAAGGCCGAAATCGTTGGTACACACGAGGAAGCTTGGGAGCAAGTTGCGGCTGCGTGTTGCGGGAGCAAGCTCCCTAGTGTGTACCGGCAACGATTTCACGCGAACAATATAATGCTCCACAAAAATTGTGCTCCTGGGTTTTGCTCCCTCATATTAAAATGGGTACACACGAGGGAGCTTACTCCTGGAACTCGTTCATGTAGCAATATTGCACCTGAGCAAAAGTTTTGTTGCGCAACATATTTTTTCGCCTGAAATCGTTGGAAGCATGTTACAGGATCGTGTATACGTAACGGCCTTAAGGGAAGCCAGTTGACTATTACTAACAAAATACGGATATTTTTCACATTTTTTGTGCATATTTCTTGTGTATAATAAAATGTTGTTGCATCCATAAAGATTTGAACATTTGAATTGATTACATGATAATTTGATCATGAAAAGAAAATGACATAAAAAAATGTGAAAATTACCCCTGACTTTTTATTTATTTCTTTATTGTTGTTATTTTCTTTTTATTTAAATGGATTTATTCATTCATCAATTCATTTATTTGTTTGCTTTTTTATCTATTGTCACGTTTCTACTGCTCAGAGTCGATAGTATTTGATAAATTCTAGTTTAATATACGATTTAAGTGAACTCTCACATGTCAGCACTCACACTCGAACTACGATAACTAACACACACAACATTTTATACTGAATTAAGTTAAATAGATATACAGTTTACTTATGTGCACTTAATTAGCCGGCAGTCTCTTTCAATTCTTGTACCAACTTATCTGTTATTCAGCGATTTCGATTCATGTATATTACTCTTATGTCTTGCTCGTTCACCACGCGGCCCAAACTCAGCTTACGGTAACACCCACTGGCATCTGTAAGATTTAACAGCCATAAAGAGCCCGTAACTTTCGTTTAGTTGTTACACCACATATATCCAGGTGAACTTCGTTTAAGTAGTTTTCCTTCCTTCTGAATTTTAGTAGAATAATCGCTTACAGTTGGTCCACGAAGCTCGAGTACGTGTCTCTTCTCTTGACTATTCACAACTGACTAAATTAACATACCACTCTACTAACCAACTCTCCGGAATCTGAATAAGAATAATGTTATTGATATAATCCAAACGACTAATAAGCGTTCATATAAAGAAACGCCTACTAAAATTAGAGTTTTAACATAATAGCACATTGTTCAAGTTCACGGTCCATAACTTAATTTTGACAAAGCGTAAATATGCTATGTACAAAGACGTATTGTCACGCGCTACCGTGACATTACCCCCCACTAAGACTAAACTTCCAGTTTATGTCCTGGTTAGCTCATTGGCTGCACATGCTTAACAAATCTGCGCCAATATTCTCCTTCTCTTTGATTGCTCTTATCTTGAATCGATATTGTTGTAGTACTAACGACCATCTCATAACTCTGCTGTTGGTCATCTTTGCTTTGTGCATATACGTCAGTGCTTCATGGTCTGTCTCCAGAACAAACTCTTTACCATACAAGTATTGTTGAAACTTCCGTATAGCCCAGACTACGGCTAGACACTCCTTTTCTGTTGTTGAATAGCATTTCTCTCGGGGCTGTAGTTTTCTGCTAGCGTACATCACGGGAAATACTTGTCCGTCATGATCCTGCAGAAGAACTGCCCCCAGACCTTCGTCAGACGCATCTGTTCTCACGATAAACTCCTTTGCAAAGTCAGGGAGTCGAAGGACCGGCGACGTCGCAAGTCGCTGCTTCACGGAATCAAGTGCTTTCTGACAAGCTTCGTCCCATACGACTTGGTTGGGTTTACCGCTCTTTGTTAGGTCTGTAAGTGGAGCTGTGATGGCTGCAAAGTTCGGTATAAATTTGCGGTAATAACCTACTAGGCCTAACAGTGCTCTAACTTCCTTTTTCGACCTGGGTGTACCTATCGCCAACATTTTATTTAACTTACCTTGCTCCGGCGACAACTTACCTTTCTCCACCTCGTGTCCTAGAAACTCAAGTTTATGAAAACCTATTAAACACTTACTTGGTTTAGCGGTCAAATTAGCTTTACTCAGCCTGTCAAACACTTCACGCAGCAGTACCAGATGCTCGTCCCATGTCAGGCTACATATCAGGATGTCGTCAATGTAGTTCATCACTCCAGGTTTCGTATCAGCCAGCAAAATCCTCATCATGCGGGTGAACGTCGCTGCTGAGTTGACTAGCCCAAAAGGCATCATTTTCCATTGATACAGACCGAGTGGAGTCTGGAACGCAGTCTTTGATTTCGAGCTTTCCGTCATGGGGATTTGCCAGTAACCTTTGCACAGGTCAAGTTTTGAGTAGTAAGTATAGTTTCCTCTGCCAATTTCCGCATACAAGTCATCAGCGTTAGGCGAGGGCTCTGCGTCAAATTCCGTTACACTGTTTAACGACCGGAAGTCTACACAAAAGCGGTTTGACCCGTCCTTTTTCTTTACGATGACAATTGGCGATGAGAAGGGTGATTGAGACTTCTCAATGACGTCTAGTTTCAGCATAGTATTGACCTCGTCTATTATGGTTTCTCTCATTGCGTACGGTACAGGATACATACGTTGACGGATCGGCTTCGAGTCGAGCAGCTTTATGTCATGTTCAATCAGGTCTGTCCGTCCAGGCAGGTCCGTAAGTACTCCGGTGAAGACCTTCATAACGTTCAATGCTTGTACTTTCTCATGTTCATCTAACTCTTCACACATTTGAACATCAGTATAAGTCTCACGTTCCTCTAAGGACGGTAGCTGGATTTCTATCTTGGGTGATACATGATCGTCATCATCATCATCCATACTTACGACCCCAACTGCTGTGACACATGTTTCAATCTCTTTGTGTGCTTGCACTGTTTCCTGTTCACGATCCACGTATTTCCTTAGCAGGTTGGCGTGAAAAAGCTTACTCTGCTTTGGCAACTGTATACGATAGTCATTTATACCAATCCTCCCCTGGACGATGTACGGTCCCTTCCATTGCATCAATAGTTTGTTGCGGTCTGTGGGAAGAAGTACCAACACTTTGTCACCCTTCACAAAAATGCGTTTTCTCGCTTTCTGATCAAAGTTTTTCTTGTATCGCTGCTGGTTTTTCGTAAGCGTTTCTCTGGCTAGGCGACATGTCTCCTCTAGACGATTGCGTAGGTCAAGTACGTACTGGTAAGTTGATCGTACTTCGGCATCACTTGTTTCGTTTGTCCACAGTTCTTTCAGAATGGTCACTGGGCCTCTCACTGTCCGTCCGTACAGGAGCTCGAAAGGGGAGAATCCAAGACTGTCCTGTGGGGCCTCACGATACGCAAAGAGTACAGCTGGGAGGTACCGGTCCCAAGTCTTTGGTTTTTCCGCACACATCTTCTTCAACATTTCCTTGAGCGTCCCGTTAAATCTTTCAACTAATCCATTGCACTGTGGGTGGTAGGGTGTGGTTACCAGACGTTTTATGGACAGGAGCTTCGAGACTTCTGACATCACTCCTGAGGTAAACTGCGTACCCCTGTCTGTAAGTACCTCGGTCGGGACTCCTACACGAGAGAAGACCTCTACTAACGCCTCGGCGACTCGTTCTGCTTCTATGCCTGGTAGGGGGACTGCCTCTGGGTACCGCGTCGCATAGTCTACGATGGTAAGGATGTATCGGTTACCTTTCTCAGTCATAGGGTGGATAGGTCCTACGATATCCACTGCAACACGCTGAAACGGCACTTCTATCAGCGGCATCTCACCCAGTGGAACCCTTGTTGTGCGACCCTTAGAGACGGTTCTCTGGCATATGTCACATGACCTACAGTATCTTCTCACATCGGCTTGGATTCCGGGCCAGTGAAAACTTGACATAATGCGGTCGGCGGTTTTACGTGATCCTAAGTGTCCCGCGAAGAGCGCTTCATGACCTACCTTCATGACGTCATTACGGTATTTCTTGGGAACCACTAATTGTCTTACCTGCTTTCCATCACGCTTGTAGGTGAACATTCGAAAAAGTAGTTTATCCTTCACCATGAACATGATTGTACCCTTGGGTGTGTCTTTCACTTCCGCCGTTTCCGCCATATTACGTAGCTTGCTTAACGTTGGGTCCTCGTCTTGAGCTTGCGCAATCTCTGCAGGCGACGCGTCCGACGCTGGACAGTCAGGTGTTGACAATGGTGTGAAGGGCTTTGACTTGCGTAACTTCTGGCCTCTGGTTTCAACAGCACTCACCACACCAGTACTCGAGTACTTCCAGTCCTCCAAAGGATCCGTCGGACCACGTGCGCCAGGAATATTTCCAATCACTACATCATACAGGGGGTTATCCATAACCATCGCTCTGACCATCCCGGTGTAGTACGGAGTATCAACATGTAGCTGGGCAATAGGTACTGTACACACTGTCCTGTCAAGTAAAACGCATTCCTGAATTTCACCAGTCCACGCTTCTTCAGGTACTAAACTTCTCCTTACCACGACTCCACTGCACCCACTATCCCTGAGAACAATAACACTTTCACCTGATACGATCCCTTCAGACACAGGCATATTCGATGCTCGGGTTGTGTGCGCTGATATTACTGGAGTCCCATTACTGTCGTTTAGCTCGGCCTTTTCACTTCGAAGTCCAGTGTAGAGGCAAGATCCTTCTTCGGGGTTCCTGTGCCTGGGCTTGACTGTACACTCACGAGCTATGTGACCAATCTGCCTGCAACGGTGGCATCGTCTGTCCCTCAGTCCAGTATTTTCCGTCCTCTGTTGTGGCTGTTGTACTGTAGAGGTTTTGCTTTCTTGCGTCGGAGTGTTACTTCCTTGCTGATTCGATGCTTGTGCCGGTCGACTTACCTGTTTGGGACGTGCTTCCCTAAACGCTTCGGCTAACTTTAACATACCTTCAAAGTCAGACGGTTGTCTTTCTTTTACAAACGTGGTTAACTCGCGACTGCTAACCAACATCAACTGTTCACGTAACAATAAATCCTTCACACCATCATATGTCATATACGTACCACTTAACTCAATCCACCTCGTAAACATGTGCTCTAGCCTCGCTCCAAACTGAGGGTACGTTTCACCTGGCTCTAACCTACTATGCCTAAATTTATGTCTGAAACCTTCCTCTGTACATTCAAATGCCTTTAACAATGCTAACTTTAACGTCTTATAACAATTAGCGTCTTTAGGGGACAACCTACAGTAGGTGTCAAGGGCCCGCCCAGTAAGTAACGCGCTTAAATTAATTGACCACTCCCACTCAGGCCACTTCTGACTCTCCGCATAACGCTCAAACCTAGCTAAATACGCATCAATATTATCGCGCCTAACATCAAACGCAGGGAGCTTAGGCCTATCGGGACATGCATTACTAATTTCCCTTACCACCGCACGCTCACCACGAGTCTCCACTTCATCTCTCCCTTGTAGTCTGGCCTCCTTATCGGCTGCAATCCTTGCGAGTTCGATTTCCTTGGCGTCTGCACTAGCTTTCTCCTCCAACTCCAACTTCATCTTCTCGAGGGCTCTGGATTCGGCTCTTTCATCGCGCTCGGCAGCTTCTCGTTCCCTCGCAAAGTCCACCAACTCCCTTCCTTCCAGTCCAATTTCTTTGCCAAGATTCACGAAATCTTGAAAGGACGACATCATTCATGCAGGCATCCAATGTATACGAACACAGCACATTCAATAGATTACAACTGTTCAAATAAGGTAACACTGTTAGCTAGTTCAATATGTACCATATAGTTCAATATATAGTTATATATAGTTCAATATATAGTTCAATATATACTATATAGTTCCAATAATGTTCAACAGTCATCGATAACTCATTTGTAGTATTTATATGCACAGTTCGTAGAGTAGAAATTCGACTTTAGATCACTTCTTCGTCGTTTCTTTCTCTCTTTTTTTTTATTTTGGTTTCGTTTCCCGTCTGAGCCCCCAAATGTCACGTTTCTACTGCTCAGAGTCGATAGTATTTGATAAATTCTAGTTTAATATACGATTTAAGTGAACTCTCACATGTCAGCACTCACACTCGAACTACGATAACTAACACACACAACATTTTATACTGAATTAAGTTAAATAGATATACAGTTTACTTATGTGCACTTAATTAGCCGGCAGTCTCTTTCAATTCTTGTACCAACTTATCTGTTATTCAGCGATTTCGATTCATGTATATTACTCTTATGTCTTGCTCGTTCACCACGCGGCCCAAACTCAGCTTACGGTAACACCCACTGGCATCTGTAAGATTTAACAGCCATAAAGAGCCCGTAACTTTCGTTTAGTTGTTACACCACATATATCCAGGTGAACTTCGTTTAAGTAGTTTTCCTTCCTTCTGAATTTTAGTAGAATAATCGCTTACAGTTGGTCCACGAAGCTCGAGTACGTGTCTCTTCTCTTGACTATTCACAACTGACTAAATTAACATACCACTCTACTAACCAACTCTCCGGAATCTGAATAAGAATAATGTTATTGATATAATCCAAACGACTAATAAGCGTTCATATAAAGAAACGCCTACTAAAATTAGAGTTTTAACATAATAGCACATTGTTCAAGTTCACGGTCCATAACTTAATTTTGACAAAGCGTAAATATGCTATGTACAAAGACGTATTGTCACGCGCTACCGTGACATCTATATAGGTGGGTTGCATTGACGTCATCTGAAAAAAATCCCTAAATAAGAACTTGATTATAATTTGATTACTTCCATATTAATGTATGTATAAAATTTTATATTTCTGCAAAATTTGAAATCAAAAAATGTTTTTGTTGCAAAGATATCAACTATTCAATTTCCGAAATTTTTAGTAAGAATGTATGGAACCGCCATGTTAGTGTAGAGCACTGTTACACCAAGATGGCGGACTATAACCCAAAGTTTCAAATGCACACAAAACTGTCATTTAAGTTAAAATTAAACATTAGATAAATAATTATAACACATTCCAATCGAAAATAAATCAATTAGGAGCATTTTCGAATCGATTTTACGTGTGTAAAAAAATGCGTGACAAAGTTGCGTGCCAGCTATTTAGCATCCGATATCTTCACAACCAAGAAACGAATGCGGTCCAAATTATCAGGAACAAAGTCACTTAAGGTCCTAACAAGCATGTAAAATACTAGCTATCTGCAATTAATATTTCAAGTTTTAGTGTTTTGATGACGTCATATGCAACCCAAGAATAGTCATTTTCGACTGATTTATTGATCAGCAATTTTAATAACTCGTAGTGAATGAATAAATGAATGAATGAATGAGGGATTGAATAATTAATTCATTTCATCAAATCGGAGCTCCGCTATTAGCTTTTACCTAATTTTTATATTACGTTACCTAACTTACATTTTTAAAACAACTGTTTCATTAGAAACACCGACGAAGCTCACACTAATTTTATTGCTAGTTATCTATTACATATTAAAATGATCTTTATTATACATTTCGTAAGCAATTATAATGATTCCATGATCATAAGTACCTGAAACTTCGGCTCCAGAGACTATTGAGCTGCTATCGATTTCCTGAAATCAAATGTAAACGCCCAATAGTGGATATGTCCACCAAAACTGGAATAATTGGGATTTTTTTTAATTACACTTCATGAGAAATAAACACCATTAAATGCAAATCGGCGTGGAAAGGAGGAGAACTCCCAAATATCATGAGGGCGGAGATTCTTTTGAAAAAAAATTCTTGCGAAGATAAAACTTATGGATAAATCTTGAAATGTTGAATCTCGAAAATTGTTCCTTTTTTATTTGGCTTTACGATCACAATTTTGAATATTTTGTTGATTTACTAAAAATTATCCCGAAATTGTTCCTTCGTTTTTTTAAATATTTGGAGCTTTAGTAGCCATGAGTCAACCATTAAGGAGATTCCATCGGAAAAAAGTGTATGTTTATGTTATTAAATTGAACACAAAAGCCTGAAGACCACTACCAATCATATACTTACGTTTCCACTGCCTTCAGAAAATCGCGCAGTTACAAAAGGCAAAGTAATTACTAGAAACAGCTTGAAGAGTTCCATACCTAGAAATATAAAGAAATTCTTGAAAAAAAAGCATGCAAACGGTATATACATATTTCAAAAAACGCTGTCAGAAATAAAATAGGAAACAACAGGACCGAAAAGATTTGTTGACAAAAGTTTGTATAGTTCTTTATTTGAATATATATCTGGAATTTTTGTACAAACAATAACCATTTGTCAGCATCATGGATTGCTTATTTCTCAGTGTTATTCAAAATATTCATGATTGCTTTCGGTTGTGCTATGGAATTTCTCTTCGATAACGTTTCTTAATCAAGCTTCCAATGGCAACGCAACTCGTGGAAATTGAAATTTGTGAAAACAAGAGATTTGTGAAATCAAACTATTTTGTATTGGCTTATTTGCTTAAGTGGATGAGACTGGTAATGTCATGCATTCGACAAGAACAGACATAAATATCAGCATAGTCTCATATTAAAAAAGGTTGGCTATACTTTGATTGATATTAGCTCTAACAATTTTTTCATGGGAAGTTTACAAAAACTGCTTAATATGAGCTTCTTCACAGAAAATAAACTGAGAACTCCTTGTCCCCCTATATCAAGATTGTAAACCAATATCACCCACTTGGTCTATTTTCTTAATAATTGCATATCATAGACCGCAAGCATTTTATTTTGATAATGTACAGACCAGGAATTAATTTCTGCATCACCTGATAAAAGTTGCTTTGAATAAAGCAACTTCTATATGCTGTTTATATACGTAGTGTGATTTTTGCATGTAATCTTGATGTAAATTGTTTCTCTGACTACAAGAACAAGACCTTTATGGCTTTGCTAATTTTTGTCTTGGCTAGTAAATATCCATTCTGCAGAATGTTAGGAAGAACGTCTATATTTTATTCTTCCTTTTTTGGATAGCTACATGCCCTGCATGTGTAATGTTTATAACTTATATACTTTAAAAAAATATATTATCATCAATGCAACTCCATCATAAATTTACATGATTAACTTCCACATAAGGTAATGAGTCAAGGAATTTGTTGAATTCTTTCGCTTGCTCATAATTAAATTAAGAAAATCATCAAAGTAAATATTAATAGATTGTGTTTGTTTAAACGTTCTTTGTAACTTGCTAGTGATTTTGTTGTGGCAACAGCAGGAAGAGAGTTCAAGATAGGTACGTATTGTTCGGCAAAAAAAAAGAGTGTTTAAAAGCGTCAATTCTTGTCGGGAGTAAATTGTAAGTTAACTTGTGTGATTTTCTACAGCGTGAGGAATTCAGTGACATTTCCTTTGGAAATTTAAGATCTATAAGGTTGTTTTGTATTTTATAAAATAGTGTCAGGTCAAAAATTTATCTTCCCTTGTCTAGGGAGTGCCAACCTAGTTCGTTTATTAAGGATGTTACACTAATGAATCAATAAAGACAATGTCCTTAGAAGTATAGGGGCTCCAAACAGTACTGCTGTATTCAATTACTGAAAGCACAAGGGCATGATAAGCATGTTCTTTGATCTTCTTAGGAGCAGAGTGGATGTTGCGTTGTAAAACAGCAAGTACACGGTTTGCTTTCTTTTGTATTTGTTCGCAGTGACTCGACCAACTTAGTGAGCATGTCATATTCACCCCAAGGTGTTTATGGGTGTTTACTGTCTCTATATCAATGCCACATAGTTTGTAAACGAACGTTGATTGATTCTTCTTCAGTGTAATGCGTAGAGTGTGACATTTTTTGGGTACAAATCTCATCTGCCAGCGAGAAGACCATTGTTGGAGGAAATGGAGGTCGTTTTGCAGTATCTGGTGGTTATCTGTTGAGTTGATTCGTCTATAAATTACTGCGTCGTCGGCAAACAGCTTGATGGATGATTGTATGGCTTCGGGTAGATCATTGATGAACAACAGAAACAGTATTGGGCCAAGTACAGTACCTTGTACTCGGACCTCACCACGGACCAGTTGGAATGTGAGCTGTTGACTACAACGCGGTGACGGCGAGTAGTGAGAAAATCTTTGAGCAATTGATTTAATTTACCTCGTATGCCATAGAACTCAGCTTTTCGAAGCAACCGGTGATGTGGGACTGAGTCAAAGGCTATGTCGAAGTCTAAAAAGATAACATCGATTTGGCCGACGACTGTTAAGCACCTTAGACCATTCATGAGCTAAGGAAATCAGCTGTGTTTCACAGGAACGACCTTTCTGGAACCCATTTTGGACATTTGAGATAATTGAGCATATGATATGCTCAAGCACTTTGCAGACCAGTGATGTCAAGGAAATTGGTCTGTAGTTTTCTTGGTTTGATCTTTGACCCTTTTTGAAAATACATGACACGTTGGCGTCTTTCCAGGAAGAAGGTAAGGTCCCAGTATCAATTGATTATTGTTGGAATAGTTCTGCTAAGATTGGAGCAAGCCCAGAGGCAGTTTCTTTAAGTACTCTTACAGGAAGAAGATCTTGACCACAAGACCTACTGGCCCCTATAGACTCTAGCTATTTCTTTACACCCCCGGGGGGTGGGGGGTACTCCCTTCAGATTTGGGTAGGGGTGTTCCGCTGGGATCTTGTAGGGGTTACCCTGTTTATGACAAAAAATACCTAACTTCCATAATGTTTACAAACATTACATGATTTGTATAAATATATCAATTCAGACACACGTGCTGCTCTTATCTATTTTTTAAAGTCTACGATCTTTTCATTTTTTGGGCCCTGAGTATGACAGGAAGTTTGGATTAAATCAAATTAAATAGAGTTGAATTGGATACCTGTTGATAACACCAAGGTCAAAAAACCATACCCTGTTCAGCGGATCATCCCCGTATAGTCAATATAGGGTAGTATCCGTTTAGATGTATTACTGACATAACATACTTTCATCGAGTTGTACAAAGCTTTTCTTAGCCTGCTTGCATCCGTTTTTAGGGGAGGGACAGGAAGGCCGACACTAAAAACGGATGCGAGAGGAGGCTAAGCTTTTCTCCAATTATGTGAAATATTCAATTCAATTTGTACATTGAAAGTTGCATCGCAAAAGTACCTTGGAATTCGATGTTCAAAGAATGCAAACCATTGCTGAAAACTTCGTTTATCTTCTTTTTACTTTTACTCTATCATGCATCTTTCATTTAGAGCCATATGCTTAATTTAATTTGAAGATTGCTCTCGGAAAGAGTGTCGAACCAGCTCGTTTTTCCCTTCAGAACGAGAAGTAAACAATATCGCTAAACTTCGCCATAATATTCCAATTAATGTGTTCGTTGTTGTCCAAGCAAACGTATTTGTATGATTATTGATATCAATTTCACTAGAAGTAATGTTCAACGAATAAAAAGCTGATGCAAGACAAAAACAATTTTAAATAAAGTCATTAATTCAGTCCAGCGGTTTCCCGCAGCAAAAATGTTTACGGAATGTATAGCATATCAGATGAATAGTCCCATCACATGTAAAACTCGTGGAGTTTGCTTCGCAAGTTTCCACGAGTTAAAAACTGACAAGTGCAGACGGAGTTGGTACCCATCTGAATAATTTTTAATTGTAAAATGAGTATAAATGCCTCTTGTAAAAAAATGGGTACAATATATCTTCTTTCAGACACGTAGCAAAACAATCAATAGGAAGTACTTGCGTTATCAGAAGCCCCTTTGTTATTACATTTGGCACTTTAAAAAAATCAGTATTCTAGAGTTACAAGAAGAAATCCAATCATATGTCGGAAACTGACTAAATCATTAATTTTTGAATATTTCTGTTTCATTTTAGTAAGAAATGTATGGTTTTTTTCATGAAAACGAGGCTCCGAGTACATAATATGCAAGTTTACCAAAGAATTAACTTAAGTACAAAAGTTTATAACTGTAAATTAAACTGTGGTTGTAAAGAACAATAAAATGAGTAAAAGCATACCTTAGAGTTTTTCTGATAGTATTGTACCTCGGTAGCCCTCTAGTCGCTATGGTACAAACAAGAATTAGATTAGAACCTTTTTGTACTCGCTAGGAATTACTTGATCGCACTGGAATTAATGTTATTAGCAGGTTTGTCATTAATTATAAAACATGGATACCACATAGTGTAATATTCAGGTTCGATAGTACAACAATGGTAATATAGAAAATAATCTTACAAATTTTTGGTTTTGGACTATATGTAACGCAACAACAAATATAAACTTATGACATCAATAAAAAATAACAAAAACCTAGACAAAAAATAAACGCAAAAATTGAATATGTAGAATAGTTTTTATTCATTTTTATAACATTATGTCAGTAAAAGCTGGTCTAATACGCTAAGCAGAGAAAAAAGCTGGTTAAAAAGAAAAGGTGCTATAAATCCCTTGCATGTGACATCGAAACACCCCCGTCTGGGGGACAACACAAAAGATATTTGCTTTCTTGGGAGCTAAAATCCACTGTTTTATCCCCCAGGTTGGCCTGCATTCCAACGGACTACACGGAGTCTATTGTTCTGCGCTTGCGATTTTGTCTGGCGGTTTATATTAGACCATCCCACTTACAATGCAAGAGGTCTTTCTTAGAGTAATAGTCAACTTCAAAACTAAAAACAAATTGCGATATCGAGAATATCTCGAGGTTTAGCTCAAAGTCACCCAGTTATAAGTCTAGTTTGTAATTTTCTCTTGTTTGAATCGTGTTTAATAAAATAACTAGCAGGGTTGTTTTTTCCCTAACAAAGGTGCTTTTCCAAAATCACTGGATGGAAAATAAACTCAACTACCAAACAGTTTTAGATTTCTTCAAGTCGGTAACTTTAATAAACAAAATTCATCTTGATCATTTTTACTTTTAATTAATTTAAGTAATTTTTTTATTTTGTGCGTGACAAAGCTTGGATTTTGAGTGCAAAATCAGGACATTGCTAGACGCTTTCTAGTTTGTATAAAGTTGGTGTTTTGTATTTTGCATACAATAAATTTGAATTTTGCGGTAGCCGCGGTTGTACTGGATCTAGTCAGTCGTCGCACATCAACAGTGCTTTGTGTGGATCCTTATATTGTAGTTTGACTTCAAATAGAGTGGTTTCCGTGACTTTTGTACTATTTTTCAACAAAATCAACAAAGCCTTAAGATGAACTGTTCATCTAGATGACTGACTATCTGTGGTTTCGAGATCTCACGCCATTTTCTGATTCGATTATTGAGGTACATTTAAAATGGTTTTTGAGATTGAATGGTTTGAACCCAGGTGAAGTCGATGAGTTGGTTGTGTGATCGTCCGGGTGGTGGTAGTCTTGAGAAAGACTGTTGTGGTGACCTGACGTTTCGACCTCCTGTGTGGAAGAATACTTATACCGACCTCTGTCTGTTCGTTTCCTTACTCTGAAGATGACTTCCACACAGGAGGTCGAAACGTCACCACAACAGTCTTTCTCAAGACTACCACCACCCGGACGATCACACAACCAACTCAAAATGGTTTTTGTTGTCAGCAAATAAATTACCGGTAACAATGGGTCCCCACAAAACGTTTTATAGCGAGAAAAATAAGATAGTTACCAAAACAAAAGTATGGCATTTCGTAAAGCTGAATCAGCCGAGATTACAAAAATGCAAATATAGAATTTTGAAATGACTGTCTATGACTTCCTGACGCCAATTTTAAGCGTTCCGTAGGAACCACAGGTAGCCCAAGCTTATTATCTGTGTTGTTTTATAGCAGCAGTGTTGTAGCTAGACAGACAGACGAAAAATATATGGGTATTTGATGTGGATTGCATGGGTACTTTTAGGTCAACTTTTTCCTACTATCACGAGGTGATGGGCATCAACATGAGCACTTCTCTCATCGCCTAAGACCACCCTAGAGAGATACGAATTTTCCTCGTGCTAGTCTCTCTCGGAGATTTAACGGCTTTTGGCGGTCAGAAAATCCGAGTCACGAATAAATATGGCCAACTAGCGAGCAGATTTGGATACTCGTTTGTAGATTGCGTCTAAAGAATAATGGTTTTGTTGATTCTATTTAAGGGAGAGTATTACTTGTACATCTCCTCAAATGTTTGCAAAAGAAATTTTGAGCTGGCATCATTTTTTGGGCAAAGTTATTGGGAAAACGTTCGACCGTTTGAAAGGGGATTTTGGCTGATCGTGTCCTACCTTTAGTCTTTTAGTATATGGTAGGCGAATGCTAACAAAACACAACGAAATGAGCTCAAATTCATACATGACACTCTTAAATATATAAGCGACACAAGATAAGAGTTTTATTGAAGTTTATTGATTTTAAAGTAGAAAAAAGTTGACCTAAAAGTACCCATGCAATCCACATCAAATACCCATATATTTTTCGTCTGTCTGTCTAGCTACAACACTGCTGCTAAACAACACTGTTAATACGCTTGGGCTACCTGTGTAGGAACTGCAGGCTTTGCACAAACAAACTTAATACAATCGTATTAACACATTCTTTGCAAAGATATGCGTTTTCAAATATAAAAGGCATTATTTTTAGCATTTCTAAGCGTAGATGTAGGAGTAATAGTGTAGTATTATTTTTCTAGGTGTTGACAAATCTGGTTTACATGGAACTTCACTAAAAGTGTTATTTCAAATTTTCAAAAATTCTTTTAAGAATCAGGTATCAATTTTATCAAAATAAATTTTACATAATTGTAAATTATATATATTAAGCTTGCAAAAACGATGTATTCTTTTTAAATGCCTCAGCGAATTCTTAGTGCATTTAAGGTATTTGGAGACAGTTTCTCAAAAGGCCTACCGACCTAAGAAAACAACGGCAAAAGCCATCTTGCTTTTCTTATTTCTTAACAATATTTTGATACACAGTTGCTTAATAGTTCTGGAGGATATCTTGAGACTTTTGTGGCGATCAGTATTGATTTATGCAAATTATGAGGAAATCCTGGAAAACAGTTTTTTTAATTTATTTTCAAAAATTTGCTATAGAATCATGTCAAAATTCAGAAGTGTAATATTCAACATACTCCCTAACTGCTAAGTGATTTTAAAGAAATTTAAATTGAGAAATTTGAAGTTATGAAGCCGTTAACTTTGAAAACGATTTTTGGTTATAATTAGCAATCACTTCAATGAAAATGATATTTGCCGTCACAGATTTTTTTAATGATCACCGATTTCAGGTCAGAAATTGTTTAAGATATGCTTAAGCCAGTTCCCTATACGATTTGGCAATAATCGCGTTTTTCACGAAGATAGGGGCTATAGATAAGAAGTATGTTTTTACCACATAACGCGGAACAATACCCAATTCGATTCAGAACCACTTTTCACAAAATTGACTCCAACAATTTTTCTAAAAATTCCTGCATAAAATATTGAATCCATTGCAGTACAAATGTGCTAGGTTTTATTATTCTAGATACTCTAGGACGCGCAAAGAAAAATTAACAAAATTGGTTAATTTTTGTTGAATTCTTCATGTCACAAATGACGCGAAAAGCGTACAAATGTTTTGAATCTGTCCTATTGTAGTGTATAACAATAGTGGAATTAAAGGATTAAGTCTCCTGTGTCACGGATTCTCGTCACGCCAATTCTTCACGAAGAAATGTTTTATATATCAACTCTTCACTTATTTATTTATTTAATATTGATTTGACATACATTTTACAAACCACTTTATTTCGGAGTAAAGTGCATTGTCCAGTTTATCGATTACCGTGACGAGAATCCGTGACACAGGAGACTTAATCCTTTAATTCCACTATTGTTATACACTACAATAGGACAGATTCAAAACATTTGTACGCTTTTCGAGTCATTTGTGACATGAAGAATTCAACAAAAATTAACCAATTTTGTTAATTTTTCCTCGCGTGGCCTAGAGTATCTAGAATAATAAAACCTAGCACATTTGCACCGCAATGGATTCAATATTTCATGCAGAAATTTTTAGAAAAACTGTTGGAGTCAATTTTGTGAAAAGTGGCTCTGAATCGGATTGGGTATTGTTCCGCGTTATGTGGTAAAAACATACTTCTTATCTATAGCCCCTATCTTCGTGAAAAACGCGATTATTGCCAAATCGTATAGAGAACTGGCTTAAGCATATCTTAAACAATTTCTGACCTGAAATCGGTGATCATTAAAAAAATCTGTGACGGCAAATATCATTTTTATTGAAGTGATTGCTAATTATAACCAAAAATCGTGTTCAAAGTTAACGGCTTCATAACTTCAAATTTCTCAATTGAAATTTCTTTAAAATCACTTTGCAGTTAGGGAGTATGTTGAATATTACGCTTCTGAATTTTGACATGATTCTATAGCACATTTTTGAAAATAAATTAAAAAAACTGTTTTCCAGGATTTCCTCATAATTTGCATAAATCAATACTGATCGCCACAAAAGTCTCAAAATATCCTCCAGAACTATTTAGCAACTGCGTATCAAAATATTGTTAAGAAATAAGAAAAGCAAGATGGCTTTTGCCGTTGTTTTCTTAGGTCGGTAGGCCTTTTGAGAAACTGTCTCCAAATACCTTAACACTAATTGTTATATAGCTAATGATTTTATCCATACATATATCGTATGATCTTTATACAACGCGCACTCTCATTGGCTGATAGATGGTAATGTGATGCCCTTTAAATCTAACTGTACCATGAGCTAACGACATAACTTAGGCAGCGTTTACACGAAGCCGGCTATTTTTGTAAACGCACATTTTTTATCCGTTTAGGTCTACCGTTTACACGAAAACGCTACTTAGCCGGCTATTTTCGAAAACGCTGAAGTCATCACTTTGGTTCAGTCATCATAAGACAGTTCTTTATATTTTTATTCACCAAAATGCTTACAGACGCTCTTCAAGCTACCGAAAACGATGCGAAAACGATTAGCGTTTACACGAAAACGCTATGTTTTAGCCGGCCAAAAAAATAGCCGGCTTCCTGTAAACGCTGCCTTATATTTCCTGATCGGGATAGAACTGTCAATGCACGTGATCAGCACGTGAAAAATAAGTGGGGTGATATTTTGTTCCAATCAGAATCAAGTATGCTTCTCAAGACCAAGAACAAACCACATGCAAACGATTTCTCAGGACAAGGAAAAATGGAGTCAGAAACCAAGAAGAAAAGATTCTCCAGTCTTTCTAGAGAAGAAATAGAGGCACTACAAAAAAACGCTGCAACAACTCGAGTAGCATTTTGCAAAGAAACTGGTCATGAGAATCCCGAAACATCAGAGCTCTTGGGAAAATAGAATAAACTGTTTCCCGAGGAATCAGTCATTAAGTGTATCATGGTTAAGAATTATTTTCCCTAAGTTGGGTGCGCTCTATCAGTTTTATGCACCCCTTAAAACTCACTCACACATAAACCTTACGCGCACATTTTGCATGACGTATGATCTTATCGATTTAGTTCAATGGGGTATCTCCGCCGATATGTACGGTTGTATTACCCGACGTTGTTGGACATGGAATGAATGAATGAATGAATGAATAAATGATTGTCGTGAGTTGAAAAGCTCTTAAAATTTACATTCTAGATTTACCGGAAATGTATAGCTCTAATTTAAAACGTAAAATTTCCAGAAAAGTAAAATGGACATTTGAGATAAATTTGCCTGAAAATGCGTACTCTTGGAGTTCATAACTACCATGAGGAATAAGGCATTTTTATGTTTAGTTTTTTATAGGTATGTTACTGAATTACTGGTACAGCTGCATATGGTACAGCTGTCCTTAAAATCACTCCTGTGGTGTAAGCGTGTTTTAATTGTTGTTTTTCATTTACAGTTTCTTAACTTCCTCATCTGATCAGAAAAGCGTTGGTCAACTTTTAAAGTTTCAAATTCTTAATCAGTATTGTTTTCTTTCATTAGTGCTGGACACAGTGATCAACTATAATTACATTGATGAAATCACGTTGTGATGGAGAATGTCTCGATAACATATCAGAGCCTTTCTGGGCAAACTTTCTCTTTATGCAAAGGAATGGGACAACAAAAACTTAAAACAGATCTAAAACAGGTAAAAACTAGTGTTTTTATAAAAGGTCGTCAAGTTTAATTATACTTCTGGTATTTACAAATTCAAATTTCACACAATTCTCTCACCCATGCTACATGGTTTTTAGAGCACTCAACAACAAAAACTCGGTTTCACATTGTGCGTATTTCAACGTCAAAGCCACACATACAAAACGCAAGAATTTCAATTGTATTGGTTTAACGTTGCATATATTTTCAAAAAGAGAAACAATTGTTTTTCATATCTATATACTCAATTTAAAAACGTACATTGTCGGATATAGAATACTCAATACGAAATGGGAAATATTCCATTTTCATGTTCTTCATTGCTCAGGCTAAGCCTCGATAGTATGTGATATATTCTTTTGTACGAGGTACATCCCGTGGGAATACACCAATCCAAAAACAATATAAATACCAATGGTTTTGTCTTGACTGTTTTGTTAATTTACCTACAATTGAGGCTTAGCCTGAGCAATGAAGAACTTCAAAGAGTCTATGGCTCTATTTGAATGATTTGATAAATGAATTATATCAAAACACAAACAATTAAATTGTATAAATTATTTAACTGTTTTGATGTTATGATAAATATTTACCGCGTTGTGATGTCTTACATTTGCTTCAAATTGAAATAATCAACTTTTGATAACCGACATTCGCTATTCGGACTTCTCAGTCTCCAACGTTTTTCTTTAATGGTCGGTACACACTTTGCGACAAGTCGCAGCTACAAGTCGCTTCAGTGTGCACTGGTTAAACAATCCAACCGGTTGGATTTCATGCGGCAAGTCGCAGAGACAAAATTCTGTCGCGGCGGCAAAAATGTCCACCAAAATACTTAGTACACACAAGGGGAAATTGTAGCTGCGACCTCTCGCGGGAAAATTTGGCTGCAATTTGTTGCCTAGTGTGTACCGACCTTTAATAGACTGTATATCATGCATGCCATGCTATTAAGGATTATAAGCATCAGAACGAGAGAGTAGACCAAGAGTTTGGACTATATTTGCTAAAAATATATATTCATAGTCATATACTCGAACTAATATTGGGCTTCCTATGGAATGGAAGATATGACGAATTATTTTCTCAACCTCGCGCCCGTACCGAAAGTTATTTCTCTATTTCTCTAGAATCTACTATTTTGTGACAAGGGAGGAAACTCTCAACGGAATACTGCAACGTGGGAGTACTGGAAGTAAATAGCACGGAAGTGAAAATGTTTTCAGAGAACGATATCATTGCCCTTCTTTTGTACACATTTTACCTTATAAAATGTTTTTGATATGCATACGATATGGATCATGAAATGAATGTGAACAAGCTTGATTTTGACAACTAAAATTGCTTTATACGATAATATTTCAGGTTCAGCGAAAGCTTCATGATTTATAAAATGAAATAAGCCATTGCAAATGCAACAGCATAATAAATGGTATTTAATACAACCCTTTTCAAACTCTCTGTCTTTCGGTAAAGGCTATCAAATCCACGCAAAAGAAGCGGGAAATGTAAACAAGACAAGAATGCCACTACGCGTATTTCTAGCGATTCAGGATGTATATCCACAAATCAGAGACTGAGTCATGTGCTCAACAAAGCTACATAAAAACATTAATGGCTGAAGAACAAGTTTTATGTCTGCTTACAGTCTATCAGTTTTTTGTTAGCATGAGTCATTCAACGAAAGCCATATGGAAAGTTTACACGGTCGATTTCAATCAACTTTTACCTTCATCTTCTCTACCTTGAATTTATAATGGTCATTCAGCTGTGGAGATGGTTTCCTTGATTAGCTTTTGAATTTAGAAATCATCATTTCAGCATCGATAACATATGCTGTAATATTTCGAGATGTTTTAGTTCAATAAACTTTTCCAGCAACGAAGTCTTTCAACTTGTGTACCAGCGTTAGTTGAATTGTCCTTGGCTTGCATCGTGTCCAAATTTATACAATGCTCTTGACTGAATCTTATGAATCCTCGTTAAAATTATCCTGTATTGGTGGTCAGAAATTTGAAACCATAAATTCATTCAAAAATTCAAGTTAGATCCATATTCTGTTCACTTGAAGCCTCCCGGTTTCCTCGGATACCACATTTTGATTGACATATTTGCACTAAAGATCTCACTTCCGGTACTCCCACGTTGCAGTAGCTTATTTTTGATAAATATTTGAAAATATGAGAAATTTAAAACATGTATTAACGAAAAAGAAAATTAAGTAAATAGTTTTAAATGTCAGTCTACATGTGTGCGCTGTTTAATTTGTATTTACTATGGTTTTCCACGCGAAAACTATGAAAGTGTGAGAAATGGCCGTTGGGAGTTTCCTCCCTTGTCACAAAAATATATACAGGCAAGCCCAAGTCAAATAAAGAGACCATAGGAAGCCCAGACTAATCGCGCGCGGTAGTTTACACAGGAAACCCAAAACGAAAACTTTTTTACGCACGCTATATATTATTCCTTTGTCTCTTTTATTGTTAATATAGATTAGGGGTCCCTGTGGTCATATTTAGTCCAAACGTATTCAACGTTGACAGCAACTATGCAATTACTACCTCAAAGAAAGACCCAGTGCATACACAAATCAACTAGGTTTTTTGCAACTCGTGACAAGAGTAGATTTAACAAACACATTATAACCCACTCTCGGATAAATCCATTTGAATGTCCTTTGTGTGGAAAGATAATCAACCAGAAAAACAATTCAATTGCGCATTACAGGATTCACACTGTGGTCAATCCGTTTGAATGTTCTGCAAGAAAACGTTTTGCTTATAATAAAATTTTGCGCGAACATCTTAAAGGTCGGTACACACCAGGCGCCGACAAGTCGCAGCGACAATTTTCCCCTGTGTCTACTAGGTATTTTTGGCGGAAATTGTTGTCGCCGCGACAGAATTTTGTTGCTGCGACTTGCCGCATGAAATCCAATCGGTTGGATTGTTGAACCAGTGCACACTGAAGCGACGCGTCGCGGGGACAAGTCGCTGCGACTTGTCGCCTAGTGTGTACCGACCTTAAGGCACATAAACGAGAAATGCTCTCTAAACGATATGTTTGCAAGAAAGGGTTTGCATATAAGAAACGGTGATGATGGTGATGGTGATTTCACACAAGATCTACGTATTTCATTTGCAGATTTTGTATATTGTGAAAATGTATTGAGGCTAATCTACAGAAATGACAATGTTTCAAGATCAAATTTTGACTATTTTCAATTTATGGCTTTTTTTACGTTAGAAATGACCTTACGGGGACGTGGCTAGAGCGCACATATCCACAAAAGAAAAACGAAACAACGGAGTCACTTTTTAAAATTGGTGTGTGCTCTACTTACAAATATTCAGACCGATGCCTTGACATTTATTTACTTCTGCAAATAGATCACCAAATAGACACAACGCTTAGAATAATCTCCAGACAGGCTTTCAAAGCTCAAGGTATTTTTTTTTCTAAATACTAAAACAATATTTAGGATCTACGTTTTATTATTTTCAGAAGATTTACACTTGATAATGAAAAAAAATTAATCCCATTGAATTATACATAATATTTAGAAAAAAACTACAGCATTGTGTCCGCAATATCCTTAATTCAGTCGACCCGTTTAGGTTCAAAACGGTAACTCCGCATACTGACAATACATAGATAGTCTCTTGACAGCCGAGGTTTCTTTAAATAAGTCTAGTCAGAGAGTGCAGTCGACGTATTTTGCCAGTCTTTGCGTTATCATCAAGCGGTGAGAGTAGTGTTGCATTATTCTAAGACCTATAAACTCCTACAAAATTACAAATTTTAGTTACTTGGAAGGGAGATACGCTTCCATAGAGTACATATCACCTATACGGACCCCCCATTGCGAGACCAACGCTCTGACTACTCGGTCATCCGTTCTGTTATAGAGCACCGACGCTCTGTCAATATCTAATATTAAAGTAAATATAAATAACGATATGGCGTCTAAATCAAGAATTGGTCTAGGCTTTTAAATTAATAAGTGAATGAGTGAATGAGTGAATGAGTGAATGAGTGAATGAGTGAATGAGTGAATGAGTGAATGAGCGAATGAGTGAATGAGTGAATGAGCGAATGAGCGAATGAGCGAATGAGCGAATGAGCGAATGAGCGAATGAGCGAATGAGCGAATGAGTGAATGAGTGAATGAGTGAATGAGTGAATGAGTGAATGAGTGAATGAGTGAATGAGTGAATGAGTGAATGAATGAATGAATAAACTTGGATCTCGCCAAGCATTGTAAACAGCATATTGCTGATGCTTGATATAGACTTATCAACTGTTCTCTCATCTTTGTTTTATACCTTTTTGCACCCATTTTTATTTCCGTCTTTCGAGTTAGACGCTACAACTTCTGTGCTTTACGGCACTTTTTCGTGTATGTAAATACGGCAAAGGTTCGAGCGAGCGGAGTCAAAATATTGTAAGCAGCTTTGGAGGTCTTTATCATTCATTATCGGCATTATATATACGCCATTGTAATATGTTAAAGATAATGGGTTTTTGGAAGAGTACAAATCTTGTATTTCAGTCATGGCTTCCTCCAATGTTTTAGTAGTGGCATCTTCTTTTTTCAAATTCCACTGCTTGATGTTATCAGGTGGATAGGTTCCTGGTAGATTTCGTGGACGCAAATGCGGGTGCAGAAAAAGAGCAACGGCGATTTCGTCGTCAGTTTGAATAGAGGGTGGTGTTTGTGGCTCGACGATATGAGTTCCTGTGACAGTTTCTGTAGGGTTAAAGAGAACGGATTAGTCACACGCAGCCCAAGCTCATTATCTGTCAATATTTATCAAAACCATTTCATTTTTAAACAAATATTAACATGTTGCTAGGTTTGCCTGCGATTAGATTCAACACTTTTGAGAATTATCGATGGTTTTTTTAAAGGTCCGTGGCTGTTGCGTATTTTGTGGAAATTGTTTCCTGGGAATTGTTGAAAATGATTAACAAGAAAGTGCATATGAAAAATCTTACGTTTTAAAATAATACATAACACTTCAAGCGCACCTACCAAAAGCTCATAATTTATTTCATTGTTTGAATATTGATTTGATTGTTCAATTAACAGCAAGCACTATGACGTCACATGTAAACAAATCTATTGTTTTAATACTAAGAATCATGGGCAAAAGAGGGGATTTAACATCTGAAAATCAATGAAAAATAGGATAAAAGTTCACTTATAATATTGGAACAAATTATAAGTATAAGTACAATGCCCAATGTATTAAAGGAAAAATATTTCGCCAGAACTAGATGCATTTTTATTCATGTAAACAAACCATGACGTCATAGTGCTTGACGGCAATTTACAGCAGTTTCGAAATCGACATCTACTCTATTCGAAACAAGAAGTCAGCAAACTTTAAGATCTAGACAATAAAAGATTCTGAAAAACTTAAAACTTAAAAATTGAATTGTCTAGAAAGCGACTCACTAAAAAGGGACGTTGTTTTGTTTATTTTGGATATTTTTAGAAATATTAATTTGAATTTTATAGACTTGTTTTAGGGTATCAGTGGACGCTAAAAATCGATGTCCACAAAACGCTTTCTAGCGTGCGAACTATTATAGTTACTACTATAAAAGTATACATTTTCTTAATATTGAATACATGGAGATTACATTGGTATAAAATTATTTTGATAAAATTGATTCTTATTTTTTTTCCAAAAAGTGTTTTGTGAGTCTCAATAATTTTTTTATGAGTTTCGACGGCATGTTTTCCCCAAGTCCGAGGAACACGTTATTTAAATCGACTGATTTAAAGTTTGCTTCGATGTAGATTCACATGTCGATACAAAAACGGTGTCTCATTTTTTTATATCTTGTTGCGTTTGTGAGTTATTACCGATGTATGACAAAAAATGCTAAAACTGGCGCTCTTCAACTTTAACAACAAATAAAATTTGCAAAGAATACTTAATAAAAAAAAACATGAGACAGCGTTTTTGAGTCGGTCTTTTCTCTAAACGATAATGTCATTTGTTAGTTTGTCTAAAGTAGTCCCGTGTTCTTGGAACTCCACGAAAAAGAGTCAGTCAAAAATCATAAGAATATACACTTAAAAATAATCAATTGGAATCAAATTATCAACTCAATATTCGAGAAATAAAAATACTAATGAACTTATGAAAGATGCAGGTGTTTTGACTGTAAAACTTACCACTGATGGAGAAGTTTGCAGCTTCATTTGATTCCTCGTCGTTGGTGGGTGGTTCACAATAGTCGGTCGTCATTTTCCTAAAAACAAGTACGTAGCAACTCGTTTAGTGAATGAAAAGATACACAGACAATATGTTGAATAACATCATAGCAAAATCAGCCAAATGAACAAATGCTTTAACGAAAACACGAGATTTCAATCTACTAAAGACTAAAAGCAAAACTGCAAAAGAAAATTGTATGAAATGTCAGTGAGTTATTTCAAGTTATTTCACTACTTAAGATATGGAATTTAAAAGTAATGCTTTCATCAAAGAAACTTACACCATTTGACCTTGAAAGCTTTGCCATGATTGACTTATCCAGTTACAGTATTTTTTTACTCCGTAGTTAGAGAAGTATTAATATGAATAATTTTGCTGCTTTGTGCTAAAATCGTAAAAAATTGTAGTATGATAAGAATTTGTAATTTTTTTGCGCCCATTTCCAGCTCCATATGGGCGTTTTTGCAATCTTCATTATCAAACTCATTTATAATTCAATAATCTAGAAATGAATACGAGAACTAAACAATGCTAAATCGCCACTGTGAAAACATCGAAAAGGTAATGCATAAGGTAAGCACACACAGGATGACAAGTCGCAGTGACTTGTTCCCGCGACAGGTCACAGCGACAATTTCCCCCCCTGTGTGTACTTAGTATTTTTTGTGGAAACTGTTGTCGCCGCGACTGAATTTTGTCCCTGCGACTTGCCGCATGAAATTCGACTGGATGGATTGTTGAAACAGTCGCAGCAACAAAACTGGAAATATCTACGCAGTCAAAGTGTGTACTGTAGCTTCAAAAGGTGAGACACTTGGGACAGCTATAGTTTTCCCATAATTCCTCTCGATCTTCCATCTTTTTTTCTGTCAACGGCCCAATAATACGTTGAAGCTTAAGAAATATATTTAATGTAATGTGATGTGATGTGATGTGATGCGATACGATGCGATGTAATTTAGAGATTTTATAGCGCATTTCAACTTATGTCTCAATGCGCTTTACAATCTCTTATATTTATAGTAATTTTTATAATATTTATAGTATATGTAATCCGGTTTTTATAAGCATGAAGTTAATTAGTAGTTAGTGTGTGTTAGTGTAGGTCTATCTAGTAGTCGTGACCTGCGTCCTCAGTCGTTCTTTAAATTGTGCATACATAATACGTGTTACCCGTTTCACGTCAGTTAATATAAATGTTCTACAGCATTTTTTATTGGAAGTTTTATTTTGAACACTGCTGGCCATTTTCTTAAAATGGTACGCAGTATCTTAAAATTAGAGATATATAAAATCGTATGACACTTTATCTCATTTCTATTTTTTATCGATAATTCAATATTTATCCAGTGATCAAATTGATACGATTTCCAAGTACTTTTTAAACTATTTAATCCTTACTTTGCTGTAGCTGTGTCGGTGCGTGATGAGACAGGCAAACTCATCTTCTGGCTAAAAGATATTTCAAGTTTTTGGTTGGCAATCCGAGAAAAACATCACATAATGATCATATAACAAATAATGATCTAGTCACATTATAGCAAAACTCACCATTTACAAGGACTTTCAATGTTCGAAGCTGATCTGGCCTTTTCATTGTGCCTACTATAGCAGAAGGAGAAGATTAGCTTATATTCATTTTTCTTCAAAGCAATATGTTCCAACATAATTATATAAGAACTGCCTTCCTTTTTTTTTTTTTTTGTTTTTTTTTTTGTTTTTTTTTTGTTTGTTTTTGTATTTGTATTTGTTAGGAGAAGGAAAGTCAATTGTGACGAAAGTTCTGTTTTCTTCGCCAGTCACACTTATGTTATTATATATTTTTTAAAATTATTATTATTGTTATACTGTATTTTATAATTGATTGTGACAAATAAACTAAACTAAACTAAACTAATAAAGTAATATGCCTCATTAGCACACGTTTCAGCATAAAGTTAAAAGCGTGATGACGTTTAACCCTCGTCTATACTGCTCCTATATATTCTCGGCATAGGAAAGAAAAAATATTAGAGAAGTCAGATTGGAAAGAAAGCATTTTATTTTATCTCTTACCTTATAAAGATATTCATTCATTTATTGTTATTTATTATTTATGAAAGAATTACGTAAAGGGAGGTAAAATGTCATCTCGCTTCAGGGCTATTACTAGACGCACCTTTCTTGTCTTTCATGTTCTTTTGTGGATTGCCTTGTCTACGAAAAAAAAATTAATACAATATAAATATGATTTATTCACTGGGTGGTTATTATTGAAATGGATGTTCCCACTCCTTCATAGTTTGTTTTACACACATCTTTTTATACGCTTTGAATGTTTAAAATACTCAAGGTTCTAAAGATCTCAATCGAAGTCTAAATATGTACCTAAAGTCTAAGTAATGTTTAGAGAACGAGATCCGTGTTCAATCGGGGTATAAATTTGAGCCGTAAGCGATGGTGTTGTGTGAATATTGCTCAGATTGGAAATTTCTAAGCCATTCATATTTGGCTCCATTGTTTTTATTTTCGGTTCCAGCATAATAACTTCATGAAGATCGCGAGTCAATATTCAGTCTACATCATCGCCCGATTAAGACTGGAAGTTTACAGTCGAAACGTCCATAATTATTTCATTGCTTTATCGCGAGTAGCCTTCTAAAGATGTTGGAAGATCTATTTTATTCCATCTCAACTGGTCGAATGAAATTAATTATTAACGTTTGACAGGATTTTGGCTATTTAGACAATTAATATTAATCTAAAGAATCAGTTAAATTTCTTTTGGGGAATATGAAGTCAATTATCCTCATTGGCACTTAATAAGTTAAGATAAGATAGGATAAGATATGGTCTGATTGGGAGATCAGTAAAAATGAGAGTCAAAGAACAATAGATGAAATGCGTGGAATACATACATTTGACACCTCGACATCCTTATCAGTGCCACTGTTGCTCGCTGTCTTCTTCTTCTTCTTGTGACGTTGTACATGTTTGTTGAAGTTGTACATCTGATATTGATAACAGAGCATCTCCTTTTTGCGCAATTGCAATCCTTCTCATACAAACACCGGATGGTTCTCTCGTTTATAACTTCTGCCTTTTCATTGTGCTTTCTGAAGACTCTTAATTTGAATCTCTCCAATCGAGCTCTTTTGTCCAACTTCCCACTCGTCTTGTGTTTTTTAACTGCTTCAGTGATTCCAGTATCAGAAATAATATCTGTGTTCTCTTCAGTCCTCTTTTTACTTATTTCATTCTTGTTTATAAAAGGTCTGTCTGGTGCACTGTGGCTGTGTTGTGTATGTCCTGCTAAGAACGTATTGCCCGAAAGAAAAAAAATGGGAAAAAATAATTTAGCAATTCACACATACAAACTTTTATAGCAACTTCCGATTACAAGGTCTTTTAGTAAAAGGTAAATAAAGAAAAAATATAAATCATATAAGTTAAAAAAATAATACTATATAATAACAATAGCATATAAGCAGAACCGCTAGATAGAGCTTAGTTAGTTGAATCAATGATTGACAACTCGGAGTATTAGTAGCTGAATTACGTACATCAGTTCACGTCATAATGCATGCAAAGTGCGAATGTTTTTTTAAAAGAACTGAATCAAACGAACTGAATAAAAACGATAGAAAGACCTAATATAGAAAAGAAAAGAGAGACAAATAAAGAAGTATTCAAGGTAAGGTAAAAAAGAACGATGGAATGAAAGATTTTTGATAGTACAGAATAAAGCTCAATTAAAACATGCACAAAAAATGAAAACATACTTGATGCTACAGCTTCGTCAGCACTTCCAACTTGCATTTCATGACTTTTTGCCTGACAAATATCAGCTATATCCATGTTTTCCGGTTGTTCATCACTATTTTCAGGCATCTCTGAAAACTGAATACCTTGATCACGTATGTTTTCAGGTGTGGCACATGGCTGTGATGGCTGTATTTGTTTCTGTGATGTTGGTATCAAGATGTGGGTCTGTACTGCTGCTCACAGTTGTTTCTTCCAGTGAATTTTGTTTTACTGTATTTTGAGCGAAATTCAACACACGCTCAAATTCAAAGGTTGTATCGGGTTGTGGTTGTGGTAATATTTCTGTCATATTGCTTACATCATTTGAACACGTGTCACTGCTCTTTGAAGAACAGTCTGCTTTTTCAGTTGGCGTGTCATCTTGCATCTCATGCTGAGGACGTCTGATGCTGTGGCTATGTTGGGTAGGTCCTGGAAAAAATAGGTTGACTATTTGTAGAACAAAGGCTTTACATCTGAAAGTACAGTGCCAGTCAATTCCTGCTCGTTTTTTGCGGTGGAACGAATATACAAAACCCTTGCTATCGATTAATCTAGGTCTCTTGCTTCTGGGATTAATTGTCTGGCTCTTCAATTGCGTAAGTGACTGTAGGCTCTACAAAAAAAAATATTCACGTAAAATATTCAAAAAATGATACATAGATTAATAGCTAATAAGAAATTGTTTAAATACTTGTCAAAAAGGAGTTCCTCCATGCGAATTGGTGGCGTGGTATCATGGGTAACGAGTTAGGTTAAGAGTGAGTAATGGTAAGACTTGAATGAATCCAACAGTCCCGGTTCCATTCTTGCTCAGATATATTTCTGATTGAGGATGACCAAAATCCTTGAAAAATTTCTCACTTAAAGTCTCCCTAATGTGCTCGGAGTTAAGGGTTATTCAATAAAATATATGATTGCACGAATGGACTGAAAGATGTATCTGTATACATCCCAGGGGTGACAGTTCATATACATCCCTAGTCAATTGTTCAAGAGGTATATAACCTAAATAAAGGCTTGTGAATAACAAAGAAAACCGACTAACTTATGAAATAATCACTTACTTGATTGTGTAGCTGCAATGAAATGATTATCTTTTTTGTAATTCGTGTGTTCCAAAATGAACTACTAAATCAGACTTTTGATGGAAGTTCTGCTCACAATATAAACATTTAAAATATTTTTTCTTAAATGCATGTGCTGTTAGATGAAGAAGAAATGCTTCTCTGTGTTTAAATGTTTCTTTACAGACAGTGCATTCAAAAGGCTTTTCGTTTATTCGTTTTCCAAGGTGAGGATCTGCTACTGGATTTCTTTGCAGCTCCATTTGAAAAGATGGGCATGTCAACCAACTATCAATTTCCTGGCAGCTTATAGGAAATTCACTTTGTTGCATCCATCTGCAATCGAAATTTCCCGGAGCAAAATTTTCCAATAAGTCTTGATTTGCGAAGACCAATTCACATTGTTGGGAAAACTCATTTTCATACTCACTTATACTAGGAAGTGAAAATAAGTCAACCGCATCTGTATTTTGTTTTTGGTCGTCCTCATTTAGGCTATCCTGCACAACCTGTAAATCTAAACTAATATTATGCGTATTTAAAGGTTGTTTATCTGTTCCTAACTCACTTCCTTCGTTAACTACAACACCTGGCTGTGGTTGAGGTAAAGATAGTGGGGTCTTAAAACGATCTGGATCGGCATTATTGTTCATGGACTCATAAGTAATATTTTTGACCGTAGTGTTTTCAGCCTCCTGTCCATGATAAACAATACCAACCGGCTGTGGCTCAGATGTTGTTTCTGTGATGTTGTTAAGAAGATGTGGATGTGTACTGCTGTTCGTTGTCGTACAGTCAAGAATTTCATCCAATGTATTTTGTTTTTCTGTATCTTGCAGCAAATTCAATATAAGCTCAGGTTCGAATGCTATAGCTGGTTGTGCTTGTGGTAATATTTCTGTGATATTGCCAACATCATTTGAATACGTATCCATGCTCATCGAAGTACAGTCTACCTTTTCAGTTGGCGTGTTATTTTGCTTGCCATTATTAATACTTGCATGTCGAAGATGTCTGATGCTGTGACTGTGTTGGGCAGGTCCTGGAAAAAAACATGCCGCATCTTTGTAGAACAAATGCATTACATCTCACAGCACATTGCCATTCAGTTTCTGATAGTCGTTTTCTGATCATTGAGTATGTATTACCCATACTATCGATTAATGTGCGCTTCTTGCACCTGGGGTTTTTAGACTCTTGAATTACGTAAGTGATTGTAGGGTCTGCAAACAAATAATCACGTTAGATATGAAGAGATATCAATGAATGTGTTAGAGTCTTTTCCGGCTAAATACACAAGCGATTAATGATTGATTAGGAACGCTACATATACACTCAATTGCAAAATTGTTGGGACATTTAAAGTTTTGTTCGTTCGCTTTCGCAGTCTCTTTCTTTACGTTCTCCCCAGCTTCAAATCCTCACTCTGACGACACAATGCTGCATTGGCTTCGTTGTGATATGTTATTCGTCATGGAGACAGTCAACAATGAGAAAGAGTTACAGTTTGAAGACATTACTGAGCGGCGATCTTCTTCTAAATTATATGTAATTACCACTAATTTTGCAATTGAGTGTAGCTTCCTTTCAAGTTATCCAAAAAATCAATTTGACTTACTTGATTGTGTAGTTGTAATTAAATGATTATCTTTTTGTGTTTCGACGCGTGTTCCAAGGTGAGCTACTAAATCACACTTCTTATGGAAATTCTGCTCGCAATATAAACATTCCAAATATTTTTTGATAAATGCATGTGTTGTTAAGTGAAGAAAAAATGGCTCTTTGTGTTTAAATGTTTCTTTGCAACAAGTGCATTCGAAAAGCTTTTCTTTCATTTGTTTTCCAAGGTGAGAATCTGCTAGTGGATTTCTTTGCTGCTCAGTTTGAAAAGATGGCCAAGTCAATGATTTTTCAGTTTCCTGGCAGCCTGTACGAACTTCACCATCTTGCGTTTGTCTGCAGTTGGAATTCGCTGAAGCAGAATTATCCAATATGCCTTCATTTGTGCAAGAGAAATCATATTGTTTGAGAAGCCCATTTTCAGTCTCTATTGTACTTGGAGTTGAAAATAAGCCAACCGCACTTTTATTTTGTTGTTCTTTACCGTCGTCCTCATTTAAGCTATCTTGCAGTGTCTGTAAGCAATAACTGATAGCATCCATGTGTAAACATTGTTCGTTTCCTTTTAAGTCACATGTATTCTTAACTACAACACCTGGATGTGGTTCTGGTAACGTTTCTGTGAGGTTGGTAACATAATGTGGATCGGCATTTTTGCTCAAGGACCCATAGGCAATCTTTTCAACTGTAGTGTTTTCAGCTTTATCATCAACAACGACAACTGGTTGTGGCTGTGGTAATGTTTCTGTGAAGTTGGTAAAATGATGCGGAACTGCGTTGTTGTTCAAGGACTCATGGGAAATATTTTCAACTGTAGTGTTTTCATCTTCATCATCAACAATGACAACCGGTTGTGGTTGTGGTAATGTTTCTGTGATGTTGGTAAAATGATGCTGAACTGCGTTGTTGTTCAAGGACTCATGGGAAATATTTTCAACTGTGGTGTTTTCAGCTTGATGTCCATAATCAACAATGCCAACTGGCAGTAGTTCAGGTAATGTGTTTGTGATGTTAGTAACATGGTGTGGATCTGTATTGATGTACATAGACCTACAGTCAACGTTACAGCCATAATCATCTGTCTGAGTAGCAATATCAATGAATGTTTGACCATGCATAATACTGTCTTCTAAGTGAACCTGGAAATAAGATAAAGGAAAGATTAGTAATAACAAATGAATAAGTTTTTATGTCGACTGGTGAGTGGATTGCTTGGTCGGTTGGTCCGGTCAAAGTGTTATATTTCAATGTTCAAATTGTGTTTCTTACCTATTTACAAAACGATAATACGTGTTTACATACCACGGAAGCGTGAACGAAATAATTAAATGCTTTTTTGTGTTGCGCTAAACTAGCCTTAAATAATTATCTTACCACATAAGAGGTCTGCAACGGAGGTAAGACTAGCACTGCACTAATCCTCATCAATTTGCAAAATTATGTATTATAATCATAATAATATGTATGTGATCAGTTCAATAAATCTGTAGAAAGTTAACTTGAAAAACAGGTATTCTTAATTTTGTGCAGTGAAGTGGTCCCACTTGGAAAGCGTGCAGCAATTTCATAAGTAGATCCCTCATGCAACGGCATTTGGGAAATTTAGAAGACGATGAAATGTTTTGTCTTTTGCCAAATTTCTTTCTTGCATATATTGAAAATAAAGTTTTGCTCATAAGGGAAAATTAGTAAATCCCGCAGAAGAGAAAAGAATGTGATCATGGTATTACCTCACTAAACCGCAAATAGAGACGTTACTGCATAGTTAATATAAGCTCAGAGATTTAGACAAGAAACATTTTATTTAACCTTTTTTCTAGGTCTGTTTAATCAAGGTCACTAATTATGTCAAATTTTGCAATAGCAAATCACGTCGTGGTGCATCGGCAAATATTGGCATTAACAGTTTTAAACAGCACGGGCAAAAAGACCGCAAAAGTTCTCTTTATAATAATAATAATAATAATAATAATAATAATAATAATAATAATAATAAAAGTCCTAAACCGTCAAAATTGGCCAACTCAGTTGTTTATCTTGTGTGTTTAATGTTTAGAGTGAATTGCTACAAACAACGATACTTTGGTAAACGAAACAACTTATCACTGCGATTCGTGTCGAGAACCTGACAATGGATCGAGAAACGGCCTTTTTGTGGCATTGAAACGAGATTTAAGTGAACCGCGACAACGCGTATATTTAGAATATTTGAGTCTCCAAAATTACACATTGATCAGTACGAATCTTTGTGGTTTATTCTACATCAAACATATCGCTTCAAGACCATATCATTACCTGCAGTTTTTGAATATAATTCCACAACTAACTGTTACACCTGTCTTGAAATTTGTCTCATGCGGTACAGCCCAAAATATTGACTGAATTGCGTTTATGCATCGTGCATTTGTTTAGTGATTTTAAAATGTGAAATAGTTAATTTTTGGCCAGTGAAGAGAGATCCGTACGTAGCCACTTTATAATCGTGAGGGCACCAACAATTATTTAAATCTTCACTTCATTATGTATTATTTCATTATAGACTATTTTACATATTGTATGCAATGACTCATATCTTAAAATTCAAAGCTAGAGTTTTCATAAATTAAAATAAAAGATTCATTTTACATCAATAAGTATCGCAAATAGTCCTGAAGCAGGATCACGTTTTAACTCCGTCTCTATAACATAATACGTTTTTAAATCGCCTTTTATATCAAAATTTTTTATGCCATCGAGAATACAAAAACAATAGTCATAACTAGTGAACAAAAGCAATGTGAAACGATTCTGGTCTAGCTAGAGACGGGGTAACAAGTCATCACGCTTCAGGCTTATTGTTATTCATTATGGTATGGCATGGTATCACTTACTAGAAAGAGAAGCAAATTACTTGTGAAAAAATCTCGGAGTAATTAATAAATCATAAATAATTATAATAGATAAAATGAACGATGAAGACGTACAGAAGATTACGATGTCAGTTTCGAGGTTTCATTATCAAGTAAGATTTTAGAATGATCAAAGAATTTGACTAAAGTTAACCTAAATAGATAGATTGATAGATAGATAGATATATAGATGGATTAGGCCGACTTGATCCAGTATCGCAGACCGTAATCTGAATTGCTCTGGATTTACGGGGACTTTTGACTTACTGCTGATAAAGGCGCTTAAAGCAGCCGCGCAGTTTACAAACGTGAGGGATATTGGCGGGTTATATTGTTAGCTGGTTAGGAAATCAGATTGTATGTTCAGCTTAGGTTGTTTAGATTGTATGAAAAGCATTTCATAATAAAGATAAAGATCGATGACCTATAATGAGTACATCGGTTATTCAGAATTGATAGACTAGTATTCGATGATTAATGTACATCCACGACATGACAGAAACTCCATAATTCTGTCAATTATCATCGATATCGCTTGTTATCAATTATTATGCAATTTTACTGATTACCATCAAGATGTTAATCGATACATGATCACAAATTCTTTTGGCATCCATTGATATTTGATTCGTACCGATTTTCATTTAGACCAATTTCAAGTATCAATAACTACAAGGAGTCACGACCTTATTTTTAGACATGAACTTGGAAAAGTTAAAATATCAAGTCACTTTACCTGAATTTCATATCCAACCACAATCTCTTGATTTACAAGCAATGGCAATAGCGGCTAATAAGAGCGATATTCAATGCTGAATTAATCGATGAAACATACCGCAACTCCAGCAGTTCCAAACGCGGAAACACATTATATTCACTATTATAATTAATTGTCAACTGGAATCAATGATTATTGATTTGCTAAACAAGACAAAGATAACGGATACGACGGTATCCATCCTGCAGAGATAATTATTCATCACAAATGAAAGATTCGCGCTCTTGTGAACACAAGAATAAAAAAAGAACAGACTACACTGTGTTCACGACCTGTAGCATCTGTCGTGACACTGTTTGACACTTCCAGTCCAAACTAACCCGGATAAATATAAAAAACAACTTTATTCATCCGCTTAGGACTCTCGTTGTTTGTCTTTACTAATGTATGTATCCAGAGCGATGTTATGTGAATGTTATAATCAGTCATAATCAGGGATTCTATCTAACCGGTTCAGTGCGGATATTATAGCCTTAGGGTCTGTTCATACGAGGTAAGGGGTCCCCTGGTTAGAATCACTCTTTTGTTTTTAATGTAAAGCGATTAAATAAACAAAACATGCCTGCCATACCTCACAGTAAGCGAGTTTACTGAAACAGACAAAAACATAGCAGCACTTTGTGCTGTCTTTTATTCAAAGAGATTTTCATCCATACTGAAAATAACATTGTTTATATTCTACACGGTGGTTATTTACGATCGATATTACATGTACATTAACCAACTACCATGGTGTTCCAGGAGTTAGGTGTATTCGGTATACTTCAAATTCATAAAAAGCGTTGTCGGTGAGAATACCGGTTAAGGTTATTTGAAGTTAAAATAAATAAAAATACTTACAGATATAAATATATTTTTTACTTTTTTTGTTGAGTACACCGAAGTATTTTGGAACAATTTGAGCATCTGACATTCTCTCCGATAACGTTGTTTTTAATGAGTGTATAACGCCTCTAATAGACTTTACCTGTTTCGTTATGTGAATTGGAGCACAATAAGTTTTGGATTTCGAAATATGAGAAATTAACTTTACGCAAAGGCATGCATTGAATGTAAAAAAATGTAGGAGCAGTAAGTGTGAGAAAACGTTTCCTCAATTACTAGTAGAAATGTAGAGAATACAAAATGTTAAAAAAATCATTTATTTATTAAGATATTTATTTGTTTATTCAATTATTCATTCTAGTAGTCTTGAGGCTTTCGTGCCCGGTCATATCAAATCGTTGAAGTCAGCTTTTGGGATTGAGACACGTGGAGTTGAGGTGCACGTTTCGGCTACGCTGTGGTAGTTTTCGTCAGAATGAATCTTCTGACGAAGATTAACGGAGCGTAGCTAGCCGGAACTCAACTCCACGTGTCTCAATCGGAAAATCCGACTTCAACGATTTTATTTATTCATTCATTTATTAATCCCACTGACATTATTTTTGATAGATCATATAATTACTTATATAAAAATTAGGTAAACCTAATAGCGGAACTCCGATTTAATGAAATGAATTATTCATTCAACCATCCAACCATTTATTCATTCATTTATTCATTCACAAACAATTATCAAAATTGTTGATCAATACATTTATCAATCAAAAATCACTTATATAAAAATTAGGTAAACCTAATAGCGGAGCTCCAATTCAATGAAATGAATTATTCATTCAATCATTTATTCATTCATTCATTCATTCATTCATTCATTCATTCATTCATTCATTCATTCATTCACTACCAATTACATGTATCGAAATTGTTGATCAATCAATTTATCAGTCTAAAATGACTATATATGAAAAAGCAAACAAAAAAATGAATTAATGAATGAATAAATAAATCCATTTCATTAATCATGGACAGAAATTTAAAAAAATTAGAAGGGAAAAATTTCGCTTTTTTTTGCTGTTTTTTTTTCATGATCAAATAATCAAATAATCCATTCAAATTTCAAATCTTTATGGATGCGACAACATTTAATCATACGCAAGAAATATGCACAAAAATGCGAAAAATATCCGACCGTATTTTGTTAGTAACAGTCAACTGGCTTCCTTTATATTGTTATACATGGTAAAAATCGCACCTGTCAATTAAAACTTATTGTCCAATGAGAAGTTAGAAAAGCGCAAACATGGCCTCTTTGAGTTGTAAACAAATCCCCGTGTGATGAGCTCGCTTTATTACGCTCTTTTAGGTTTGCAAAATGTTATAAAAATCTACGAAAACTTCACTTTTCTGGTGAAATGTGTAATAATTAACTAATAGTAATCTAGCTATCTAATACGGCTGTGCATTTGTAATTATCAAATGTGAATAATGCGTAACTCGTTTAAAAAATAGCTGAGTACACTGACGAATACAAACTTTTTATTGCAATTCAATAACAAATCAAAGAATTACAAAAATCAAATTAAAAACAACAACAACAAACATATAAAGAGATCAGCGATTGAGAAATAGCTTACAGACAGAAGTAAATAGTTTGCAGGAATTATTGCATCTTGCTTATATGTTGGTGGTAAAAAAGAAATTGATTTATAAATAACATACAGTTAACGGAAAAAACTCACCACAAATAGATGAAAAAACTCACCACAAATAGATGAAAAAACTCACCACAAATAGATGAAAAAACTCAGCACAGATAGATGAAAAAACGCAGCACAAATAGATGAAAAACTCACCACAAATAGATGAAAAAACTTGAAAAAGGTTTCAGATCGATGTGCTACGAAGTTGAAAAGTGTGACCCACGCTATCACTAAATCAGCTTATATACGATTTCTATAGGGGTGTCCCATTCTGAAATTCCAGACAACTCCAACCCAAATTTCCGTATGTTCTTGTTATGAAATCCATGTTACCATGGTTACAAAATATAATGATTAAATAAATAAATCTCAAGAAGAAACATAAAAATCCTATTTGTAAACAAATATTTTATTTACCATAAAAAATATAAGAACATTTTTTTTTACAAACAATAAATAAAGTATAGTAAACGTCTAAAGAAAAAATGTGTTTTGTTATTCCAAGACTGGTTGGTTACCTAAAGTGTGCAAGTGAAACGCATCATTTGCATTGTACACCTCAGTCCAAACTTCCCAAACAGCGCCAATTTTAAACTGTTTTCCTATATTTTACGAAATAACAGATCCTAATTTTGTTAAAATTATATGCTATAGTCCCCCTTAGTCTCCGGTACAGCCGTCTATGTGGTTCGCTGGAAGAAAGGGAGCGTTTCTTTTGGTGAGCCACAAATGGGAGGCTATAGGATGCTTGTTACAATATCTTATATATCAACTGTAATAATAACCAGCTAATTTCAATTTCCATATCTCTAGAACACCTTCTGGTTATTGGGGTTAATTATTGTCATAGTTTATTTGTATTTGAATAACACTGTTCTCCACCTTCTTTCTCCCTATTGGGGTTCCTGCTGAAGTCTTTCGAATAAAATCATTTTAGTGCGTGCGAGCGATTTGCTCTCTTCTTCGCATTTTCCACCTTGGATTAGTTGCTTGTCATAGCACAGGAAAACCAAAGAGGAGAAACTAGAAGAAGGGGTAGAGCGGAACTTGGCTTTTTCACACCATTAGCCTGTCACTTGCATATTCATAGATCCTCGATAAATTTAATGTACGCAATAATCTGCAATGCACACGCTGGGCATGAATGGCTCAGAAAGCAGCAGCTTGAAATGTCACAAATTTGCGTTTTTTTGATATTTCTTGAAAAATATTCACCTCTGTGTTATGAAACTTTCAGGTATTGAAACACTATGAAGGCAAATTTGATTGAAATTTTTCGTAAATTATTTGACGTCATTATGACGTCATAATAAAATAATACGACTCGTGAAAAAAATCAATTTTATCGTTAGACACGCTTTTGATGTTTATTCTATAGTTCCTTAAGGTCCCAAAGACATTTTTGAAAGTTTCGTGAAATTTGGTTTATTGGTTCCGGAGATATAAGGGATTTTTGGAATTTGATGACGTCATCGAATATGACGTCTCTTGAGATAGAAATATTTGTTATAAATAATAAGAGATAAGAAATTTTAGCGTTTTTGTATCGAAAACATAAGTGTTAGTAATTCTACTTTGAAAAATGTTCAAACTTCTGAAAAGGACGCGCGTAAACGGTTTTTATAAAAACATGTGACGTCATATTGACGTCATAGCGATTTTTTACTTTTTTAACATTTATTTTTCTGTCATACTAAGACAAAAATCAAAAATCTAAAACGATAGGATTTTTTGCACTCCTTTCCTCCTTTGAAATAAGCAACAGTTTCAAGAAAAAGTTTTGAAATGACAAATTTTTACCAAGCGATGTGTTTTCCCAAAGGTTTTATTTAATATTTTTCCCGCGAAATTTTCCCGCGAAATATTTTTATCCTTAAAATGGCAATAACTCATGTTTCCGTCATCCAAATCAAAAACGGTTTTCACTTCCAAAATCATAAGAAGCAGGCGAATTATATTTGATGCAAAACAGCAATTTGATGAAAATCGCTTTTAGAGCTGTTTGTGCCCGGCGTGATGGGCTGGCTGGATTGGCCATTGCCTTGAATGTATTGCTCCCATCAATGAATTTGCTCGTGATTTTTAAGACTATTTCGCTGTGTAAATGATTTCTTACAATATTTACAAGTATAAGGTTTTTCACCTGTATGTATTCGTTCATGTTGTCGGAGCACATTTTGCTGTGTAAATGATTTCTTGCAATATTTGCAGGTATATGGTTTCTCGCCTGTATGTAGTCGTTCATGTGCTTTGAGGTGTCCTCGCTCTGTAAATGATTTCTTACAATATTTACAGGTATAAGGTTTTTCGCCTGTATGTATTCGTTCATGTATTGTGAGATGGTCTTGTTTTGTAAATGATTTCTTACAATATTTACAAGTATAAGGCTTTTCACCCTTATGTATTCGTTCATGTTTTGCAAGATTAGGGTGGTTTTGAAATGTCTTGTGGCAATAGCTACAATGATATGGTCGATATCCCGAATGGATGTGCAAATGTACCTTCAAATTAGCTCTACTAGAAATCGTTTTGTTACAAACGGGACAAACTGCACCTTTAGCATCGCAATGTGTTCGTAGATGTTCATCATATTCTTTAACATTTGAAAATAGTTTACTGCATAGAATGCAATCAGGTCCAATGTTGTCAAAGTTATTGCTTGTAGCACAGGGTTTCTTTGTGTATCCTTGATATTCAGGTGGACAGTTTGATGTATTACCTCCATCAAGTGACAAAGGTAACATTTCTGCAAATGAACAAAGGAGAAAATCCGGTTTTATTATTACATTATTAGTAGTTACTTGCTATTGTTCTTGGTTCATTGATTATTCATGAAGTTTCATAATACTTACTTAATCGTGTAGTGGCAATGGAATGTTTATATTTATGTGATTCGGCGTGTGTTCCAAGATGAAATACTAAATCACACTTATGATGGAAATTCTGCTCACAATATAAACATTCAAAGTATTGTTTGATAATAGCATGCGTTGTAAGGTGAAGAAGAAATGCCTCTTTGTGTTTAAATGTTTCCTTGCACCAAGTGCATTCAAAACGCTTTTCTTTCATTTGTTTTCCAAGGTGAGAGTCTACTGGAGAACCTCTTTGCTGTTCAATTTCAAAATATGGGATTGGCCTTGTTGATGATTTGTCTTCATTTGTCAAGGCCAAATCATACTGTTGTGGAAGCTCACTTTCAGTCTCTCTTATACTAGGAAGTATACGACAATTCAACGCACGCTCAGACTCAAAGGTTATGCCTGGTTGTGGTTGTAGTAATATTTCTGTGATATTGGTAACATCATTTGAATACGTATCCCTACTCATTGAAGTACAGTCTGCCATTTCAGTTGGCGTGTTATCTTGCTTCTCATTAGAAATACTTATATGTCGAAGACGGCGGATGTTGTGACTGTGTTGAGCAGGTCCTGGTAAAAACATGCTACCTCTTTGTTGAACGGATGCATTACATCTGACAGTACGTTGCCATTCAGTTTCTGGTCGTCGTTTGCTGATCATTGAGTATACATGACCCATACTATTGATAAATTTGGTTTTCTTGCACCTGGAGTCTTCCGACTGAATTGCGCAAGTGATTGTAGGGTCTACAAATAAATATTCACGTTAGTAATAAAGCGCTATGAATGAATGTATTAAAGTCTTTTCGGGCTAAATACACAGGCACTTGATGATTGATTGGAGACACTACATACACTCAAATTGTTGGTGTTGAACTCATTTACATACAGCCATACCGTTGTAATAGAGACAAACCGGCATCTAGAATCATCATTATGACGTTTTGCAAGTGCGAACCAAGCTAAAACTAATTTTAGTCGTTTTAAATTTTTCTTATATTTGTGTGAATTTCTTTGTGGAATGGATAGATAAACTGCCACGCTTGCCAACTGTTGAACTGTTATGTTGTCAAAGTGTTTGTGATTAGCCCGAGCAGTTGGGACTTTTGTTTGCGTTAGCGTTCAAAACTTCTCCCTTTTTTCTACACACACGTTTTACCCTGTATTTGATTCGTTGTGATATGTTGTTCGTCAACGTGCCTGTCAAAAATTGGGGAGGGCCGGGATTTAGTTCAAGAACATTACGGACAGATCTTCTTCTAAATTATGTATAATCTCCCATAATTTTGCCTAATTGAGTAAAGATTCCTTTAAAGTTACTTAAAAAAAAACAATTTTACTTACTTGATTGTGTAGTTGCAATCGAATGTTTATATTTCTGTGTTTCGGTGTGAGTTCCAAGATGTACTACTAAATCACATTTTTGATGGAAATTCTGCTCACAATATAAACATCCAAAATATTTTTCGATAACAGCATGTGTTGTTAGGTGAAGAAGGAAAATATCTTTGTGTTTAAATGTTTCTTTGCAAAAAGTGCATTCAAAAAGGGTTTCTTTCATTTGTTTTTCAATGCAAGAATCTGCTATTGGATTTCTTTGCTGCTCAATTTGAAAAGATGGGCAAGTCAACGATTTTTCAATGCCCTTACAGCCTGTATGAACATCACTTTCTTGCATTTGTCTGGAGTTGGAATTCGCTAAAACAAAATTATCCAATATGCCTTCATTTGTGAAGGCCAATTCATATTGTTGGGAAGGACCATTTTCAGTCTCTGTTATACTGTGAGGTTGAAATAATTCATCTGCATCTGTATTTGGTTGTTGTTTACCGTCGACAACATTTAGACTATCTTGCAGAGGCTGTAAATAATAACTAATAGTATCCATATTTAAACACTGTTCATCTATTCGTGAGTCACTTCTTTCGTTAACTGCAACACCTTGCTCTTGTAATGTTCCTGTGATGTTGGTAATAACATGATGTGGATCTGTATTAATGTACACAGACGAGCAGCCATTGCTACAGGCATAGTCATATGCTATGGTAGATAAAGTAGCTGATTGACCATAAATGAAATCCTCTTCTTGTCGAACCTGGAAATAAGACAAAAGAGAGATAATAATAAGTAATAACAAATAGATAATTTAAATAAGTGTTTTCTTGACTGATTTGTGGATTGATTGATAGATGGATGGATGGATTGCTTGGTCAAAGTGATGGATTGCCGGGTCAAAGTGAAGTTATGTTTCAATGTTCAAAATTGTGTTTCTTACATATTTCATGGGCTAGAACGCAGGTCATATGTTAATGCGCAGGCTTCAATAACTTCAAACAAAATGGACTCTCCTCTGATAAAGAAATGTTTGAACCAGAAAATGTATTTGCAAATAAAGCTACTTTATTGTAGAGTTGGAGTACTTGGCGAGTTACATTTTCCTCGGGAGTTAAACGATAAATCTTATCCAATGAATTTCAATTCAATGCTATGTGGATTTCAACGTCCAATTTTACCCTAAAATTCGAGAGTGTCTGTCCCCTTTTGCCGCTATGCTTAACAAGAAATATGTGAAGAGTTGTATTATTACAATGTTTCTGGAACATATTCCTTTGAAAGGAGCTATTTGCCTGAGTTCAATCCTTAAAGTATATGTTTTGTTCATCACATTAAGTCTTTTCGTGCTTCCAATGCCGTCCATTTTGTACGGGATAACCGTATATTATTTATTGTCAAAGTGATAATCAATCCATCTTGTGTGTAAAGACCTTTCGTGATCTTCATGTTTTGAAAGAAAAAAATCCATTTTTGCATTACTTTTTGAAAATAACCGGCCACATTTGATATCAAAATAAAGCTCAGAAAACCTGCTAATGCGGCTACGATCTATGGAATAGTGTAAAAGCAATTCAGCGTATGACACAATATATTTTTACTTCCAAATGGTTACGCGTTGGTTAACAGCATCATGAAAACGTAGTTTATTTGACAAGTTTGCGATCTTCAGGTTGTAAAAGAGGCTGGTTCTTCATGGATTCAAAGTCGAGGCGTTTTTCAATTATTACTTATCGACTGACCTACTTTTAAAAGTGAAGAGATCGACGGTTAACAGAAGTGCATATAAAAGTGCGAAAAACAAAAAATATGCAATGCAAAGGACGTGAATAGCAAGGTAAACACGGACACGAAGGAAAATGATTATGGATTCAATCATCAATTTGTATGACAATTCAAGTTTAATGATAATACGAAGAGCTTTAGGATCATTGCAGATTTATGAACTATGTACAACAAAACATGGCTTTTCCTACAATACGTTTGTCAACAAAGTAAGACTGCTTGTTCTAGTGATGAAATTCGCACAATGTATGATCGAGCAACAAGAGTCCATTTAGATCAGACAGAGCTATACTACGCCGTTTCATTGTTATCTTTTTAGGGGTGGTGAAAATGCTTTTTCATTTTAAAAATTCTAAAAACATAAGCATAATTATTTTGATGAGAACTTTGGACGAAAATTTCAGCATAAAGTGATAGTGTAAAAAGAGAATCGTGAAACCGGTTGATTCTCGGTCTGGTTTGTTCGCCTTGTAAGTTTTGTTTGTTGATTATCGGGCTTTTTGGCGGATTACGAAGAGAAGTCTAATGCAAATCACTTAGTTCTTTCTCCTCAACATATTCATAAGGTATGTTTATATTATTTTCAGCGATCGTATTTTTTTGTTATTATTCGCATTAAAACAGTTTGCAATAATTCCTGCAAATGCATTAAATTTTTGTGGGAGGATTTTTCTCTATCGCTAAGATCTCAGTAAGCAAGTATTTTGTCTATTTGATTCTTGCTGTTTTAGTGGTTATAAAACACTTATAGAGGTTTTCGTCAGTATACACGTTAAAAGTTAAAATTTTATAAGTTCAAATTAAAAATGTAATAAACAAAATCTTGTTTCTTTTCTCGCATGCAAAGAGATTTGAATTTTTCAATCGATGATTTGATTAATTATCCCTCTCTCTTTTAATCACTCAGTTATTCATAAGTATTTGATTTTCAGCTATAGTTATTTTTGATTAATTGACTGATTATCAATAGCCTTGAGGCTTTTGTGCTCGGAAATTTCTTGAATGATAACTGACATTTAATAATTGATAACGAATGAACGAATGAACGAATGAACGAATGAACGAATGAACGAATGAACGAATGAACGAATGAACGAATGAACGAATGAACGAATGAACGAATGAACGAATGAACGAATCAACGAATCAACGAATCAACGAATCAACGAATCAACGAATCAACGAATCAACGAATCAACGAATCAACGAATCAACGAATCAACGAATCAACGAATCAACGAATCAACGAATCAACGAATCAACGAATCAACGAATGAACGAATGAACGAATGAACGAATGAACGAATGAACGAATGAACGAATGAACGAATGAACGAATGAACGAATGAACGAATGAACGAATGAACGAATGAACGAATGAACGAATGAACGAATGAACGAATGAACGAATGAACGAATGAACGAATGAACGAATGAACGAATGAACGAATGAATGAATGAATGATTCATTGTGTTTAACGAGGCTGATTATCGGAGGTCTGCTGTGGTGCTGTGCGGTGTGATTTGGTGTGATTTGGTAGTTAGTAATTTGTATGTTTTAATGTAAGTCTATCACCGAGTATTCAAATGAAATAGTAATAATGGGTGATGGTCCGGCCAAGCGATTGAACCCGCAGCCTCCCGACTGACAGACCAATGCTCTCCCAACTGAGCTAAGCTGCCAATTGGTGACCAAATAGGTTAATCCAGTTGGCCTAATAGCTCATTCATTATGTATGAGGTTATGGCTATAAGAGTCGTATTCGTATGGCGGTGGAAACACATCAGCTCATATCATAAACTCAATTGCCATATTTCATTATGACGTCACATCAAAACAAATCTAATGTTTTAACAATCATGGTCGCTAGAAGGGATCGGATACAGCATGTTTAATTCAATTTAAAACAGGCTTAAAATCTATTTATAATAAAAGAACAAAATATTCGTTCAGGTCAAAGCAAAATGTGCTAGAGGAAAACAATTTAGCCCGAATTAGGTCTGTTCTTATTCATGTAAACAAACCATGACCTCATAATGAAATGGGACAATTGAAAGAAGACGTTTGAATAATGAGACGTATTGTAGACGTCTCGTTTCCCCTCATACGATAACGACTATAATGTGGATCGAGGTACAACACTTACATTAGGAGATGCGAGTGGCCATTGGTGTTCTCTTGTTACGTTATTGGAGAGAAACACAGGTTCCATCATGCAAAGTATCTGAACAAATACAAGGACATCGTAAGTAATTTCAATAAAAAATTAAAGAATATTATAACGTCAGATGTGATAATCTGATAAAAGTGTACCAGTACAGGCGGTAGAGTATTTTCGAGATTCATTTAATTGAAACATCGGGTATACAATGATTTACAATACAGTGGTACCTGCACTAAGGTAATTCCGTAGTTTTGCACTGCGCACAGTTCTGCGCGAGTTCTACATTTCTTAAAGTCAATAGATACAGAGTTATGTCTGAGAAACACTTTAACGTTAAAATACGGACAGTTTTCACATTTTCAAGCGAAAAATAACGAATTTCTTAAAACTGGTCCTAGTCCATATTCGGAAAAGCCTTGATATTATTGAATTTTGGGGATATTTCTCAAAATATCTCGCAAACCAATACGTTCAAAGCGTCGATGAGCCCCGTATTTTTGCTAGATTTTGCATTATTTTTCAAATTAGCATATTGCAACACCAAGAGTGCACGTTGGTATGTGTTGATCACTAACGTAAGCTACTAAAGTAGTTTTCAACGCGCTGAAAAAGTCGGGAAAATGGTTGAGTTGATAAGTTTGTGAATTTTACAACTAAATGAGGTGTTGATCAATTATGTTTTATTTCACAATCTTTCATTGTGGTCTCATAAAATGGAAAAATTATTTTAGAAAAGATAGTAAATATTAAATAGTAAACAGTACTAATTAAACAAAAAAAAGCAATAGAATTAAATCACTATTTAGTGGCATTTATGTTGTACACTTTTAGTGCGTGCACTCTATTTGCTATTAAAAACTTAGAATTGAACAAAAATGATAATAGCATAAGATCATAGTGAAATGAGTTGTATTTTAAAGTTACAAAAACTCTATTTCAAGTTTTGCGGCAATGAATAACACTTGTTTGATTATATGTTCACTCCAGTGTTGACAACGCGAAAAGCACGACATTGACGACGTTTGCGACCACAAGACGTGAGTGCTCAAGTATACTTTTCTGAATATACGCATATAACAGCATGGAAAAATTCATTCCTTGAACATCTAAATACAAACCTTTTATGGGAGATTCCAATGCTTTGGATAGTTACTTTATAAAGGGCTTTATTGATCCTATGGCTTAAACGACGTCGTCTTTGCCGACGTCGCAGATGCGTAAGTTCCCTAATGGAACTTAGCAACGTGACGGTGTTGGTCATTTATTCGCATAGACTTTAAGGCTTTTGATGACGGGCTCCTCAATTTCTTTGTCATATTCTTAGGTAACTCCAGTCTAAACTCCTTGGCAATATTACAATTGTTTCTGAATTTAGAAATTACTTGATGGCCGCGACCGTTTAATAGAGGTGGTCGCAAAATAGAGGGACAGAATACAGTAATTTCGTGAGACAAAATTGGGACTTTTTACTGTGACCGCATAATAGAGGTACCACTGTAATGATGATGTCTGGTTAACTCAGGCTTTGTCAAAATCCTTCATTACTAATTCTCGGCTTTCACCCACCCTTTGACAACGGTTGCTATCCGCCATTAGTGTGTCCCTCGACATGTAAACAAAGAAAGCATGGTTCACTGTATAATAGTTGGATGCGGGTCTAAAAGCGGAAAACACCGAGTGAGTTTCGCTTGTATACCGAAAATTGTAACAAATCAAGGCGAAGAACACGAAGAATTGACTAGAGAAAGGAGAAGGCGTTGGATTTCGGCGATAAGTCGAGGCGATACAGACACAAAGAGAGTGCTCGATAGCGAGCGAGTTTGTGGTCTTCACTTCGTTTCGGGAAGGCCAGCAGCTAGTTGGGATCGTCATAACGTTGACTGGGTTCCCAGTATTAACCTTGGGAAAAGTGAATCAAGGAATACTGACTGCAAGGATAAAAGAGAGGCAGTGGAAGCCAGGGCTGAGAGAGCGAAAGAGCGCAGGAAGCGAACGTTACATCAACAGCAGATCGAAGGTGAAATAAAAAGAAAACAGTTGGATCAAACTGGATTGACCGTTAAAGAAATTGACTTTTCCAGTGAATCACAGTGTTCTGCTGATTGTCAAGGCTATACTGAGACTACATGCAGCAGTAGCAATGAACGTTTTAGCGATGAAGTAGTCCCCAAAGAGGTTTCAACTCAAACAGACGAGATACTGACTTGTGAAGGCTTCGAAAACGCTGAATCTCAGACCGAAGAGTTTCAATACATGTTTTATCAACATGTGTATCAAGCTCCAGATAAAGAATATTTCCAGTCAACTGAGAAAGTTCGTTTTTATACAGGGCTGCCTTCTTTTGAAGAACTTATGATTTTGTTCGACCATGTGTCTCCGCATGTGTCTCGACGATCGACTGCATTAAACACCTTTCAAGAATTTATCATAGTACTAATGAAACTTCGACTCAACGTTCCACTAGAGGATCTGGCATATCGTTTTTCTGTTTCACTTTCAACAGTGTCCAGAATAATTGCTACTTGGATGGTAGCGATGGACATTAGGTTGAGTTGCTTTTAGTGTATGTGCTCCAGGATTATGGAATCGGATACCACTTGAAGTACGTGAATCGCCATCATTAGATGTCTTCAAGTCGCGGCTTAAGACCTATCTCTTTGAAAACTTAATTTAATTATCTTTACCATTGTTATTATTATATATTTTTCGTGAATAGATCATTTATTATAATTTTGTAAATAAACAAATTGTAAAGCGCATCGAGAAATATTGGGATGCGCTTGACAAGAAATAAATTATTATTATTATTATTATTCGGTGGCCTACAAGAGAACAATTGTGGAAAACCATGCCAATGTGTTTCCTTTATACATTTGGGCGTAAAGTCACTGTAATTATTGATTGTTTTGAGGTTTTTATCGACAAACCCACAAATCTACTTGCTAGAGCTCAGACCTTCTCCTCATATAAACACCACAATACCATAAAGGTACTTATTGGTATTACACCACAAGGAACAATATCTTTTGTATCTGAAGCTTGGGGTGGACGCACCTCAGACAAGTATTTAACAGAGAACTGTGGATTTTTGGACAATCTAAACCCAGGTGATACAGTGACGGCTGACAGAGGCTTCACTGTTACTGAAAGTGTTGGACTAAAGCATGGGGACTTAATGATTCCAGCCTTTACTAAAGGCAAATCCCAGCTGGACCCTATTGATGTGGAACGGTCAAGGGGTATCGCAAGTGTGAGGATACACGTTGAGCGGGTGATTGGTCTACTGAGACGCAAATACACTATACTACAAAGTACACTGCCTACCAGCTATCTAGACTGTGACCCCAATGGGCCTATTGAGACACAGGTACCAATGATAGATCGTATATTAAGGGTTTGCTCTGCACTTGTGAATTGGTGCCCAACAATTGTGCCATTTGATTAAAATAATTTGATCATTAACATAGTTATTTTTATAAGAAGTGCTCATGATAGAATCCATGAGTAACAATAATTATTACTGACCGCACAGTGTTGTTTAATTAGTGCTTTGCTTTATGTAAATATTAAACTACACTTCACCCCTAATAGTGGACTGCTTTCTATATCGATTCCACAAGAAAGGAATATTTGAATGGCGAATTTTTTCTTGATTTAATGATGCATCTAAAGTTCTGGTTTTATATTTCTAATATTGTAATGACTTTAACATCATACCAGGCTCCCACAAAATGGGTTAAAAAGAGATCATAATTATACTGGACATAATTTACATTACAAGTTAAATGTTAATTTGGTATGTAATAATGATCAGCATTTAGTATTATGATTAAACACAAATGCCTGATATGATGTCAGTCATTAACACTGTTCATCAATGACTTCATGCAGAATCGATACATAAATAAGGGGGAGGTGCACTTTAAGTGTTTCAGTTTTTTATATGCATGTCCCTGTAGGGTTGACTGATACACTACTGTGTTTGCTAAATAACAATGTTATAAATCCATGATAAAGTTTATACAAATCAGAATAAGTTTGTATCAGAATTACAGACTACTTCACAGTCATGATTTTGCAGTGTGTTTCCTTTATTAATTATTATTTATGAGTTTGTTAACTCATTGTTAAATTTTACATAGTACAAAGTTCATATTTTGACATATATGTGTGTACAAATTTAAATTGTGTCAATAATTATTGCAATATAGTTACAAAATAATTATAATACAACACCTCATGTCATTTGTACTTTAACTTGCACTGACACATTGCTGCTTAATAACATAAGGAGACATTACCATTATCACAATAAATCTTCTACTAGAAAACCAACCAACCAAAATGAATAATGAAAACAAGAAAATGGTGGTTGCAAAGTTTTGGAAGTACTGTGCAATAATGATTTTGTTCTTTCTCCTTAGTGGTTCAACTGTCAAATGTCTAAAAGTACAATATTTGTAATTGAGAACAAATTGGTTAAAAATATATTTCATAACATAACATGAATGCTTGGAATTGTGCCTCATATTAAATGTATAGGGGATATTACACAGCAGCTTGGTTATAAAGTTGATCTTCAAGTGCTAAAAACATTTCACAAGTGAGTTCTTGAAACTTGTGCCACAATTTTGAAGATGAGAATATAAACTTTATATCTTCAAGCTACTTTGCAATTGTCTTTTTATTATACAGTCATGCATGCACACCAATACAAAGATACCAAAATGAATTATACTTGATTGATTGATTAAAAAATTGACTTTACTTATGAAATTTTAATGGCTGTTGTTTTTTGTTAATTTAATTGCTCTACATTATTACATGTGGATATTAAATACATAGCTACTGCATTGAGAGAAAACTTAATGTGTGACAATCTGAAAATTTGATTATTTATGTATAATTTTGTCAACAATTAGAATGTTGGAAACATGCTTATTTTCTCAGCTTTGAGACAAGCTAAAAGATGCGAACGCATTCTTGGGATATCAAATGTAACATGACTAGGATCAGTAGAATAAGCTAAACATGTGGCAAACGCAATAGAAAATATACCACAGTCACTGCCATTATTCTGCTGCTGAACTGGCACAAAAGCTAGATCAACTAAATTCCCACCAAGTAAATCATTCGTCTGGTCTTCAATGTCTTGAGTTATAACATCATTGTATAAACTATCATAGAGATTTACCATACCAGGCAGGCATCCAATAGAACTTACACAGACCCAGTGATTGTTACCTGTGTGTAGTATCTGGATGAACTCTCCTGAAACAACATCAAAATTCCTCACTATTCCTAGAGTTGGACGTTGAAACCCTTCGATTGTTGGGTTCACTTTTTGCAGAAGAATGTGTGCAGCTTGAATTATGTCGCAGTTAAGCCATCCAGCAGGATCACTTATAATACTGTAATCTGCATTGGTGAGGTTTGCTAGTGCACTAAACTTGTCAACATTGCCTGTTGTTACAAGTGTGATCTCAATGTCATCTTCACTGTCACTGTTAGAGCTATCAGACAAGAATGGTGTGCTAGATTCTTCGAGTGAAGAAGTAGAAGAAGTAGAAGTGGTAGGTTGGAGAGTACTATTAGGTTTTCCTCTGCAATCCATACAAAGCCATGTTGTTTTTGAATTGTTTGGCATCCGTTTATATCCTAGACAACTGAGATGAAAAAAGTGTCCATTACTACAGTTGACACTGTGACACTCCACTAATTTGTCTGTATCTAAGGGCTTTGAATTACAAATACAGATAGTGTCACAAAGCATAGCCTCTTGGTTTGTTGCAGATAGTTGTTTTTGGCTTTTAATGACCTTGAGCTACGCTTAAATTGTGGAAGCCTGCTGCAATGAGGACAATACCAACATTTGGGAATTGATACTTCACTTAGAGCCAAACATTCTAAATGAAATTCACCATATGGACAATCAGAATTATTGCAGGAAACTACTTGTGCACTTCTCTTCCCTCTACAAAAGCAGATAGCATTGTCGACTGGAGCTTTTGTAGGGGTATTACATTTCCTTGTGTACCATCGTCCAAGGATCTCTGGCAGTATACATATTCTCCAAACAATTTCAAGCTTCTTCATAACAATGTTCGAGTGCTGGGGATCAGGCTCAATCCTATCACATACTATGTGAGCATTTCCTTGAGAGTCAACCGCACAAACAACAAAGTCAGCATATTTTCTCTCTGGCAGAGTAAACAACTGTTGTTGAGCCTGGTAGTAGTAATTGTGGGTTCTCTTTAACTTCATTTCACCATTAACCATTTCCAGACAAGAGCTCTTTTGACAAGCATAATTCTTGAAGTCACATTTTTTGATAGAAATAGGACATTTTACTTCTCCACACCCCAGACCGCAGCAATCACAAGAGACTAGAAAGTCTGGAGTAGCATGAATAAATGGGTGCTCTTTGTTGATAAATAGTCCACATCTCTTCAGTTCAAAGTTAGTATGTTTTGTTTTCATGTACTTTGCGTACGCTTCAATCGCATACTCTTCGTATTTACATCCATGTTTAATTGCTTTGATATTGCTAAGCTTAAATAGGTGAGGATAGCAAATAGATTGTATCAGGGATTGTGATGGCTGTGCTAAATTGGTGTGGAAAGCAGCACCACAAACAGAGGCTCCAATTCTGCCGGCTCGATGTCTAAAGAACCCCGAGCCTTTAGCCTGTGTTCTTGTGTCTTGCTCAACAGTGTTTACTTCATCATCTGTTAAGTTGATTTTAACATCCAAACACTTTCGTACAAGTTCTGGATATCCAAGATCTAAATTGCTCGGTTCGAAAAGATTCGATATAACGGGAACATTTCGACTTTTGGAAATAAACTGTTCAGCATAAGGGTCTACTAAACTCAACATGGCAGCTTTTGCTTCACATTGGTTTAGTTTCTTGTAAACTTCCGCCATTATCGCTTCTGTGACTCTTCCGGATGAAGGGTTTACGTTCTGTAAACTGTTACGGCGTTGAACGTGTTTTGGATCATCGTTTACAGCGAAAGAATCGATCTTTTTGTCAAGATTTTCTTTTAACTTCTTGGCAGAAGTAAAATCAATGTCTTTTACCCTTGCGTATGACACTTCGCTGACATAAGTTGGAAGAAGCCACGAACACTTTACTTGAGTACAGGACAACTTCCCGTAAATCCGTGTCCAGCATTCGATGTAAAACAACACACTGGCGACGTGAGAGCATGATTCGGCTAGTCCTGCTTTACAGCCCAAACAATGTGCAGAAAAAATGCTACCATCGTCCCCAGCGATAATCCAAATGTCCACAAGAGGGTCATTCATTCGTTGCGAGTGTCGAACCTTCGCGATGACTACATATTTTCCTGCTATTATCTTTCCTTTCACAGAAGCCACAAATCCTGATACAACTTGATTGTAAGCTTCCAAACTTGTGTAGTTTTTAAATTGATCGTTTGTATAGTAGCTTGTTTGTAGAACCAAGTGACTGAACAAATCAGACTGCTCTATCGGAGGTAAACATTCAGGGTCAAACTCTTCGCTCGGTAAACTGGCTGGATCTATGCCTATTTTCTCAATCTTTTGTAGATAACGTTGCTTTATATGACTATCTAATGATGACGCATACTTTGACAATATAGGTACAGACATTTATCGACGTTTAAAGGAATTTTTTGAAAGAAAACGAAAGAACTCTCTAGAGATGGCCTACTATTTACATAAATTTCACACTTCGAGTGGCACAGTAATGGCGGACGTCTAATGTTGGATTATATGATGACGTCACGTGAAAGCCGAGAATAGAGTGCAAACAATACATCCCTGAAACACTAATTACTAAATAGTACAAAATAGTGCTATTTAAACAAAAGAAAACAATATAATTTGCATAAAATAGCACTATTTAGTATTACTAAAGTTTCACGGATTAGTTGTTTGCACTCTTGTTGATTACATTCTTTACATGTTTAATTGCAAGTCGTCGTTTAGTTGAATAACTTTAGTTTACTCTGTGTAATCTCCTGTAGTAGTTAGTCGTCACACACACACACACAAAATATTTAAGGGGCCTCGGACACCTACAAATATATTAGTTAAAAGATATTAATGCATGAATTTACACAGTCAAAAAAATATTTTGGGGTGGAGGGGGTGGGGAATGGGGTGGGTAGGAGTGGGGGATTATAGTGCCCCTCACCCCTCCCATGGCTGTTACTGTTCCGCCGCCCCTATGTTCGTAACCAACGCCTCTTCTGAAGAGAGAAATTAACATTTATTTGACTATATATTTTATCGTATACTGTTTCATTATAGACTATAATTTTTATTTTACGGATTGACTCATATTTTGAAATGCAAAGAGTTTTCACAAATCGTTGTATAACTATCAACTAGCATCAGACCACGACCAGCAGTATCGCGCTACCGGATACCGTAATAAAATGTTTATGAATACTAATTAATTACGGAGGGCTAAAATGTTTTATTACCGAGTGCGGTACGCACTTCTAATACCGAATTACCGCACTTTTAAATAAAAATTGAAAAGTAGGCCAATACCGCAATAGCACAAGTCTTTACGCGTCCCTCATTCTACAGTTTTACTGATTACCATCTATGATACATACCCGGGGGGGTACTCCCTTCAGATTTGGGTAGGGGTGTTCCGCTGGGATCCTGTAGGGGTTACCCTGTTTATGACAAAAAATACCTAACCTCCATAGCCTGTTTATGACAAATTACAATTGTTTACAAACATTATATGATTTGTATAAATATATCAATTCAGACACACGTGCTGCTCTCATCTTTTTTTAAAGTCAACGATCTTATTCCTGCCGATTTCCTGAATGCAAAATAATCTCTCTTATTTTTTGGGCCCTGAGTATGACAGGAAGTTTGGATTAAATCGGAAATAGACTAAAATTAAATACCCTGTCCATGACACCAAGGTCGTAAAACCATACCCTGTTCAGCGGATCATCCCCGTATAGTCGATATAGGGTAGTACCCCCCCCCCCCCCCCGGGGATACATATACCATGGTTAATTCGTACATGATCACAAATTCTTTTGAAATCTATTGATACTTGATCCATACCGATATTCATCGATTTTTGTATCAATTAGAATTACATTATGCCGTCATATACTATCACTACCAGAATGCTTTGCTGACTTTCTTTGCTATCGAAATTAGTGTAATTTTTTTCACTTATCGCCAAACGGATTACAAATTTAAATATGGAAGAAAATTTGCAAAGAATGCGGGTCTTGGAAGTAAGATGAAAACATAATATAAATCCCCTATTAGTCCAAGGAGTCACGGCCTAATTTAAAGTTCAAATGTCAATTCACTTTACCTGAATTTTTTATGCAACCACAATCTCTTGATTTACAAGCAATGGCAATAGATTTTTTTTTTTTTTCAGATTTTTTCTTTATTGCACTAATATTAGATACTTATATTTACATATTTACATATTACACATATATATATTCAATAAACTATAATAAATTTAAGATAAAGAAAGAGTATTTGTTTAAGGAAAAGTGCGTGAGGGCCAAAGTAGCAAGGCTTTCGGGTTGGCCCCCACCACGAAGTATAAATATGCAGGCAAGAAAAAAAAAAACAACAACAAAAAAACGTGTATTATTATTATATATACAGCAAGATCGTCTTTAGCAGATTAGATAAATATAATTAATTGGAGAAAGACAGAATTAGTATTAAATGTTACAGATTGAGTCAATGTATAATAAATATGACATTTGAAAAATTAGAAAAATATATAATGTAGCTGGCGTCAGGCAAAACAAGAAACTATTGTACGTAATGGCAAATATAATATAACATCATTGTTTTTTTTTGGTCTTGTAATAAATGATATTTAAACTGTACAATAAACGATTTAAGTGGAAGAGATTTGATTTCATTTGGAACAGTCTCCCACATCCTACAAGCATAAGCTTGAAATCGCGAAGTACCATAATTTGTCCTAGAGGCTGGTCTAGATAGGTTGTCGTTAATCGAATACCGAGTTTGGAAATGGTGGATTGTTGAGGCTAGATAAATCATATCAGTAAACATAGTGGGAACCTTCTCAGGAGTATATAATATTTTATAAATTAATTGGCATGCTTTCATTTTCAATATGTTATCTAGTGTAAGAATAGAAAGCAGTAAATAATAAGGATTTGCACTTTCATCTTTTTTTAATTCGCAAAGAATATCGATCTAACACATTTATTTTGAATTGTTTTGATTGACTTTAGCTTAGATTGAGTTGCAGTTCCCCAGCTCAAAAGACCATAATTCAAATAGGGATAGATGAGTGTGTAGTAAAGCTGTCTTAATGTTATTATGGATACATAATGCCTCAGTTTATACAAGATCCCTATGTAAGCGGCTAATAAGAGCGATATTCAATGCTGAATTAATCGATGAAACATACCGCAACTCCAGCAGTTCCAAATGCTGAAACACATTGTCTTCACTATAAAATTAATTTTTGAAATGCAATCAATGATTATTGATTTGATAAACAAGACAAAGATAACGGATATGACGGGATCCATCCTGCAGAGATGATTATTCATCACAAATGAAAGATTCGCGCTCTTGTGAACACAAGAATAAAAAAGAACAGACTACACTGTGTTCACGACCTGTAGCATATGTCGTGACACTGTTTGACGATCCAGTCAAAAATAACCTGGATAAATATGAAAACGCCACTTTATTCATGCGGTTAGTACTCTCTTTGTTTGTCTTTACTGAATGACTAAAAAACAATGTTTTGTGAATGTTATAATCAGGTATAGTATGAGACTTTTGTTAATTGTAATCGGTTCAGTGCGGATAAATAGCCTAAGGGCCTGTTTATACGAGGTAAGGGGCCCCCTGGTTAGTATCACTCTTTTGTTTTCCAATGTCAAGCGATTAAATAAACAAATGATGCATGTCTGCCATACCTCACAGTCAATGAGTTTATTATACAGACAGAAACATTTCAGCACTTTTTGATCCAAAACGATTTCGGTCAATACTGATAATAAAATTGTTTATATATCCTTCTCAATGATTATATACGATCGATATTACATGTACATATTTACCATTTACCATGGTGTTCAAGGAGTTAGGTGTATTCGGTATAGTTCTATTTCATAAAAACGTTGTCCGAGTGAATACCGGTTAAGGTTATTTGCTGTAGAATTAAAAAATGATACATAAAAACGCGGCAGTTTAATTAGCTATTTTAACTAAAGATATGAATATATTTTGTTACATTTATGGTTGAGTACACCGGTAGTATTTTAGAACAATTGGTATCGGACATTCTCTCCCATACCGTCCCTTGTATATTTGGGGGGCCTCGGATTACACAGTCCAAAAAAATTGTCTTTTTTTTTTGGGGGGGGGGGGGGGGGGGGGTTGGGAATAGGGAGGGTAGGAGTGGGGGATTATAGTGCCCCTCCACCCTCCCCATGGCTGTTACCGTTCCGCCGCCCCTGTGTTCGTAACCAACGCCTTTTCTGAAGAGAAAAATTAACTTTTATTTGACTATATATTTTATCGTATACTGTTTCATTATAGACTATAATTTTTATTTTACGGATTGACTCATATTTTGAAATGCAAAGAGTTTTCACAAATCGTTGTATAACTATCAACTAGCATCAGACCACGACCAGCAGTATCGCGCTACCGGATACTGTAATAAAATGTTTATGAATACTAATTAATTACGGAGGGCTAAAATGTTTTATTACCGAGTGCGGTACGCACTTCTAATACCGAATTACCGCACTTTTAAACAAAAATTGAAAAGTAGCCAATACCGTAATAGCACAAGTCGTTACGCGTACCTCATTCTACAGTTTTTACTGATTACCATCTATGATACATACCCGGGGTGGGGGGGGGGGGGTACATATACCATGGTTAATTCGTACATGATCACAAATTCTTTTGAAATCTATTGATACTTGATCCATACCGATATTCATCGATTTTTGTATCAATTAGATCGATTTATGTATTAACAGGCGAATTACATTATGCCGTCATATACTATCACTACCAGAATGCTTTGCTGACTTTCTTTGCTATCGAAATTAGTGCAATGTTTTTACTAATCTACAATGGATTACAAATCTGAATATGGAAGAAAATTTGCAAATAATGCTGGTCTTGGTAGTAAGATGACAACATAATATAAATCCCCTATTAGTCCAAGGAGTCACGGCCTAATTTATAGACATGAACTTCGAAAAGTTCAAATGTCAATTCACTTTACCTGAATTTCTTATGCAACCACAATCTCTTGATTTACAAGCAATGGCAATAGCGGCTAATAAGAGCGATATTCAATGCTGAATTCGTCGATTAATCATACACAACTCCAGGTGTCTAAAACACATTCTCTTCACTATAAAAATTATTTTTTAAATGGAATCAATGATTATTGATTTGATAAACAAGACAAAGATAACGGATATGACGGGATCCATCCTGCAGAGATGATTATTCATCACAAATGAAAGATTCGCGCTCTTGTGAACACAAGAATAAAAAAGAACAGACTACACTGTGTTCACGACCTGTAGCATATGTCGTGAAACTGTTTGACGCTCCAGTCAAAAATAACCTGGATAAATATGAAAACGCCACTTTATTCATGCGGTTAGTACTCTCTTTGTTTGTCTTTACTGAATGACTAAAAAACAATGTTATGTGAATGTTATAATCAGGTATAGTATGAGACTTTTGTTAATTTTAATCGGTTCAGTGCGGATATATAGCCTAAGGGACTGTTTATACGAGGTAAGGGGCCCCCTGGTTAGTATCACTCTTTTGTTTTCCAATGTCAAGCGATTAAATAAACAAATGATGCATGTCTGCCATACCTCACAGTCAATGAGTTTATTATACAGACAGAAACATTTCAGCACTTTTTTTAACCAAAACGATTTCGGTCAATACTGATAATAAAATTGTTTTTATCCTACTCAGTGATTATATACGATCGATATTACATGTACATATTTACCAATTACCATGGTGTTCAAGGACTTAGGTGTATTCGGTATAGTTCTATTTCATAAAAACGTTGTCCGAGTGAATACCGGTTAAATTTATTTGCTGTAGAATTAAAAAATGATACATAAGAACGCGGCAATTTAATTAGCTATTTTAACTAAAGATATGAATATATTATGTTACATTTATGGTTGAGTACATCGGTAGTATTTTAGAACAATTTGCATCTGACATTCTCTCGCATAACGTTGTTTTTAATGAGTGTTCTTAACGACTCTAATAAACTCTACCTGTTTCGTTGTATGAATTGGAGCGAAGTTAGTTCTGATTTCGAAATCAACTTCACGCAAAAACATGCATTAAAAAAACAATAAATGTAGGAGCAATAAGTGTGAGAAAAAGTCTCCTCAATTAGTAGAAATGCAATGAAACGTTGAGACTAAAAAATGTTTTTTTTTAAATTTCGTTCCTTTCTTCGTTCATCCGTTCGTTCGTTCGTCCGTTCGTTCTTTCGTTCGTCCTTCCGTCCTTCCTTCCTTCCTTCCGTCCGTCCTTCCGTCCTTCCAACCGTCCGTCCGTTCGTTTGATTGTTTGTTTGTTGGTTTGTTTGTTAGTTCGTTCGTTCGTTCGTTCGTTCGTTCGTTCGTTCGTTCGTTCGTTCGTTCGTTCGTTCGTTCGTGCGTGCGTGCGTGTGTCCTTTTGCCCTCCAGATGGGGCTGTTTCACTTCACAAGCAAGGGATCCTATCCCAAAACCTTTACTGGGTGCAATACAAAATCGAGGTTTGATTTTTGTGTATCAAATAGAGGGCATTATCTGAATTTGTTTGCTTAACACATGGAACCCAAAGGAGATGCACGCGGAGCAGGCTACTACATTGCGTCTTAAAATTCCAAAATGTCATTCTCCTAAAGAACCAACAGCACGTGGTAGTTCTTTGAGCGCTGTCTTCGACACTGTTGACCACGCATTTTATAAACACGAGTTAAAATATCATTTGGTATATCTTGGATAGCCTGCGTTGCCGTAGCCTGCGTCACATCCGCAATTTCTCACGTAAATAGCGTCTGCGAAACAAAGGACAAAGCCTTGTTCAAAGACCCCCCGTGAATAGCACGGTTATATACAGTAGTTCCTGATTGGCTAACAGCGTCTTCATTCTATCGAGAGCTCTGATTGGTCAAATTGATAACTAGTGCCAGTCTCGAATCATTTAGGCAATGTTTTGATTTTGCTCGTGAGATTTGATAGTTCGCGGCATAATCAAAAGGCATAATCAAAAGTTCGCACTTTTTAGAACTGTTAAATTCGCAACAAAAATATGTCGGAAAAATGTATGGAAATTGCAATCTCTGTCAGAAAATAATTGAAAAATCCCATGATAAGTATCTGATAGAGGGAAAATCACAAACTTTCATTGTATTAGACGAATTAGAAAGTCTTCGATTTGAAGTGCCACGAAGAAGCGACTGCATTTGCCGCAGTTGTTTGAACAACCTAAAGAGACGAAACCTTCTCCGTCAAATAAACGAAATAGAGGACAAATTCAAACATACTGTTGCTAATTCGCAAAAGCGACAACTCGAAACTTGTGATGATGATTAACCGAGGCCAAAATTATCAAACGACGCCATTTTCATTGGAATTATGAAGTACAACATCGAAGGACTAGCACTAGTTGTCAATTTGACCAATCAGAGCTCTCGATAGAATGAAAACGCTGTTAGCCAATCAGGAACTACTGTATATAACCGTGCTATTCACGGGGGGTCTTTGAACAAGGCTTTGTCCGTTGTTTCGCAGACGCTATTTAAGTGAGAAATTGCGGATGTGACGCAGGCTAGCGTTGCCGGCGGTCTGCGGTTTTAGGCGAGAGAGAGAGGGAAAGACCGCCTGCACGATTACATTGGGTTTTTGATTAGCCGCGCACTTTCTTGTGCAACGAGCCGCGACGGACCGTCCTTTTTTAAACCAATGAAATACGAGCGTAATTTGAGAGCATTATCGACGCGTGACGATCAAAACATGGTAGTTCTTAGCTATCACTAAATGCAAAAATGCAGAAACGGCAAAAAAACTGCTAAACCTGGAAGAAAACCTCAATCCACAGAAGAAAAACGACTTTCGTAGCCTTTGAAACTCGTATACGGCAACTTCGAGAAAACATCGTATTTGTCAAGTGAAAATGTTTTCAAACCCGCGTTAGGCTCGTTGGCTGCGAACTGTCAACAAATTAAATGATGTAGTTAACAAAAAATGTTCCAAACGTCACTACCGGAAATTCACCACCTCGATTCAAGCATGATAGCAACAAGAAAAAACGTAAAGCGATCGTCAGCAAAAAAATCTCTGGCTGAATGTTATGTTGATAGTTCAGCCAACAATGATAGTGCAAAATTTCAAATGGACGTTGAAGAATTTCGGATAGTAAAATAACACAGTTGACAGTAATCGACTACAATAACTGAGTCATTGATATTTCCGTCCTTGACAGCCTCCAGAAATCAAGGTTCTAAAACCTGTTCTGCCGAGGCGTTTATAAATTATTTTAATTCTGCAGAAGTACATTCAATGGATTGCAATTCAGATAGCTGGTTAGCAGTGAAATTATGATGATGCTTTCTGTTCGCGTAGATTGTAAATTCTTCAATAAACCAAGTACAGTGAAAATCATACTTTTACCAAAACCATCTTCTACCATTCAGTAAATATTCGATCACCTGTTGCTATAAATTGTCGATCGTAACTTTCGAGATATTTCAGTGATTCGTTCGCCATCCTTTGACAGATTTATAATGCGTTACATTCTATGACAGCTCATTTTTGATTGACACCATTTTAGCCAATCAACAATTCCCGTTCACTGGTGAACGGACAACTCAAAAACCCAATGTAATCGTGCAGGCGGTCTTTCCCTCTCGCTCTCGCCTAAAACCGCAGACCGCCGGCAACGCAGGCTATATCTTGGAAAGCACTGGAGTCGCTTATATCTTATTTGTCCGGGCGTTGTCAACGAGTGACCTCAGGGGATGGCGCTTGTAAATAATTTAATTTATCAACATATGGACTAGCACAAGGCTCGTGTGTTGGACCATTGCTATGATCGAGATCGAGCTAGCACCAGAGAAATCATTAAAAAACATTTGTAGTCTATTTCTATTTTTTCTTTCTTCTTCTTCTTCTTCTTTTGGATGGACAGAGACAAGTTGTCATAGCATCCTATACCAAATGATAACAAAATGATAAGGCGGACAAACCCAACTTTTTTTTAGTTTGTCCTAAACTCAGTTCCTGTCCTTATATTCATAATTTTCTCATTTAATTTTTTTCGGCAAAAACACACACACACACACACACACACACACAATAGAATATTGTTAGGATAGAATGTTTTTGGGGTCTATCTCGGGTCTATCACCAGGTATTTTTCATCTTGGTCTTTTGGATGGACAAAGAAAAGAATTTCAATACAATTATAGTAACATTCTTTGTTTTATAAAATAGCTTTTCCATAAATGCAACATTTATTTACTATAAAAATGCACATACTGTTACTCACCAAGAGTAAGCAAGAGGAACTAGTCTCTTTGTGAATCTTTTAATGATCTTTTTAGCAATGTGCTTCTACTTCTACTTCTACAATACAGTTTTTTCATGCTTCCTTATATTTGGTATATTCAGACAGAACCTACTGTGTTCAAGTGTCAAAACTGGACTTCGGTCTTAACTACAGACCATTCTTTACCATTTATGGTCTTTATTATTTAACTCTTATTCTATGTTTTGATTCTTTCGTAAACATTCACTTGAGAAGGTAACTCTGTCTGAATATTCCATTTATTTACAATGTGATGATTTTAGTTGTTAACCAATTAGATGTCTCGTTATCACGTGGCTTATGTAATTTTCACTTGCTAAAGCCTCTCACTATGAAAGTCATACTAAAACGTGTCTTCGGGATTCTACAAAGAGTTGTGATAGTTTGTAAAGCAAAACCTAGTGGCAACTTGAAATAGTTCTAATTTCTAACTCTTCATTTTAGTTGCGCACATAACAGGACATGACACGCCTAAACCTTACCCTAAACTTGGTACTTGAATTGTTTGGGTTCCAGATTAAGTACCTTAAAATCTCATATGCTGGAACTAATTTTAACTTGCTGTAACATGTGATAATTACTAACCACAACAAGGTTAAGTTCAAGTTCATCAAATATCGGAACTTTGCAGTGTAACAACTCCCCCCCACTTAGCTTGTGCAACTCCTGGTGCACTTTGTCAAAATTGAGTATAGAAATCCATCGAAAATATAAAACGATTAAAATGTAAAAGTAAAATTTAAATGTAAAATATATAAATTGCAAAGTGATATAGTATAGAATTATTTGAAGAAGGTAATGTTCCTTACTATATATATATATATATATTTTTTTTTTAACTACTTGATTACATGCGATATTTTTGAATACTTGACCCACTTTTTCTTACTTATAAAATATATTGAAAAATATATATATGTAAAATTCGTATAAAATACAAAAGCTATTATTATAAAAAAAAAACCTATTTTGCACTACTTAAGTAAAGGGAGTGTTCTTTGGCGTTGGTGGCTTGAGGACTCGAGGAATCTTGAGATTCTGTTCTCTGTACACTTTATATCACAGTATGTCTGTTGTCACAGTGTTGTATTACTCGATCAATTATGTGCTCGTAGAAATCATCCAAGTTTTTAGAATCGCTTAAATCCTCGTATTTGATGTGCCCAAAACACATTCGATTAGCTACAGCTTGATATCCGTAGCAGTATAGTTTATATACGGTTCTAGCATAGCCATTACTAAAAATTGGTTGCCGTGGCTGGTCATCATAGAAGTAGCGATATAGCTGGATTGGGTGCGACATGACATGAAACATAAAATCTTCTTTAAGTTCAAATTCTGCCATTAGATCTACGAGTTCAGCTATATTGTGCTCTTTGAATTCTAGATAGACCGTTTCGTTGATTACTTCAATGAACAAGTCCAGTGCACGTGTAGAAAATTTTCGTTTGGTTATAAATACTGATGTGCTCGATGATGCATGCTGACACAGTAAGTGTTGAGCGTAGTTGGCACTAACTTTTGCGAGTTCGGCAGATGTTTCGTCATCAATTCGTCTAACTGATGATCCGGTGCCAACGTAAAAAGTCATTTTAGTGTCTATGACAAAAGCAAATGATTAGTATGAAGATAGTGTTTGATGCAGTTATTCCTGTCATGACATACAGTAAAATTTCTTTTGTATTTGTGAAATTGTCTTCTTTGATTCTGTCAATGTCCTTTTCAGAGTTTTTGATTGCCACTGACAAGCGGTCATTGTAAAGTTCGTAAAGTTTGTTCAATTCTTTTAGTCCTTTTATCAACGTATCATTGACTTTCTGTAGCGGTTTTATAGTAACTGTGGTATGGTGTAGCTGTAATGTATCTGAATCATCATGCGTCCAGTCTACGTAAGTGACTGTAGTTTGTGTAAATATTGGTAGTCTGATTGACATTTTGTTTGGACATTCTGCTAAGCTTGTCGTCATGCCCTCAAATGTCATGTTACATGGAAAATGGTAAATTGTCAATGGTAGTACAGTCATTGTTCCAGTATTCGTTCTTAGTATCTGTTTGGATGTTGATAAGTAGTATCGTTCACCCAAATGTATCATTGCTGGTAAGTCGTCACAATTTTCGGTAGTTATGTGATAACGTGGATGTGGTAATTTCATCTCAGGATTCCATATATATCCAAGCCATGTTAAATCATTAACAAATTTAGACTGCAACATACTATTAGGGCAGAGTAAGAAGTTATTATTAATAAAGCATTTGTTTAGTAAAGAACGTTCCAATACGTACTTAGAGTAAGGACATGTTATTAGTAAAAGGTCAGATTTAGTGACAGGTCCTTCATAACAAGTATTAGATACATTAACTTTGATAGGCATCAAGACTTCTATAGAGCAAAACGACTCTGCACTCGTAATTTTTGGAATCGATAAAAGTACATGAGCGGTGACGTCACTTCCGTCATGTTCAATATCTACCATAGGATTGGCAAGAAGTTGGTATCCCTGTTTTAAGGCTGAAATAGTAGTTGCGAGTGAAGCATCGTTTTCTAATTTATCTATTATTTCTGAATAGAAAAATTTTGGTAAGTCTTGTGCACCAACTAGTTTCTTCTCATTTAATTTGCTTAGTTGAGAAATCAGGTCTTGTATTTCGAGGAATCTTAATACTAATGAGAAAGCGCGGTTAATCGCAACTGCAAATTTTGACAAAAATTCTAAATTCAAATGAAGTTCACATTGTACAGTATTTCCAAAATTATTTAATTTCTTTTCCCAAATAGTGAATGTGGTATCAATATGTTTCATTGCTTTTGCCAATTCGTTCATTTTGCTGTTGATTCTATCAGTGATTTTAAAAAGATAAACGGTTTTTCCATTCACGGCTCTGATCAATTTCTGGCTTATTCTCATTGTTTTAGTAAGTTGTTTGAGAGTAACTTTTAGATTGCTTGTGTGTTTTGACTGGCACGAATGACCTGTTGACTCATAGATGTATTTAAATAAACCAAAAACACCAGCTGAGCAAGCCCAACTTGACCTAGGTTGTCTACGTTTTACTCTCAACCATAACAATTCCTCTGCGGACATTCCTCTACAGTTGCGCAAAGCCCATTGTTTACATTTTGCTAACGAGTTACGATAGCTTCTTTCACAAAACATATTAGATTGTAATCCTGTTTGATAGTAAAAATATCTAGGCAAATATGTGTCACATTCTATTAATGTTGAAAGGCCTGGCAGCGACAGCAATCTTTTAGCAGTATTTTCAATTTTCGTCATCGATTTAAGTAATTTATTAAAGAATGCAGAATTTAATCTTGAACAAGAATTTGACATGGCTAGTTTTGGAAACACAGGGATTGTCAATGGAACTGATATATGGATTAATTTCGTGTCATCATAAAAAGCAAGTGGTTTAGGATTGTGACTAATAACAAGTGCAGAAGGATAAAAATTAACTTTTCCAATCAACGAATCCAGGCTATTATTACAAGTTAAGCTTATCATCATAGTTAGCATGAAAATTATTATCTCATGGCTGGGCTTTCGGAGGGCCATGTTTTCTCTTTTGTTTCCTAGAACGAATAAAATTATCTATTAATGCTTTATCATATATATTTTCTCTTGGCTCCCATGTACTTTTTTCAATTGGAAAACCTTCCCATTTTATCTTAAAATATTGCTTTCCTTTCTTTTTGCGTTGATCTAGTATTTTTTCTACTTTGAAAATATTCTTGTTATCAATAATTGTATTATTATTTGTATTATTTGAGCTTTCAGTTGTATTTTGGAAAGATCCGTCAACTGAATTTTCAGTACTTTCCGCATTGGTTTCTAAATTGTCTTCTTTATTTTGTTTTTCAGTCATGTTTTGACTATCTGAATTGTCATCATCAGCAAAGCTATCCTTGGGGATTTCCCCAACATCTAGATATGGTTGATCGACGTCATCCACTTTAGGCGGGTCAATAGGTCGATCGTCTGGATCTACGTAATGTTTTAGTCTGTTTACGTGAACTGCAAATGCTACTGGACTATTCTCCTTTGTTTTAAGTTGAAACAAAACTGGTGATAACTGATTAACAATTCGGTAAGGTCCATGCCAAAAATGTAATAGCTTCTTTGAAATTCCCTTTTTAATTTTAGGTGTCCAACACCACACTTTCTGTCCAATATCAAAGTTGCGCTGCTTAGCTGTTTTGTCAAAATTTTCTTTCATTTTTTGTTGTGCCCTCTGAATATTTTCACGTGCAATGTTTTGACTTCGCTCAATATTTTCGACTATGCGCCTACGGTGTTCCTCAATAGAGGGTGAAACTTCAGTATGTTGTATAAACTTTGTATCCATAGGTAAACGACATTCTCTTCCGAAAAGCGTAAAATACGGCGAATCTAAAGTGGCTTCGTGAGGAGAAGCACGATAAGCAAACAGTATAGATGGTATAAGTTCATCCCAATCTTTTTGATTTTTACTAACATACATTGATAAACATTGCAATAAAGTTGAGTTAAATTTTTCAACAAGTCCGTCAGTTTGTGGTCTATAACCGCTTGTGTTTACTTTATGCACTCTGTAGATCTTACAGAGTTCTTTTACTAGAGCTGAGAGGAAATTTGATCCTTTATCGCTAAGTAGAACTTTAGCGCAACCATATCTCGAGAAAATTTCATCTGTTAATATTTTAGCAACTGTTTTAGCTTCAATATTTTTGGTAGCAAAACATTCGGGCCATTTTGTTAAGTAATCACTGATAACTAATATATAACGATTTCCGTTGTTAGAAACAGGTAATGGTCCTAAAGCATCGATTGCTATGCGATCAAATGGTCCTTCAACTGGAATAGGCAATAAAGGTGCCTTAAGGTTTTGTTTAGGTGTTTTACGCATGGAACAGTCTACACATGACCTACACCAATGTTCTACGTCTTTAAACATTCCTTTCCACCAAAATCTATTCTTAAGTTTATGATATGTCTTTTTCGTTCCAAAATGACCTCCAGTGACCTGATCGTGTGCACTGTAAAGTACTTCAAAGCGCATTGATTGAGGAATTACTAATTGTGACAGAGGCGCTGCTTCCTTGCGCTTATTACTATGATCGATTCGATAAAGCAGTCCCTCATCACTTAGATAAAATAAGTCTTCACTTAATAATATTCTGCGGGCTAGCTTCTTATCAATAGGTAATTCGTTAGTCTCTAAGTAATTTATCATATCTTCGAGATCACGGTCGCGTCTTTGACATCTATATATCCTTTCAATGTCATCATTTCCTGAATTACAATCGGAATAAGTGTCGATACTGTTTATAGCATACAGTTCACATTTATCATACGAGCGTCTGCTTAAGGCGTCTGCATTTCCATGAATTTTTCCAGGGCGATAAACAACATTAAAATCAAATTCCTGAAGATACAACGACCACCTCGCTATGCGGCCGACTGGATTTTTTACTGTGCGAAGATATTGTAATGCGCTATGATCAACATGTATAGTGAATTTTGTCCCATAGAGATAACATTGATACTTCTTAACAGCATCTACTAAGGCTAACAATTCCCTTTCTGTCGTACTATAATTCATTTCAGCTTTGTTTAAATTTCTTCCGTTGTATGCAATAACTCTCTCTTGTCCATTGTCATCAATTTGAGACAAAGTCATTCCTATTGATGATGAACTTGCATCCGTAAAAAGGTGAAATTCTTTTGAAAAATCTGGATAAGCCAAAATGGGAGCGGAGGTTAAAGCTCTCTTAAGTAAATCAAATGCTTCTTGGCAAGTGTGAATCCATTCAAATTTAACCGATTTCTTAGTAAGCTGAGTTAATGGTTGAGCAATTTTGGCAAAATCCTTAATAAACCTTCTATAGTAATTTGCTAGTCCTAGAAAACTTCTTAGTTGTTTCAAATTTTTAGGAACTGGAAATTCCTTGACAGCTCTGATTTTGTTTTCGTCTGGGTATATTCCCTGGGGAGTTACGATGTGACCGAGGTATTCAAGTTTTTGTTTTGCGAAAACACACTTCTTAGGATTTAACTTGAGATTAGCGTCACTTAATCTTTTAAAAACTTCTTCGAGTAGTTCTAAGTGTTCATCAACTGTTTTCGTAAACAAAATAGCGTCATCAATGTAAATCAAAGCATGCTTATATTCTAGACCTCTTAGTATGAATTGCATTACTCTCTGAAACGTTGCGGGAGCGTTCGTAAGGCCAAAGGGCATGACCCTAAATTCAAATAACCCGTTATGCGTGACAAAAGCTGTTTTTTCTTGAGTTTCAGGGTCTAACGCAATCTGCCAATAACCAGATTTAAGGTCGAGTGTCGTGAAATATTGCGTTCCGTGCAGACTATCTAATACGTCGGCTATCAAAGGCAAAGGAAACGAATCCTTTTTTGTTACTGCATTTAATTTGCGATAATCGACACAAAATCTCATACTTCCATCTTTCTTTTTACATAAGACCACTGGAAATGACCATTGACTAACCGAAGGTTCAACAATCCCTTTTTCACACATTTCGTCTACTTGTCTATCAATTTCTTTTCGTTTTTCTGGAGATGTTCTATACGCTCTTTGTTTTATTGGCGGACTGGATTGTGTGTCAATTGTATGCTTTACGATAGTACATTTCCCTAACTCTGAATTTGAGTGCGCGAATAAATCTCTGTATTTATATAATAAATTTCTCAATCTGCTTTTGCCTTTCTCGTCGAATGCGCATTCAGATAAATCTGGTAATTTCGAGTAATGTTTTGGCTCCGGATCATTGTCACATTCTAAGTCGGATGTTTTGTCCTGTTTCTCTGTGTCAAACACAACAGTTTCTATATCGAGTGAGACAATTTCAAAATTTGCCAATCGCGTCTCTCTGTATAACTTAACAGGCGTTAAACCAGGATTAATAAGTCTTACTGGTATAGTGTTATTCTCTGATACTTTCACTAACTCTGCTGCTCCAAAAATTGAATATCGTTCTGGTAGTTCTTTTCTCGCTGTGATTAGGCCAATTGATAGTTTCGGAACTTCTTTTACTTTACCAGGTATAATTATTTCAGACTGAGCAGGCAATATGTAGGTTGCGAAAGCGTGCACAGAATATGTTAATGAATCTTTACTTGGTTTTTGGGTTAATGTAACCTTAGCGTTTGCAAAATCAATTTTCGTTTCATAATATTCTAAAAAGTCTCGTCCTAAAATAACATCGTAAGTAAGTTCTTCTATGATATAAGTCTCAAAAGGGAAATGAAAATTATCTATTTCAAAACTAATTTGTGCTCTTCCCAAAGTAGTTAGCGGTTGCCCACTAACCGTTTGTAAAACCAAACAATCAGAACCGTCTTTTAAAGTTGATGAATTTTTAATTTTGTTCCAAACGTTTTTGCTAATAGTTGTCAGAGATGCCCCCGAGTCGCAAAGAAACCTAAAGTTTTGTTCATTAATTTTTCCATCGATGGTTAAGGATTTTGTGTCCATTTGTACTTCAATACATTTTGTTGCATGACTTGTTATTATGTCGTTTTGATGCATGACGTGTTTGTTTTGGTGGCCACCATTTATTTCGCTTTGTATTATATGACTTGCTGCCATTTCTTTTTGTGTTTTGTCTGGCACTGTTGGTGCCTTATGTTCGAAACTATTTTGTTCAGAAACATCGAGCTGAGAAGCCGGCATTACAGTTCGACCCTTGTGAACAATTTGTTCTGTACTTTCTTGCAAGAATATATCGTTTTGTTTTGTAGTTTGAAAATTGTCATGCTTTGTATCTGTTAAATGTTTATCAACGCGCGTGTCCTCTTTATTTGGACATATTTTGACTTCACTATTATCATACGCAACTTTTTGTTTTGTCTGAGTTGAACTACTCTCAGTTTGTGTTGTAGCAGCTTTGAAATTTTGTTTATTTGAAACTTGTTGCGCTTTTGCTTTATGTAGTTGTGTTTCTTTGCTTTGTTTTTTCGACATCGTGTGCATTTTACTTGTTTTACAATGAAAATAATTTTGTTTTCTCTGATTAATTAAAAATGGTTCTGACTGTTTGTTTGGCTCCGAAAATCTTCGGGCCCCTACCATGTTTTGGCTGGGACGTCCATTGATAGGGGCCCCGGTCAGTTTCCCTGCTGGAATGACCGAGTCCCACGATGTTGATTTTGATGAGAAAATGTTTGGCTTTGGTTACTAGAATTGTAATTTTGATTTCTTCGTTGGCCCTGTCCATTAAAATTTCGGTTTTGAGTTTCTCTACAGTTAAATGCGGAATGGCCCCTTCTATTACAATTTGCACAAACAACAATCCCCGTTGCAGTTCTTTGACTTCGAAAATTTCTAGAATCTTGAGGGTTTTCTTTCTTTTGTTTAAAATTATTTCTCAACTGTCTTCTCAATTCTTGTCTTATTATATCTCTTATACTCTCATTTCCTTCTTTTCGTTCGTCGCTATTGTATGGTCGGTATGGGGCGCCCTTTTCTCCCATAGAAGCCAAGGTAGTACTTTGCGGTTTTGTTTCAGTGCTCGAGTTGAGTTTTTTATCAAGTTGTTTCATTATCTCGTCTGTGATTTCTTTAGTGTTAACCACCCCACTAATGTTTGGTGAAACTGACTCTTTAAGTCTTGCCAAATTCTCAGCCTGTTCAATTGTTGTAGGCTGTTGCAAAACAACATAATCTTTTATATCGGTTCTTAGACCTTTGACAAAATGATGCAACCATTCAGATCGAGGCAAATCTAAGCGTCTGCACTGGTTTCTTATGTCAGTTCTATAAGTACTTAAATTTTCATCGGGCTTTTGTTTGCGCTGTTCCAAACTTTGTCTTATGCGCCACTTTGATGCTTCTGATGAAAACTCTTCTTTAAGTCTTTGTGTTATTTCATCTAAACTTAATGTTTCATTATCAGCTAGAGTATTAAACCACTGACTCGCGATTCCTTTTAAGTACAAAGGTATTGCTTGTGCTTGTTTTGTTTCAGACCAACCACAAAATTGTGCCGCGCGCTTAAAGTTACAAATAAATTCATCGATATCGTCAGTGTCATCGCCTTTAAAAATTGGAAAGGAAAAATTGCCTTTTATGCTAAGCGCTTCAGTACACGCGTTATGAATAGCCGCAAGCCTAGATTCATTAGCCTGTTGTTCTAAACGCATTGATTCCAATCGATTTTCTATTTGTTCTTCCATGTTTTGAATTGCTTCCAATTCTTCGTTACTTATTTCTCCTGATTGTTCTAAATGGTTTTCGTTAATGTTAACTGAGTCATAAATTGGGTTTCTAGAATGTAAAACTTCATGATTTCCGTCGTCATATTCCTCATCGTCATCAATTAAAAATTCCCTTGGTGGGTGTGGTAAATCTTCTAAGTTGACATATATTGGTTCTGTGTGTGTTTCCCTACGAGGCGTTTGTAAAGGCAAAGTACTTTGGTCGACTGTTAAATCGTTTTGAAATGTTTGTTCTCGTCGTTGAGCTGGTTGTGCTTCAAATTCAACAATTGATTCTGACGACGTTCTGGGAAAACTATGAAAACGAGTCCGAAATTGATCAGAAGGAGAGACTGGTGTGCTTTTCGAGCGATTTGTAACAAAATTACGTACTGATTTTACTAAATTTTGAAATGGCGAGCGCTTAACAGTGCTTTCGTCATTATCCGAATTAGCAGTAGCATTTTCGCGATCGCGGGCTTGAGCCGCGCGTGCTCTACTTCGCGTTAACAGTTTTACAAGAATTGTGCATTACATTAACAGTTAATCGGTATAAACAATTAGCAATAAATTACATGTTGCATTCATTGTCAATAATTATTCATGGCAAAAGGATATGGTACCTGACCAAAACGCGGGTTAACTCCACCAATGTTACTCACCAAGAGTAAGCAAGAGGAACTAGTCTATTTGTGAATCTTTTAATGATCTTTTTAGCAATGTGCTTCTACTTCTACTTCTACAATACAGTTTTTTCATGCTTCCTTATATTTGGTATATTCAGACAGAACCTACTGTGTTCAAGTGTCAAAACTGGACTTCGGTCTTAACTACAGACCATTCTTTACCATTTATGGTCTTTATTATTTAACTCTTATTCTATGTTTTGATTCTTTCGTAAACATTCACTTGAGAAGGTAACTCTGTCTGAATATTCCATTTATTTACAATGTGATGATTTTAGTTGTTAACCAATTAGATGTCTCGTTGTTATCACGTGGCTTATGTAATTTTCACTTGCTAAAGCCTCTCACTATGAAAGTCATACTAAAACGTGTCTTCGGGATTCTACAAAGAGTTGTGATAGTTTGTAAAGCAAAACCTAGTGGCAACTTGAAATAGTTCTAATTTCTAACTCTTCATTTTAGTTGCGCACATAACAGGACATGACACGCCTAAACCTCACCCTAAACTTGGTACTTGAATTGTTTGGGTTCCAGATTAAGTACCTTGAAATCTCATATGCTGGAACTAATTTTAACTTGCTGTAACATGTGATAATTACTAACCACAACAAGGTTAAGTTCAAGTTCATCAAATATCGGAACTTTGCAGTGTATATTCATAATTTTCTCATTTAATTTTTTTCGGCAAAAACACACACACACACACACACACACACACACAATAGAATATTGTTAGGATAGAATGTTTTTGGGGTCTATCTCGGGTCTATCACCAGGTATTTTTCATCTTGGTCTTTTGGATGGACAAAGAAAAGAATTTCAATACAATTATAGTAACATTCTTTGTTTTATAAAATAGCTTTTCCATAAATGCAACATTTATTTACTATAAAAATGCACATACCTATTGTTTTTACAAATGATAAATAATGTATCATATAAATACTAATCTTCTGAAGAATTAAATCATTCTAAAAAAACTAAGGCTGCACAGGTGTGAATGTGCAACCCATCATTTTCATTGTAAGCATCTTAGCTAAGACTCTACTATACCTGCGTCCACTCTTACCCGGATAAATTGGAAAACAAAACTTTATTTATCCGGTTAGGCCTTTTGTCCACACTAAAACGCGTGAACTCGAAACAATTTTATAGGAAAATTCAAAGGATGACCAGGGAATTCCACATTGAATTCCATGAGAAAAACGAATCGCGAAGCGATATGTGTGATATCGTTTTTTCGAGTGAAATTCAATGAAGAATTCACGAGCCAGGAATTGAATTTTTCTTGAATCCCCTATCTCAATCGACACTTTTTTTCTAGGCGTGAAATGAAAAGCGTACGGGCTACCTGTTACGTTGAATTCCACGCTAAATTCATCTCCTCGATAGCCAATCAGCGCGCAATTTTTGATTGTGATGTGCGATTCTATGTTAAATCCATTCTTAAACGAGCAATTTTTGTCACGGTATCGGAACAAAACTTGCGTTTTCAAATTTGTCCGGGATAATGTAGCCAGGGTCTAGAGCTTGCTAACAGCGCTAATTTCAAATTGATAGTCTAATTTGTTCACGAAATAACCTAATTCAGTTAGGATCATATCACTTGGATGATACTATAATTTCCCTAAGTCTACGTTGCAGCCGTCTTATGTAGTTCTGTTGGTAGAAAAGACACGTGTCTGTCTTTCGCTAGTATATTTAGAGAGTCACGATAAACTACGTAACTGACCTCAGGCTGGCTGGATTGGCGATTCGCTTGATTACATCTTTCCCATGCATTAATGAATTTGCTCGTGGTATTTAAGACTTTTTCGATATGCAAATGATTTCTTACAATATTTACAAGTAAAAGGTTTTTCACCTGTATGTATTCGTTCATGTGTTTTTAGGTTACTTTGGTCTGTAAATGATTTCTTGCAATATTTACAGGTATAAGGTTTTTCACCTGTATGAATTCGTTCATGTTTTTGGAGATGAACTTGCTGTGCAAATGATTTCTTACAATATTTACATGTATAAGGTTTTTCACCTGTATGTATTCGTTCATGTTTTTTTAGGTTACTTTGGTCTGTAAATGATTTCTTACAATATTTACAGGTATAAGGGTTTTCACCTGTATGAATTCGTTCATGTTTTTGGAGATGAACTTTCTGTGCAAATGATTTGTTACAATATTTACATGTATAAGGTTTTTCGCCTGTATGTATTCGTTCATGTTTTTTTAGGTTACCTTGGAGTGTAAATGATTTCTTACAATATTTACAGGTATATGGTTTTTCGCCTGTATGTATTCGTTCATGTTGTTGGAGACCATTTCGCTGTACAAATGATTTCCTACAATATTTACAGGTATAAGATTTTTCACCTGTATGAATTCGTTCATGTTGTTGGAGACCATTTCGCCGTACAAATGATTTCTTACAATATCTACATGTATAAGGTTTTTCACTTGTATGTGTTCGTTCATGATTTTCGAGATGAAATTGCTGTGCAAATGATTTCTTACAATATTTACATGTATAAGCTATTTCATCTGTATGTATTCGTTCATGTTTTTTCAGGTAACTTTGGTGTGTAAATAATTTCTTGCAATATTTACAGGTATAAGGTTTTTCACCTGTATGTATTCGTTCATGTTGTAGGAGACCATTTTGCTGTGCAAATGATTTCTTACAATATTTACATGTATAAGGTTTTTCACCTGTATGTATTCTTTCATGTCGTTGGAGACCATTTTGCTGTGTAAATGATTTCTTACAATATTTACATGTATAAGGTTTTTCACCTGTATGTATTCTTTCATGTCGTTGGAGACCATTTTGCTGTGTAAATGATTTCTTACAATATTTACAGGTATAAGGTTTTTCACCGGTATGTATTCGCTCATGTGCTGCAAGAGTCTGCTTGACTTGAAATCCCTTGTGACAATAGGTACAATGATATGGTCGATATCCCGAATGGGTGTGTAAATGCGCCATCAAATAAACTCTACTAGAAATCTTTTTGTTACAAACGGGGCAAACTGCACCTTTACCATCGCAATGTGTTCGTTGATGTTCATCATATTCTTTAACATTTATAAATAGTTTATTGCATAGAATGCATGTACATTCCTTGTTCTTACAGTAATTGCTTGTAGCACAGGGTTTCTTTGTGTATCCTTGATATTCAGGTAGACAGTTTGATGTATTACCTCCTTCAAGTGACAAAGGTAATATTTCTGCAAATGAACAAAGGAGAAAATCAGGTTTTCGTATTACATTATTAAAAGTCTATAACATGATTGGTTGGTGAATTTCGTGACAACAAACTGCACTATAATTTATGGTTTTGTTTTCTTCGTCGCGTTTCGCGGGTCTATGGTAAAAAGTAACTTGTCCCAGGTACAAAGTCGCGTTTATTGGGTTCATATTTGAGAACTGTCATTTTTTAAATTGTTCAACGATCGACTTAATGAACTTAGTAGCTGCATTAAGGTAGTACCAGACACTTCCTATTGCCGATCCATCATCTCGCACATGTTCGGGTGATGTGATTGTCCAGTGCAGCAAGTCGACAAGACTCACGAAGACAATTTCACTCCGTTCAATTCATCAATTTTTACGGAATATTCATAACACTGAGAGCTGCAGGATCAATGCAGATTAATCAAGTATTCACGACAAAAAAAAAACGTTTCAGTTGAACTGTGTAAACTTTTTAAAGGCGGTGAAAATGTTTTTTTGCCACTCTTAAAATTTTAAAAACATGAACAAGCTTATGGCAATCAGAACTGAGGACAAAAAAATCAGTGGAAAAGTGACAGTACAGGACATGAAACGTGGCGCCGGTATGTTTAATTTTTTTTCAATCTTCCTTTAATTAATTTCTTTTTTACCACCAACATATAAGCACTTTGCAATGATTCCTGCAAACAATTTACTTCCTTTTGAAAGATATTTCTCCATCGCTGAGATATTTATATGTTTTGTTTTTTTTTTAATTAATTTGATTTTTGTAATTCTTTGATTTGCTATTGAATTGCAAAAAAAAAAACGTTTGTATTTGTCAATGTGCTCAGCTATTTTTTTAAACGAGTTACGCAGTATTCACATTTGATAATTAAAAATGCACAGCCGTATTAGATAGCTAGATTACCAATAAGTTATTCATTACACATTTCATCAGAAAAGTGAACACCGGAAATAGCGAAGCGCGCGGGGATTTGATTACAACTCAAAGATCCTCAAAGAAGCCATATTAGTACTTTTCTAACTTCTCATTGGATAATCAATTTTAATTGACAAGTGCGATTTTCATCATGCATAACATAAAGGAAGCCAGTTGACTGTTACTAACAAAATACGGTCGGATATTTTTCGCATTTTTGTGCATACTTCTTGCGCATAAGTATTTCAATTGATTATATGATTATTTGATCATGAAAATAAAATAAAAAATAGAATTATCCCTCACATCTATTTTTTTTTGTTGTGTTATTTTCTTTTCATTATTATTTAAATTGATTTATTTATTATTATTACTATTATCATCATTATTATTATTATTATTATTATTATTATTATTTATTTATTTATTTATTTATTTATTTATTTATTTATTTGTTTGTTTGTTTGTTTATTTATTTATTTATTTATTTATTTATTTATTTATTTATTTATTTGTTTGCTTTATTATCTATAGTCATTTTTGATTAATTGATTGATCAACAATTTTGCTAATTGGTAGCGAATGGATGAATGAATGAATAAATTAATTAATTACTTAACTAATTAATGATTGAATGAATAATTCATTTCATGAACTCGGGGCTCCGCTATTAAGTTTACCTAGAATGTTTTATTATCACATTTTTTCAAACGTGAAAGAGCATAAAGTGAGAAGCGCGCGGGGATTTGTTTACAACTCAAAGAAGCCATGTTAGCGCTTTTCTAACTTCTCATTGGACAATCAATTTTAATTGACAAGTGCTATTTTTGCCATGCATAACAACATATTTTTCGCATTTTTGCGTATAATAAAATGTTGTTGCATGCATAAAGCTTTGTGTATTTCAATTGATTATATGATTATTTTATCATGAATAGAAAATAACATACCAAAAAAATTCGTTTCATTAAATCGGAGCTCCGCTATTAGGTTTACCTAATTTTTATATTAGCTTTTTTCGAATAACGAATAAAATAAACATCACACAAGCAACTTTCTTTTTGCATGTAAACGGTATTCGTTCAAATTTTTATGTTTTCTAAATTAACTCAATACCTATAGTTCGATACAGTTTATTTTCTTCAGTTTCGTCTTTAAATGGATGGCAGTGATTTGAATTAATTGATTTTCTGGAGAAAAAAACTGCGGGAAACCTGAAAAATCGCACTTTTCGTCGCTATATACCTCGAAATTCAATACGGTGGTCACTCACTTTTTTCCTCTAGTATTTGAATGCCCCAACAGAAATGGTCAAATGACGCAATTCAAAAGAAAATTATTGACAAATTCTGAAAATCCGGTACTATCTCATTTGCTCTTCATCTCTGGTTACATCATTTATTATATAATTAGCGTGATGATATGATTGTTGTAGCTTACTTTCAAGCAACTCAAAAAATGACTTTGTCACACAATATGAGCGGCTGATCTGTATGGAAAATAATTCAATGTCGAGACCAAAGTTCGACATTATATTTCCATACCGATCGGACGCGATTGTCGCTGCTTTTAACTATTCAAATGTGCTTTTATGCAGAGCTTTTAAAATTTTATTTGACACTTTAATCAATAGCCATTCAATGCTGGAGATTTTACAACTTATGTTTTCTGGAAGAGTTTATTTGACAAGTTTGTCAGATGATAATTTAAAAAAGGCCGTATTCTTTGTGAATTCTTCGTGGCGTTTTCCAATCATTACATATCGACTAATCTACTTTTACAACTCCACAGCGGCAAAACGTTCACCAAAACCAAAACAAATATGCACTGCATTTTCCAATCTTACTTTATTTAGTTTTTTTTTTACCAAATATAAGCTTTTTGTAATAATTCCTGCGAACTATTTACTTCTTTTTGTAAGATGTTTTTCGATTCTAGTAATTCTTTAATTTTTTATTGAAATGCAATAAAACGCTTGTATTCGTCATTACACTCATCTGCAAATTGAAATTTCAAAAGTTCATATTGAAAAAAAAGTCCATACGTACTATCTGCTAATGAAAACGCAACTGGTGAAAATTGTAATTTGTCGAAACAACAGACAACATGATTTATGACATCATTGAAAAATAGTATTAAATGATATTTCGGCTGATATTAGCTCTATTTTTTTGCAAGAGAAGTTTGCAAACAGTGATTAATGAGGACGTTCCTTCAAGCTCCTTCACAGAAAACAAATATGATTTCTACATCACCTGATAAAAGTAACTTTTGAATAAAACAGAAATGTACAAGCTATTTATATATTGTATGATCTTTTGAGTGATTGAATATGTTTCTTCAAATTTGAGGAAAATATCTTTGTTTTTACTTGTGGCAATGTGGAATCATTCGCGTTTTAGATCAATATTGATGACCACTCTTTGTCATTTCAATACGAGTTCAAAATCGCTCAACTTAGTCGTGTTTTTGTAGAGTTGTCTCCTCAAAATATAACCAAAAAAACTTTAACAATATTCATTGTTCAGAAAATTAGCAAAATGTGAATGTTGTTAGGAGTTTTTTTTTTTATTTTTATTTATTTTTTTTTTTTTTTTGCAAATCATTCGACTTTTACACGCTTTGATTTACAAGTTCAATATCGCTCAACTTAGTCGCTTAAAGTGGTGTGTTTGTTAACCTTTCCTTTCAAAATAACACACAAAACGCATTAAAATCATTCAATGTTTAATAATAAAGAATAACCTAAATGTTTAGTTCTTGTGATTTGCTTTTTTTTTTTTTTTTTTTTTTTTTTTTCACTTGTAACATTTCTGAGCGTTTTGTTGACATTGCTTTTTAAGATCCCCTGTAACCTTCAAATTATCAACTTAATATTCGATAAATAAAACTAGTAATGAACTTATGAAAGATGCAGGTGTTTTGACTGTAAAACTTACCACTGGTGGAGAAGTTTGCAACCTCATTCGATTCTTCATCGTTGGTGGGTGGTTCACAATAGTCGGTCGTCATATTCCTAAAAATTAGTGAATGAAAAGATGCACAGACAATACGTTAAATAACATCATAGCAACATCAGCCAAATGAACAAAAGCTTTAACGAAAACACGAGATTTCAATCTACCAAAGACTAAAACCAATACAGTAAAAGAAAATTGTAATTTCACTGCTTAATATATGGAATTTAAAAGTAACGTTTTCATTAAAGAAACTTGACGTTGAAAGCTTTGCCACGATTGACTTATTCAAACAAGTATTATGAATAGTTTTGCTGTGCTAAAAGCGTAAACATTTACAGTATGTTAAGGATTTCTAAATATTTTTTTGTGCACATTTCCAGCCCCATGTTGGCGTTTTGGCAATATTCATTTATAATTCATGAATCTAGAATTGAATACGAGAACTAAGCAATGCAAAATCGCTACTGAGAAAACATCTCTAAATACTAATACAGATCTTCCGCTTATATAGTATATAAAGGTATCCCAAATAATCTGATTTATAGAAAATGGCTCAAGCGACTGGCACTAAAATTTTTCACACTAGGCAACAAGTCGCAGCCACTATTTCCCCCCTGTGTGTACTAAGTATTTTTTGTGGAAATTGTTGTCGCCGCGACAGAAATGGAAATATCTACGTAGGCAAAGCGTGTGTACTGTAGCTGTGAAAGGTGAGACACTGGGATAGCGCTAGTTTTTCAAATAATTATTCCTCTCGCTTTTCATTTTTTTTTCTGCCAACGATTCAATGAATACGTTATAGCTTTAGACCTTTACTAAATGTAATCTAATGCAATGTAATGCAATGTAATGGAATGTCATGCAATGTCATGCAATGTCATGCAATGTCATGCAATGACATGTAATGCAATGCAATGCAATGCAATGCAATGCAATGCAATGCAATGCAATGCAATGCAATGCAATGCAATGCAATGCAATGCAATGCAATGCAATGCAATGCAATGCAATGCAATGCAATGCAATGCAATGCAATGCAATGCAATGCAATGCAATGCAATGCAATGCAATGCAATGCAATGCAATGCAATGCAATGCAATGCAATGTAATGTAATGTGATGGTATGGGATGGGATGGGATGGGATGCGTTGCGATGTGATGTAGTGCTTATATAGCGCAGAGATATAAAGTATAAAAAACATTGTATGCATTAACATCTATGCTACATCAATGCTCTCAAGCTACTGATGGGAAAGGAGCTGCCGTAAGAGTTGTTCTGTTTGACTATAGAAAGCCATTCGATCTCATCTACCATTCCTTGTTGGTGCAGAATACTTTCCACCTTTCTATTCCCCAAAATATTGCATCCAGGCTTGCTGACTTCCTCACTCACCGCAGACAGCAAGTTAAGTTATCGAATGATTGATTTTCTGAATGGGGACTAATGCCGGCATGCAGTTGTCACACAAGGTACCAAACTCGGACCAAGGCTGTTTATCCTAATGATAAACGACTTGAAAGTAGCCGATTTCAACATTTGGAAGTGCGTGGACGATACTATCGTTGCTGAGATTGTTCCTCGCAGAGCTGCTAGTAATATCCAGAGCGCGGTTAGCGAATTAGTGGAATGGTCGAATAATCATTTGATGCAGCTCAACGAAGACAAATCTAAGGAGATGAGGCTAGATTTCAAGGCAGTGAATGACGAGTTTGAGCCTCTCGAGGTCAATGGCAAACACTTGTCGATTGCTAACAATCCAAAAATATTTCTGATCACCTGACATGGAATACACATGCCGGTGAATGCATCAAAAAAGCAATCAAAAGGATATACTTTTTAGTTTATCTAAAAAGAGCAGCAACCAATGTTATTTGACCTGTATAGGAATATTGTTCCCCTGTGTACCACCACAGTCTATTAGATTATCTGATAGAAGACCTAAAAAGTATCCAGAAAAGAGCGCTCAACATCATCACTCGAGTGAGCAACTACCAAGAAAGCCTTGAAGCTACTGGTTTAAAGACTTTAATTTCAAGGAGGATATGTCAGTGCCAAAGTTTGTTTAATAAAATCACCGATGATTACAAACACCAACTTGCAGGGCTGCTCCAGAAAGAACAGCAAAACAATTATGACACGAGAAATAAAAGATTGAAGAGTTTCTTTGTACGTTGGAGACATTTCACTCTTTTGAATTGCTTCAAATGCAGCGCATCTTTTTTATGAACTCTTTGTCGCCGTGGATTTTACTTTAAAATAGAATAGTCGATAGGTAATGATTGGAAAACGCCACGAAGAATCCACGAAGAATACGGCCTTTTTACCATCTTACAATCTTGTCAAAAAAACTCTTCCAGAAAATGCAACTTACTTCAAAATCTCCAGCTTTGAATGGCTATTGAATGAATTATCCAACAAAATTTTTAACAGCTTTGCATGACAGCATATTTGAATAGTTACAACTAGCGACATGAGCGACTTTTTCCCATTTTGTCAGTGAAAATATTTTGAAGCTTTTCATCGTTGAATCGTTATTTTCCTTTTTCACGCAGCCGTCTTTATTGCTCTTTCTCAGTAAAACCTCTTCAAGCCGTCAGCTTAGCTTTACCATTTTCAAGCTCTTTGTTCAGTGTAGAAAGACATTTTGTAGAAAACATTCTGCAAACTGCAAGAAATGGATTGTTTTGGCTTCCACGCGATGGCAATGGACACGGACGTACACCGGACGTGTTGCGGACACGCGGGCTTCCTGTGTCGGTCGACGAAAATTCACCTCGATGGTTATATTTTCTTAATTATGGTGCTCCGTTCGCGCGGGGCCAACGGAGCTCCGCTATACAGTTTGAGCCTTGCTGAATCTATTTCTACAAGTGATTTTTACCCGAAAGTGATTCAATAAAAACAAAAACATACGAAGAATCAACTATATACGCTTGTTCAGGCTCGCTTTGCTGCGGCAGCAACTATTTAATCCTTACTTTGTTGTAGCTGTGTCAGTGCGTGTTGAAACAGGCGAATTCTCTTTGCTTGAACTCATCTTCTGGCTGAAAGATATTTCAAGTTTTTGGTTGGCAATCCTATACTAATATAATAAAATGATCATATAACAAATAATGATTTGGTCACAATATATAGCAAAACGTTTGAAGCTGATCTGGCGATATCATTGTGCCTTCTATAGCAGAAGGAGAACTAAGGTCAGTACACACTAGGCGACAAGTCGCAGCGACTTGTCCACGCGACATTTGGCTTCAGTGTGCACTGGTTCAACAATCCAAGCGGTTGAACTTCATGCGGCAAGTCGCAGCGACAACAATTTCCGCCAAAAATACCTACTACACACCGGGGAAAACTGTCGCGTGGACAAGTCGCTGGGACAAGTCGCTGCGACTTGTTGCCTACTGTGTACCGACCTTTAAGATTAGCTTACAAAGAAAATATTCCATTAACACACGTGTCAGCATAAAAAGGTGATGACGTTTTATCTTCGTCTGTACTGCTCCTATATTCTCGGAATAGGAATGAAATGATTAATAGAGAAGCCAGATTGGAAATAAAGCATTTTGCTTTATCTCTTACCTTATAAAGATATTCATTTATTTACTATTTATGAAAGAATCACGTAAAGGGATGGAGGTAAAATGCCATCGTATTTCAGGGCTATTAGTAGAGGAACCTTTGTTGTCTTACTCTTTTATGTTCTTTTGTGGATTACCTTGTCTGAAATGAAAAATAAATTGAATGAATATAAATATGATTTTTTTTCACTTGATGGTTATTATTGAAATGGATGTTCCCACTCCTACATCGATTACTTAACACACATCTTTTTATATGCTTTGAATGTTTAAGATTGTTTAGACAACGAGAATCCGTGTTCAATCGGGGTATAAACTTGAGCCGTAAGCGATGATTTAGAGTGAATATAGCTCATATTGGAAATTTTAAAGCCATTCATATTCGGCTCCATCGTTTTTATTTTCGGTTCCAGCATAATAACTTCATGAAGATCGCGTGTCAATCTTCAGTCTACATCATCGCCTAATGAAGACTGGAAGTTTACTGTCGAAACGTCCCTAGTTCTTTCATGGCTTCATCGCGAGTAACCTTTCAAAGATTGTAAATGATCTATTTCATTCCATCACGAATGGTTCAATGAAATTATTTATTAACTTTTGACTTGATTTTGGTCATTTTGACAATTAATATTAATCTAAAAAATCTTCAAGATTACAGTTAAATTTCTTTTGGAAAATCTCAAGTAAGTCAATTAACCTCAATGCCACCTAATAAGATAGGTTAAGATATGGTCTGATTAGGAATATCAATAAAAATGAGAGTCAAAGGGCAGTTATAGATGAAACAGGATGAATACATACATTTGATATGACAACCTCGACATCCTTATCAGTGTCACTGTTGCTCGCTGTCTTCTTATTCTTATTCTTGTGAAGTTGTACGTGTATGTTGAAGTTGTCCATGCTATATTGCTGACAGAGCAATTCCTTTTTGCAATCCTTCTCATACAAACATCGGATGGTTCTCTCGTTTATGACTTCCGCGTTCTCATTGTGCTTTCTGAAGACTCTCAATTTGAACTTCTCCAATCGAGCTCTTTTGTCCAACTTCCTACTCGTCTTGTGTTTTTTTACTGCTTCAGTGATTCCAGTATCAGAAATAATCTCTGTGTTCTCTTCAGTCCTCTTTTTACTTATTTCATTCTTGTTTATGAAAGGTCTTTCTGTTGCACTGTGACTGTGTTTTGTTGGTCCTGCTGACAACCTATTGCCTTTCTGTATGACCATTGCACTACATTCACGACGTCTTGATCTTGATGTACAAATCCAATCAGTTGCTGTTTGTCGTTTCCGATGTATGTTGTAGATATAGCCATTACTGTCAATTAATTTAGGCTTCTTATTGATGCTCTTGTCTTCATGAACTTTATACGTAATCACTGGGAAATCTGGGAAAAACACACATGAAACGAACAAGTTTCAAGAGCGAAAAGGAAAAAGTAGGGGAAAAAAATTTAGAAATTCATACATACAAACTTTTATAGCATCTCCCAATTACAGGGTCTTGTACTGCACTGCACTGCACTGCACTGCACTGCACTGCACTGCACTGCACTGTACTGTACTGTACTGTACTGTACTGTACTGTACTGTACTGTACTGTACTGTACTGTACTGTACTGTACTGTACTGTACTGTACTGTACTGTATTGTATTGTATAACTGGGCATTGGATTAATTAGGCAATTCAAAAAAAAGCAATTTTCCTCGCAAAACCTTTCACACTTTTACAGTTTTTTTGAGTGAAAGCACATAAAACAAGTCTGACATCTTTATTTCTGGCCGAAAATACACTGTTAAACCTCAAAGAGGGCCCCCGCAATTTCACCACAGGAAGCCCAAAATTGACAATAAAGGCTTGATATGAATCAAACGATAGAAAGACCTGATGTAAACAAAGAGAAGAGAGACGAATAATGATAAATTCTAGGTAAGGTAAAAATGAACGATGGAAGAAAAAAAATTTTGATAGTACAGAAGAGAGCTCAATAAAAACATGCACAAAAAATGAAAACATACTTGATGCTACAGCTTCGTCAGCACTTCCAACTTGCATTTCATGACTTTCTGCCTGACAAATATCAACTATATCCATTATTTCCGGTTGTTCATCACTATTTTCAGGCATCTCTGAAAACTGAATACCTCGATCACGTATGTTTCCAGGTGTGGCACATGGTTGTGATAGCTGTATTGTTGCTGTGATGTTGGTATCAATATGTGGATATGTACTGCTGCTCACAGTCGTTTCTTCCAGTGAATTTTGTTCTTCTGTATCTTGAGCGAAATTCAACACACGCTCAGATTCGAGTGTTGTAAGGGGTTGTGGTTGTGGCAATATTTTTGTGATATTGCTAACATCATTTGAACACGTGTAACTGCTCTTTGAAGAACAGTCTGCTTTTTCAGTTTGCGTGTTATCTTGCATCACATGACAACGACGTATATGCTGAGGACGTCTGATGCTGTGGCTAAGTTGAATAGGTCTGTTGCCTATTTGTAGAACAATTTTTTTACATCTGACAGTACATTGACAGTCAATGAGACTGTCTGTCTCTTCAATTATGCAAGTGACTGCACGCTCTACAAAAAAATCACATAAAATATTCACAAAACAACAATAGATTACGAGAATGGAGGTAAAAAGCTGTATTCAATATTGCTTATTGCCAACGTTCGAAGTATTCAATCTCATGCTTCAGAGTTCGTTCGTCTGCCCCCCCCCCCCCCCCATGTCTATCTTCATTATTTGTTATTATTGTTAATAAGTAATTGTCTTCTCTTCAAACAAACAAACAAACAAAATAACGTACCAACCAACCAACCACCCACCCACCCAACCAACCAACCAACCAACCAACGAACCAACCAACCAACCAACCAACCAACCACAAACCCACCCAACCAACCAACCAACCAACAACCAACCAAAGAACGAACGAGCGAACGAACGACGGAGCAACAAACAAACAGAGCAACAAACAAACAAACAAACAAACATCTGTTCCTAACTCACTTCCTTTGTTAACTACCACACCTGGCTGTGGTTGAGGTAAAGATAGTGGTGTGTTACTAACAAGATGTGGATCTTCATCATTGTTTATGGACTCATAGGCAATCTTTTCAACTGTAGTGTTTTCAATTTCTTCTCCATGATCAACAATGACAACTGTTTGTGGTAATGTTTCTGTGTTGTTGGTAAAATTATGCGGGTCTGCTTTGTTGTTCAAGGACTCGTGGCCAATCTTTTCGACCGTAGTGTTTTCAGCTTCCTGTCCATGATGAACAATACCTACCGGCTGTGGTTGAGGTGTTGTTTCTGTGTTGTTGTTAAGAAGATGTCGATGTGCAAAATTATCCAATATGACTTCATTCGTGTAAGACAAATCATAGTTTTGGAAAAGTTCATTTTCAGTCTCTGTTGTACTTGTAGTTGAAAATAAGTCACCCGCACCTTGATTTTGTTGCTGTTTACAATCGTCCTCATTTAAGCTATCTTGCAGTGTCTGTAAACAATAACTGATTACATCCATGTATAAACATTGTTCGTTTTCCTGTAAGTCACATACGTTCTTAACTACAACACCTGTCTGTCGTTCTGGAAATGTTTCTGTGATGTAAGTAACACGATGAGGATCTGCATTATTGTCAAAGAACTCACAGCCAATCTTTTCAACTGTAGTGTTTTGATCTCCATCATCAACAATGACAACTGGTTGTGGTCGAGGTAATGTTTCTGTGATTTTGACAACATGATGTGGATCTGTATCATTGTGTAAGGACTCATAGCCAAGCATTTCAACTGTAGTGTTTTCATCTCCATCATCAACAACAAGAACTGGTTGTGGTTGAGGTAATGTTTCTGTGATGTTAGTAACATGATGTGGATCTGCATTATTGTCCAAGGACTGATAGTCAATCTTTTCAACTGTAGTCTTTTCATCTTCATCATCAACAATGACAACTGGTTGTGGTTGAGGTAATGTTTCTGTGATGTTAGTAACATGATGTGGATCTGCATTATTGTCCAGGGACTGATAGTCAATCTTTTCAACTGTAGTCTGTTCATCTTCATCATCAACAATGACAACTGGTTGTGGTCGAGGTAATGTTTCTGTGATGTTAGGAACATGATGTGGATCTGCATTATTGTGTAAGGACTCATAGCCAATCTTTTCAACTGTAGTGTTTTCATCTCCATCATCAGCAATGACAACTGGTTGTGGTTGAGGTAATGTTTCGGTGATTTTGACAACATGATGTGGATCTGCATTATTGTGTAAAGACTCATCGCCAATCTTTTCAACTGTAGTGTTTTCATATTCATCATCAACAATGACAACTGGTTGTGGTTGAGGTAATGTTTCTGTGATGTTAGTAACATGATGTGGATCTGCATTATTGTTCAAGAACTGATAGCCAATCTTTTCAACTGTAGTGTTTTCATCTTCATCATCAACAATGACAACTGGTTGTGGTTGAGGTAATGTTTCTGTGATGTTAGGAACATGATGTGGATCTGCATAATTGTGTAAGGACTCATAGCCAATCTTTTCAACTGTACTGTTTTCATCTCCATCATCAACAATGATAACTGGTTGTGGTTTAGGTAATGTTTCTATTATTTTGACAACATTATGTGGATCTGCATTATTGTTCAAGAACTGATAGCCAATCTTTTCAATGGTAGTGTTTTCATCTCCATCATCAACAATGACAACTGGTTTTGGTTGAAGTAATGTTTCTGTGATATTGGTAAAATGATGTGGATCTACTTTGTTGTTCAAGGAAGCGTGAGCAATCTTTTCAAGTGTGGTGTTTTCTGCTTCATGTCCATGATCAAGAGTGCCAAATGGCTGCTGTTCAGGTAATATTTTAGTGATGTTATTAACATGGTGTAGATTTGTATTGTTATAGACATAATCATCTGTGTGTGTAGCAATATCAATGAATGTTTGATCATACATAATACTGTCTTCTAAGTGAACCTGGAAATAAGATAAAGGAAAGATTAGTAATAACAAATGGATACGTTTTTGGTCGACTGGTGAGTGGATTGCTTGGTCGGGTCAAAGTGTTATATTTCAATGTTCAAAATTGTGTTTCTTACCTATTTACAGAACGTTAATACGTGCTTACGTACCACGGAAGCGTGAACGAAATAATTGAAACTAATTTGCATAGTTTAAGAAATAAGCTATAAATATAATTCCGAAAAACATTTCATTCACTTAAATATTTTAAGTAAATAATGCTGTAATAGTTGTAATATTTCGGTTTATTTTAAACCATTCTCAAACGATAGAAATATGTAAACTACAGTGCTGATATATATATGAACAAGAACAAAGACAATTGTTGATAAACAAAAGAATCAAAATAAACTTAATTCTTTAGCTGCTTTTATGCCAGTGTTTAGTTCTGGTTTGATGGATTTTATGTACAGTGATTCCAGAAGACAAAGCTCAACAAAATTTGAATTAGTTGACAGTACTGAGGTGTTTCTATATACATTGTTGATGATGTGGTTATTGATTTCAGTTACCGCTTTCATACATTTAATCGTTTCTGGTAATTTAAGCAAACTATAAATAAATTGAAAATTCTCACATTGATATAAGTGTTAGTATATTGCTGAGTTTTTGTTCGTCGCGTGTTCGTCCATGCGTAATTTTAGGCAGCGATCTGTTTTGCCTACATATTTTGAGGAGCAGCCAGGACACGTAAAACAATAGATGACATGTGATTTAAGCGTGTCAGGAACAGGATCTTTCGTAGAGCAGAAATGTTGTGTCTTTTTCGTCTTATAAAGAATCTTAAAGTAGACGTCCGGTTTAACGCAGTTTTTTAGTTTGTTGGTTAGTCTCTTAACTATTGTTTCTCCAATATGACCAGCGTATGGGATATTTATCCATACTGTTTTCTTGTTACTCTTGTTTTCTTTACTCTTATGCTTTTCTTTAGGTGTTTGATATGATCTTATTAGTGCGTTCGCCACATGTTTGGGGAAACCGTTCCAAGACATAAACATCTTGATGTTGTTAACTTGTTTATGAAGTTGTTCCGAAGTACTGCAGATACGGGAAGCTCGGTGATACAGTGCTCTCACCCACGCTGTTTTCCGCCACCAAGGCTCGAAACTATCAAAAGAAACGTATTGTCCAGTATTTGTATCCTTGCGGTATATGTCTGTTTTCGTCTTATCAATCGCTAGGTCAAGGAAATGAACATTACTGTTGTCAAAAACATCAACGGTGAAACGTAAATTAGGATGAAAACTGTTGAATTGCTCTAAAATTCTTTTCACGTTTTCGGGTTTAGTTAAGACAAGAGTGTCGTCTACATAGCGACCATAGAACTTAATGATGTTGTTGTCAAACAAGGATGGTATTGTTGTTAATTCAAGCTCAGTCATTATTATATTGGCGAGTACCGGGCCAAGGGAAGATCCCATTGACACTCCGTCAACTTGTTCATAGAGGGTCTTGTTGAACGAGAATGCAGTTTTTTGACAACAGTCCTTGATGAGCTTTTTTAATGTTCGTTTACGGAGAGTGGTGTTGATTAATTTCTTCTCAAATACACGGTGTAAGATAACGTTGATAGTCTTTTCGAGTGGTACGTTCGTGAATAAAGAACGGTTTAGTGATACTAGATCGTGACAATTACATCTCTTCTGTGGAGTCGATCTTTACCGATGTAAGCAAATTCAAACGAATAAACAACGATCCTACGCTAGTACGCCTCTCCTCAATACAATCATTTCTCAATACCATTCAGAAACGCGGAGAAATCTCTGAAGAAGACAAGAAGCTTATGAGACCTAAAGCTGCTACATTGGCTAGAGCCCATGGTTTGCCCAAAACACACAAACCCTATGAAACTTTACCTAAATTCCGCCCTATCATTGATACTACAAATACTACTCACTATGGTGTTGGTAAATTCTTGTCTAAATTACTGCAACCACTAACGACTAATGAATTTACTATAAAAGACAGTTTTGATGCAGTGGACAAAATAAGAGCTGTACCAACAGATCTTTTCCAAAAAGGCTACCGTTGGGTTTCTTTCGATGTAGAGTCTTTATTCACGAACGTACCACTCGAAAAGACTATCAACGTTATCTTACACCGTGTATTTGAGACCTAAAGAAAAGCATAAGAGTAAAGAAAACAAGAGTAACAAGAAAACAGTATGGATAAATATCCCATACGCTGGTCATATTGGAGAAACAATAGTTAAGAGACTAACCAACAAACTAAAAAACTGCGTTAAACCGGACGTCTACTTTAAGATTCTTTATAAGACGAAAAAGACACAACATTTCTGCTCTACGAAAAATCCTGTTCCTGACACGCTTAAATCACATGTCATCTATTGTTTTACGTGTCCTGGCTGCTCCTCAAAATATGTAGGCAAAACAGATCGCTGCCTAAAATTACGCATGGACGAACACGCGACGAACAAAAACTCAGCAATATACTAACACTTATATCAATGTGAGAATTTTCAATTTATTTATAGTTTGCTTAAATTACCAGAAACGATTAAATGTATGAAAGCGGTAACTGAAATCAATAACCACATCATCAACAATGTATATAGAAACACCTCAGTACTGTCAACTAATTCAAATTTTGTTGAGCTTTGTCTTCTGGAATCACTGTACATAAAATCCATCAAACCAGAACTAAACACTGGCATAAAAGCAGCTAAAGAATTAAGTTTATTTTGATTCTTTTGTTTATCAACAATTGTCTTTGTTCTTGTTCATATATATATATCAGCACTGTAGTTTACATATTTCTATCGTTTGAGAATGGTTTAAAATAAACCGAAATATTACAACTATTACAGCATTATTTACTTAAAATATTTAAGTGAATGAAATGTTTTTCGGAATTATATTTATTGCATAGTTTGTTACCAAATGTTTGTTTGTGTTGCGCTAAAGTAGCTTTAATTAATTATCTTACCACATAAGAGGTGTGAAACGGTGCTAAGACTAGCGCTGGACTGATCCTCATAAATTATGTATAATCATTATACTATTAACAATATTCTTGAAAAAAATTCTCGCTTCTGATTGGTCGAGAGCAGTGCTGTTTAGGTGTAACACCAGTGCAGAAAGCGGTAACACCAGTCCAGAAAGCTGTAGCACAAGTGCAGAAATTTCTAATAGCAGTGCAAATTACAACTTTATTCAAAAAACAAAATACGCCCTAAAACTAAATGTTTTTGGAATTTCTTACTATCTAGAAAATAATTTTAATTTTATTTAATGTTGAAAAGTTTTCAATTTTCACCTTGAGCGCGCGCTAGATGACGACATCATCACGCCATCATTGGCGCGCGCTTGTTCGAATTTGAATAAAAATCTCAACTAAATGTTTTAAAAAATCGACAAAATGGTTGAATTTTTTGCAAGTATATTATTAAAAGATAATAAGATGGTTTCGAGTTCAATTTGGATTAATTTGCACTCGTTTGTTTTTCAAAGAGCCAAATACGAACTCTTTGAAAAAAAAAAACTCGTGCAAATAAATTCCAAATTGAACTCGAAACCATCTTATTACCTATACGTATATGATCAGTTTAATAATATAAAAATTAGGTAAACCTAATAGCGGAGCTCCGATTTAATGAAATGAACTTTTTATTCAATCATTCATTCTTTCATTTGTTCATTCACTACCAATTATCAAATTGTTGACCTTTTTTTTTTTTTTTTGCTGTTATTTTCTTTTCATGATCAAATAATCATATAATCAATTGAAATACAAAAGGCTTTATGCATGCGACAACATTTTATTATACGCAAAAATGCGAAAAATATGTTGTTATGCATGGTAAAAATAGCACTTGTCAATTAAAATTGATTGTCCAATGAGAAGTTAGAAAAGCACTAAGATGGCTTCTTTGAGTTGTAAGCAAATCCCCGCGCGCTTCTAGCTTTACGCTCTTTCACGTTTGAAAAAAAATGTTATAACAATATCGACAAAACTTTCACTTTTCTGGTGAAATTTGAAATGAATTACTTATTGGTAATTTAGCTATCTAAAACGGTTGTGAATTTTTAATTATCAAATGTAAATACTGCGTAATTAAAAAATAGCTAGTATGAAGTTTTGAAATTTTAACTTGCAGATGAGTACACTGACGAATTCATACAAGCGTTTCATTTTCAATAACAAATCAAAGAATTACAAAAATCAAATTAAAAAACCCACACACATAAAGATATCAACGATGGATAAATATCTTACAAAAACAAGCGAAAATGATTATTGCAAACTGCTTTCATGTGGATGGTAAAAAAAAATTCATTAAAGATCGTAAAAAATTGTAAACATACCGGCGCCACGTTTCTTGTCCTGTACTGTCACTTTTCCACTGAACTCAGTTCTGATTACAATAAGCTTGTTCATGTTTTTAGAATTTTAAAAGTAGCAAAAACCATTTTCACCGCCTCTAAAAAGTTTACACAGTCATCAACTGAACGGCGATGGCAAGCTCGTGTTGCTCGATCACACATTGTACTAAATTTGCATTTCCATCCACTCCATGAATTGGCAGTCCTACTTTGTTGATAAACATCTTGTGTGAAAAGTTTTTTTGTCGTGAATAGTTGATACATCTGCAGTGATCCTACAGCTCTCCGTGGTATGAATATTCCGTAAAAATTGATGAATGAACAGAGTGAAATTATATATCTACGTGAGTCGTGTTCGTCTTGCTGTTCACCTCTTTTGAATTGATGCAAATGCAGCGCATATTTGTTTTGTTTTTGTTTTTATGAAAATTTGTCGCCGTCGATTTTACTTTTATAAGTAGATTAGTCGATAAGTAATGACTGAAAAACGCCACGAAGAATCCATGAAGAATACGGTCTTTTTTACCATCTGACAAATTTGTCAAATTTTTTTTTTATTTTTTTATTTATTTATTTATTTATTACAAAATTAGATGATAACCATCCCTGAATTTTACATTACACAAAATAATAATCTACATCAATAATAAAAATTTACATTACAATGGTATTGTATACAGATATAGATGCATATATTTACACAGAGAAGAAAACAAAAACAAAAAAGCATTTGAGAGCAATAATGATAACAATATCAAATGGAATACAACAGATTCAAGGATGGCTGGCATCACAGAAGGAAACCAAAGGCTTATATTTCTGTGTTACCATTTTAATTTAACCATTGTAGAAAGTATTCATAACTAGGCAAGAGCAAAGCGAGCAAAGATGCACGAAGTTAAGTATGCGTTTTTGTAATATTCTAGCTATTCTATTTGAACAATATTGTATATAAATATTGTTCAAAAAAGAAAAAGAAATTTGGACAGAAGGACAGCAAAATACTTGTTAATAGATGAAAGTTGAGATAAGCTGCATATTTATATACATATATACATATTATATATATACATATGTACACATACATACATAGATATACACATACACACAATGATTGTATGTACTGGCTGTACTAATAATACATGATTATATGTATTATACATAGAAAAAATAGATTATTACTTTGTACAAAATTATGTCACACTTATTATTGTTATTGTAGTTGTATTGTTGAGAAAAATATATATGTAATATTATACATAAATATATATTAATATTACTTTCAATGATCTACTTCATTATTATAATAATAAACAAATAAACAAAAGCAACATCAACAATAGTAATAATAATACAGGTTTTATAGATTCAGTCAAGACAGCTAATCAAGTGTTTCTTAAGTTTTGTTTTAAAACACTGAGGAGAGGTTATTGTTTTTAATTGATGGGGCAAAGAATTCCAAAGTTTTGGCCCCAGGCTGACAACTGTAAATTTTTTTATGTTTGTTCTACAAAACTCCGGTCTGAAATTGTTACGAAGCCTAGTAGGATAGGAATGAAATTGGAAATTTTTTGAAAAAATGTTTAGTAAAGTTTTAGGTAATGTTTTATTTTCAACAGAATGCATAAACATGCCCAACTGTAAGGCATGTATGTCGTCAATTCTTAGTAACTTATATTGTGAAAATAGAGGAGAGGTATGTGCATCATAGCGTGAGTTTGTAATAATTATTATTATACGTTTCTGGAGTATTTTCAATCGATATAAGTTAGTTTGATAAGTGGAACCCCAAATAATATTGCCATAATATAAATATGGGTATACTAGGGCATAGTAAAGCATAAATAGAGTCTTTTCCGTAACATAAAACCTTGATTTCGAAATAACCCCTATTGATTTTGATATTTTTGATGCTACTGCATGAATATGTTCTTTCCAGTTTAAATTTTCATCAATAATAACTCCCAGAAATTTAGTGCTTGATTTGCGCTCAATTAAGGTATTTCTTATGTTGAGTGAAAATTGATCATAGTTGTTCTTTTTTTGTCTCGGTTTAAAAATAATATAATTTGTTTTCTTTAAGTTTATTGAGAGTTTGTTGGAAATTAACCAGTCTGTGACTTTTTCCATTTCTAGATGCAGAATATTTTTAGCAACATCAATGTCTTTACCAGAGTAAAACACATTGGTGTCATCGGCAAAAAGAATGAATTTAAGAAGATTGGAAGAGTTAGATATATCATTTATGTACAAGATAAATAATAAAGGACCTAATATACTTCCTTGTGGTATTCCGCATTTTATGGTCTTATGTGACGAAGCAACATCATTCAGGTCAACATATTGTTTTCTATTATTGAGGTAACTGGCTATCCAATTCAGTGCTATTCCCCTGATGCCGTAATGTTCTAATTTATCCAACAATATTTTATGATTGACTGTGTCAAAGGCCTTCGAAAGGTCTAGGAAAATACCTACAGAAAATTCTTTGTTATCAATGGTTGTTGAAATTTGATTAACAAGTTGGATGATGGCTAAAGAGGTTGAGTAATTAGATCGAAAGCCAAATTGATGTTCACAAAGCAAATTGTGGTTGTCAATGAAAGATATCAGTCTGTTATACATAACCTTTTCAAAGAATTTAGAAAATACTGGAAGGATAGAAATAGGTCTGTAGTTATTAAAATCAGTGGTGCTATCACTTTTATGAATAGGGACTACTCGAGCCAGTTTTGTATTAGATGGCACAGTACCTGTGGAAATGGATAAATTAATAAGATGAGTCAAAGGCTTAGCTAAGTATTCAATGTTTGGTTTGACATCTGAAAAATAAAACTAAAACAAATAAACTCTTCCAGAAAATACAACTTGTAAAATCTCCAGCTTTGAATGACTATTGATGAATTATGACAGCTCTGCATGACTGCACATTTGGATGGTTAAAAACAGCTCCATGAGGGACTTTTACTTATTTTGTCAGTGAAAATATTTTGAAGTAGCTTTTCATCGTTGAATCGTAGTTATCTTTCTTTTTCACGCCGCGGTCTTTGTTCTCTTTCTCAGTTTAATCTCTTCAAGCTGTCAACTTAGATTTACCATTTTCATGCTCTTTTTAATTGTCAAATGTAGAAATATATTTTGAAGAAAAATTTTAGTGAACTGCATCAAAAACTGCAAAAATAATGATTGTTTTGGCGCCCACTAAATCTGGTCAGCAAATTTTGCATGAATGTACACGGACGGACGTATGTATGTATGTATGTACGGACGGACGTTGTACGTATTTTCGAAATCCGGGCTTCCTGTGGTCGATTTCAAATGAGCTCGATGGTTTACCATATTTTCTTAATTATGGTGGCCCGCGCGGAGCTCCGCTATAAAGTTAACTTGAAAAAATAGGTATCTTTTTGTGCAGTGAAGTGGCTCCACCTGGAAAGCGTGCAGCAAGTAGATCCCTCATGCAACGACATGATATAAATTTAGAAGACGGTGAAATGTTGTGTGTTTTGCTACATTTCTTTCTTGCATATATTAAAAAGAGGAAAAATTAGTAAAAAAGGGAAGATTAGTAAATCACGCAGAAGTGAAAAAAAATGTGATCATGGTGTAGCAGAGATTTAGACAAGAAAAAGTTTATTCAACCTTATCGACCAGGTCTGTTTAACCTCGCAATTCTGTAAGTAAAAACAACATAAAAAAGCACACAGTTTTAAACAGCACGGGCAAAAAGACCGCAGCAATTATCTTTTCAGAATTAAAAGAGTGCACGTCTATAAGGCCAGAGAAAAAGCAGTCCTTCGCCGCCACAGTTGGCCAACTCAGTTATATATCTTGTTTGTTTGATGTTTAGAATGAATAGCTACAAACAGCGATACTTTGGTGACCGAAACAACTTCGATTCGTGTCGAGAACCTGACAATGAATCGAAAAACGACCTTTTTGTGGCTTTGAAACGAGATTCGAGTCAACCCCGAGAAACGCGTATATTGAAAACATTTGAGTCTCTACAATTCCACATTGGTCAGCTTTGTGGTTTATTCTACATCAGACATATCGCTTCAAGCTCTAGACCGTGACTTGCCTTTCTGCAGTTTCTGAATCTAATTCCACAACACTGTCAAACATGTCTTGAAATGTATGTATCATGCGGTACAGCCCAAAATACGAATGAGTTGCGTTTATGCACAGTGCGATTGTTCAGTGATTTTAAAATGTGAAATAGATAATTTTCCGTCGACGAAGAGATATCCGTAACCAACCCCTTTATAATGCTGAAGACAGGAAAAATTATTTAAATATTTCATTAAATATTATTTCATAATAGACTATTTTACATATTGTATGCAATGACTCATATCTTAAAATTCAAAGGCTTTTCATCAATTAAACTAAAATATTCATTTTTTATCAATAAGTAGCGCAAATAGCCCTGAAGCAGGAAACGTTTTATTTCCGTCTCTGTGTCATAATATTTTAATCGTTTTTCATATCCAAATTTTGTATACAATCGAGAATTCAGAAACAATAGTCATAAATAGTGAACAAAAGCAATGTGAAAACATTCTGGTCTAGCTAAAGACGGGAGTAACAAGTCATCATTATTGTTATTCATTATGATATAACTTATTAGTATTCTACCAAATAAGTGGTATCACATACTAGAAAGAGTAGCAAATTACTTGTAAATGTTTTCGAAAAAAGTTCGAAGTAATTAACAAATAAAAAATAATTACTATAGATAGAATAAACGATGAAGACGTACAGAAGATCGTGATGTCTCGACGAGGTTTCATTATCAAGTATGATCAAAGACTAAAGTTAAGCTAATATATATACAAAAAAGACCTTAGCTTAGGGAATCAAATTGGATTCTCAGCTTAGGTTGTTTAGATTGTATGAAAAACATTTCATAATCAAGATAAAGATCGATCAACTATAATGAGTACATCGGTTATTCACAAGCTAAAAGTGATGGACTAACATTCAATGAATAATGTACAGTCACGCGATGACAGAAACTCCATAATTCTGTCAATTATCATCGATATCGCTTGTTATCGATTATTATGCAATTTCACTGTTTAGCACCATGATGTTAATCCATACATGTTCACAAATTCTTTTAGCATCCATTGATATTTGATTCCTATCGGTTTTATCGATTTTCGTATCATTTAGATCGATTTTAAGTATCAATGAATCCAAGGAGTATCTGCCTAATTTACAAAAAGACATGAACTTGCAAATGTTTAAATATCAAGTCACTTTACCTGAATTTCTTATCCAACCACAATCTCCTGATTTACAAGCAATTGCAATAGCGGCTAATAAGAGTGATATTCAATGCTGAATTCGTCGATGAAACATACACAACTCAAGCAGTTTCAAATGCGGAAACACATTCTCTTCACTAAATTAATTGTCGAATGGAATCAATGATTATTGATTAGATAAACAAGACAAAGATATGACGATAGACATCTTGCAGAGATGATTAATTCAGCAAAAAAAAGATGATGCGTGCTCTTGTGAACACAAGAATACAATAGAACAGACTACACTGTGTTCACGACCTGTAGCATCTGTCTTGCCACGGTTTGACGCTTCCAGTCCAAACTAAATATGAAAAAGCAACTTTATTCATCCGGTTAGAACTCTCATTGTTTGCCTTAAGTTATCTGTTTTGTGAATGTTACAATCAGTCATAATCTGGTATTGTATTGAACCGGTTCAGTGCGGATATTATAGGCTACAGGTATGTTTATAAGAGTTATGGCCCCCCCTGGATAGTATCATTTTTTTTTTTGTCAAGCGGTAAAAATAAACAAATGATCCATGCCTTCAGTCAGTGAGTTTATTATACAGACAGAAACATTGCAGCACCTTTCAAACGATGTTAGACAGTATACTCGAAGAGACAGTTTAGAACTTCAAGGCATCCCATAAAATAAAGATAAAAATACCGATGATATTGTGAAAAATGTGGGTGATCTAATGGAAGTCTATCTTGCTAATTGCGACATCTCAATAGGCTTTATCCAGTACCCTTTCACGTGACCACTTCGTAACCTGGCAACGCGAACTGACTGGCAAGGAGATCGCAGTCATCATCAAGTTACAAGGATTAGTGTGTGAAACGCGTGGAAAGTCGTGCGATATTTTTTTTGATTTTTTAACCTCCATTGTATATTTTACATTTCAAAACCCGTTGAATTTGTAGCAGATAGATATTTTTAGAATTTGTGTGATTATCGGACAATTTGGTCTCAAAACAAAGCCTAAGTGAGAGGTGGAAGCTAGTGCTTCTTCGCTCGCGTGTTTTACAACATGGCGGCCGCTGAAGGTGAGATATAATAATAATAATAATAATCGTCTTTATTAAGAAAATGACTTACAACAAACGTGTAAGTTAACATAAATAAGGAATATATAATACAATAAAACATTTATACTATGAAACTATGATATGTGAGATATGTACAATATTGAGAAATATATATTTAAATTGAAATTATATAAAAAGACATCTATTTATAAAACTTTGCTTAAAACGTTCAGTTCTAATACTTGGTAGAGTAAAATTGTGTTTTCTATTTCTGAGCATGCGTTTTCTTTTGGGTGGAAGAAGGTCGTACAAACAATGTTCGCTGTTATTGATTATGTTGTTGAATAAAAGATGGTCTCTTTGTTTGATTATATGTTCAAAAGGGGTATATTCGTCTACATAGCCATTTCTAAAAGCACGCTTCATGAACTTGTTGATTCGATTAATATACTCCCGACCAGCGGTTCCCCATACTTCAACACCGTATAAAAATTATAGGTGTGATGAGACAGTTGAAAAGTCTGGATAGTTCTTTCGGAGAATAACCATAATACTTGCATACTCGTAAAATATAAACGCGTGACGCTGCCTTTCTTAACATAGTTTCAAACTGTGTATTCCAGTTCAAGGGGTTCTCGTGAAATGTTACTCCAAGAATTTTAAGTTCGGACTTCCTTTCAATACTTTGTACTTGGCCAGGTGGTGGTTTTGTAGTTTTGCCCTTTACAATCATCTCCCAGGTCTTTTTGATATTCAGTTTCATCCGATTTTCCGTGGCCCAATGCTGAATGTTGAAAACTTCTCTCTCAGAAGGATCTTGTGATTTTTCTTTAACTGCTATACTAAGGGTGATGTCATCAGCGTATTTAATCATAAAACTGGCTTGGTCAACTGGAGTGATATCGTTCACCATGATTGTGAACAAAACTGGTCCCAGAACAGTCCCTTGTGGAACGCCTCTATTAATGTCAACAAAGTCTGTTGTTATTCCATCAACTACTACCCGTTGTTGACGACCGCTGAGAAAACAGATGATCCAATTGATGACATATGGGTTAATCTGTAGAGATTGTAACTTTTTGCATACGATGTGATGAGGCACTGAATCAAAGGCTTTACTAAAGTCGAATGTAAACACTCTGACAAAATCAGCATCGCCGTCCAGGGACTTAAGCCAGTTGTGTTGGATTTTAATCATAGCCATTGTGGTGTTATGTCCAGATTTATAGGCGAATTGATCAGGATGTATTGATGTTTTAAGTATAGTGAGTAGTTCCTTTCTGTAAATCAATCAAAGAGTCGCATTATGATGTTAGTAAGTGATATTGGTCGAAGCTGGTCGCAGGACTCAAGTGGTGATTCTTTAGGAATAGGTGATACATTCGCTAGTTTCCACAGATCTGGAACCTTCTGCATATAGATAGACTTGTTGAAGATCTTAGTGATAATTGGAGCAAGATGGTGAGAAAAATCACGCCACAGCCAATATGGTAGATTATCAGGGCCTGCTGAGGTTTTCTTTAGATGTGATAGAAGATGCAATACCTCGTTTTCATGCAAAGATGGAACTCTTGTACCTTCAGGGATGACCAGTCTTTCAGGTTCGACATATGCTTCATCGGTGTTGATAGATTGGAAAAAAGCATTGATGTCCACAGGACTCACCACTGAGCTAACTTGCGTAGATTGTGACTTTCTACCTGTGATTTTATTCGTGGTATCCCACCAGCCCTTAGTACCAGTGCGATGTTTCTGATTCTCCTTAGATACAGCATTCACTTGATTTTCACGTATGAGCGTATTGATCTTCTCTTGTAGCCCAATGTCGTACTTGTAGAGGTTCTTATTTCTGATGTTGCACAAATGCTTTACCAAAGGAGACATGTATGGTGGGTCTCTAGATGACATTTTTACTTTGATAAGTGGAAAACTGATATCATACATAGACCAGATGGCGTTATTGAGATGTGTGACAGCATCAGAAGGATTGTCAAGGTAAGCGTCTAATGATGTCCAATCATAGGAGCTCATCATTCTCTCCATCGTAAGTTTGCGATGTTCCCTTGTGTCTCTGAAGTACACTGTTTTCCTTGTTGGTTTCTCAGGTACGATTGGTGTAACAATGATAGCGAGATGATCAGAGCGTACGAGTCCCTTGTGCATCTTGGGTGTTTTCCATAAGAATGGAGAGCTGGTGATGAACACATCCAAAATACGGTTTCCTCTAGTCGCAGACTTGACCATTTGATTTAATGTATGCTGGCATAATAAGTCATGAATATTCAGTTGGTTGATATCACCTGCTATAATTAGCTTTGCATTAGGATCAGCTGTTTGAGTTGTTTCACAAAAGTTCGAGATGGAGTCGAGTAGCAGCTCACTATCGTAAATTGGATCTGGAGGGTGGTAGATACACATGGCGTAATATACACAGACAAGGTTTGATGTTATGATCTTACACTGAATGGTTTCAAACGGCATGTTATTGTTGAATACGGTAATCTTCCAGTCATTTCGACATAATATTGCAACGCCTCCACCCGCGCGTGAGTCCGGTCTGTCCTTTCTAACCATCACATAACCTTGTGGACAAACAAGATGGGTAGGAATATTAGGATTGAGCCAGGTTTCTGACACAAAACAAATGTCAATGTTGTTCGTAGAAAGTTCAGAATGGAGAGCGGCTGCAGCATCAGGTTTAGCGAGAGATCTAGCGTTAATAATGAGGCATTTAGGAACAATTTTGCGAGGAGTCGGATGTTTGTTTAAATTTACGCATATTAAGTTGTTGAGATTGCGAGATCCAGTTGACTTATATAGAGGGCGGTCAAGCGTTATACGAGTTGGAATTGCTTTGGACACCTTTTCTGTGCAGATAAAACCTCTAGACTTGTTGTTTTGATTAGCCATTGTTCCATTGATGTAGTTGGTCATGGTTCCTTGATTGCCTAAATTTGCATGATTATTCAATTCTGTGATTTTACTAGTTCCATAATTCTTGATAATATCATGATTTGTCATAGTATCGCTTACTTTATCAGCTATCCTTCTACCATCACGCTTTCCTCTGAAAGGCTTTAAGATGTTGAGATCTTTCAGAGTTTTCCAAATTGTTGGCGAGAGTGGATTGATTTTTGTTGACATGTTGGTCTCACAAGCGGCCAGTTTCCACCAAAGGCATCGAGAAATTAGTTGACTTCTTGTATAACAAATCATGATTCAGTGGTAATCAGGAATCTAATGAAATATTAGATGATGTATCGTAGTGTGTACGACCTTGTACGACGAGAAATAAGAAAAATTTGAAGAGCAATAAAATAAGCAGCCAAACGCGCTGAGGTGACAAATGTCTGAATGTCTGAATATATGCTTTCTTCTTGATAAAAACCGATTCGCGTTGCCAGGTTACGAAGTGGTCACGTGAAAGGGTACTGGATAAAGCCTATAAGTCACCGTCTTGCGACCTGCAAATATTACAAAGATACTCGAAACGCCCCACCATTGATTGTAAAATTTACATGCCGCTCAACCAAGGAAAAGTTTTATAATGCCAGAACCAAACTCAAAGATTGCACAACGTAAGATCTACCATTTTCTGATGCAAACAAGATCTTTATAAATGAGTGTTTGACGGAGCAGAATAAAAAGCTTTTTCACTGCCTCAAGTTTAAGAAAATGAGAAAGTGGTCTTCCATCTAGACATCAAATGGGAATGTTTACCTCAGGAGAGACATAAAATCAAAAGCTCTACGTATTAATAGCAAGGATGATTTGACTATATTATAAGCTAAATCAGATTATGGACAAACATTCTCCCTTAAAAAAAATAACCAAAAAAGAAATAAAGTTTAAATGCAAACCATGGATTACTGAGGGATTGAAAGTTTCTATTAAGGCAAAAATTATACTATAAAAAATATATCTTAAAATAAAATCGACCTTTCATCTTTGCAAATTCCAGTACTATCGAAATAGGATAAATCATTTGCAAACAATTACTAAAAGGGCATATTATAATGATTACTTTCAAGTCCATATCAAAAATGGAAAAAAGGTTTCGAATATAATGGTATTAAGAAAATTGTCAATTATAAATCAAACAATAGTTCATTCATAGATAAAATTGTTGAAAATGCCACCGAAATTACCAACACAAAGGATTTTGCTAATGCTTTCAATAATTATTTTTCTTCAATAGGCTGTAGCTTAGCTGAATTGATAGATATCGCGTCGACAAGAATCCAATGTATTATCTGAAGACACCACTATGTAATAGCTTTTTTATTTCACCAGTTACATCGGATGACATAGAAAATAAAAATTTCATGTTTGAAAAATGGCAAAGCAACTGGATTTTATAGTATACAAATTAAATGTCTCAAAATACTGAAAAATGTCATTTCAAGGCCACTTGCAACCCTATTCAATGTTTCTTTTACTTTAGATATTGTCCCTTCAAGTTTGAAAATAGCCAATCAAATTTTGTATTTTTATTCGAGGCAAAAAAAAGTAACAATTGACTTTGGAGAGAAAACTGGATGAAGTTTATTTGCTGTAAAATTAAAAATAATACATAAAAACGCGGCAGTTTAATTAGCTATTTTAACTAAAGATATGAATATATTTTGTTGCATTTATGGTTGAGTACTTCGGTAGTATTTTAGAGCAATTTGCATCTGACAATCTCTCCCATAACGTTGTTTTTAATGAGTGTTCTGAACAACCCTAATAAACTCTACCTGTTTCGTTGTATGAATTGGAGCGAATTAGTTCTGATTTCGAAATCAACTTCACGCAAAAACTTACATTGAAAAAAACAATAAATGTAGGAGCAGTAAGTGTGAGAAAAAGTCTCCTCAATTAGTAAAAATGCAATGAAACGTTGAGACAACAAAAGTCATTTTTTTTTAATTTCGTTCCTTACTTCGTTCATCCGTTCGTTCGTCCGTCCGTCCGTCCGTTCTTTCGTTCGTCCTTCCTTCCGTCCGTCCGTCCGTCCGTCCGTCCGTCCGATCGTTCCTTCGTTCCTTCGTTCGTTCTTCCGTTCGTCCGTTCGTTCGTTCGCACGATCGTTCGTTCGTTCTTTCGTTTGTTCGTGCGTGCGTGTGTGCGTGCGAGCAAGAGAGCAAAAAATCTTTTGTTTTGCCCTCCAGATGGGGCTGCTTTCACTTCACATGCAAGGGATCTTATCCCAAAACCTTCACTGTGTGCAACACAAAATCAAGGTTTGATTTTTGTCTATCAAATACAGAGCATTATCTGACTTTGTTTGCTTGACACAAGCAACCCAAAGGAGATGCACGCGGAGCAGGCTACCACATTGCGTCCTAAAATTCCAAAATGTCATTCTCCTGAAGAACCAACAGCACATGGCACAACAGCTGCGTGGAAATTCGACAACCGATTATCGCCACAGGTAGACCGGCCTTCCGTCCTTCCGTCCGTTCGTTTGATTGTTTGTTTGTTGGTTGGTTTGTTGGTTTGTTTGTTCATTCGTTCGTTCGTTCGTTCGTTCGGTTCATTCGTGCGTGCGTGTGTGCGTGCGCAAGTCCTTGGCAAGCAAGAGAGCAAAAAAAATCTTCTGTTTTGCCCTCCAGATGGGGCTGCTTTCACTTCACAAGCAAGGGATCTTATCCCAAAACCTTTACTGGGTGCCACACAAAATCGAGGTTTGATTTTTGTGTATCAAATAGAGAGCATTATCTGAATTTGTTTGCTTAACACAGGGAACCCAAAGGAGATGCACGCGGAGAATGCTACTACATTGCGTCCTAAAATTCCAAAATGTCATTTTCCTGAAGAACCAACAGCACGTGGCACTTCTAGTTTTATTGGATTTGAGCGCTGTCTTCGACACTGTTGACCACAGCATTTTATTAACACGAGTTAAAATATCATTTGGTATATCTTGGAAAGCACTGAAGTCGCTTATATCTTATTTGTCCGGGCGTTGTCAACGAGTGACCTTTGGGGATGGCGCTTGAAAATAATTTATTTTATCAACATATGGACTAGCACAAGGTTCGTGTCTTGGACCATTGCTATGATCGAGATCGAGCTAGCACCAGAGAAATCACTAAAAAGCATTTTCAGTCTATTTCTCTTTTGTTTTTTCTTCTTTTTTTTTTTTTTGATTAAAAAAATGCCTTTTACTTTTAATGACTTTTTTTTCTTTAAAAAAAACTTATTTTTGCTTCCGTGGGTGGATAAAAATATAAAAACATAATTTGTTCTTTGTTTTCAGAAAAACGTTAATTACAACAATTTTATGTCCGCCTGTGATAACTGCATCGCGTTTCAAAGCTTAATTTACACTGGAAACTCAACAACTTTATTGTTTCCATTTTATATACAGTGTATATGCAAAGCGAACAAAAGCTAAGTTCCCCGAGTTCAACCCAGACTGTAGCCAGTGGTACAAGTTGTCAAAGCATCCTACACCAAATGATAACAAAATGATAAGGCGGACAAACCCTTTCAGTTTTTCCTAAACTCAGTTCCTGTCCTTATATTCATAATTTTCTCATTCACTTTTTTTCGGCAAAAAAAAACCCACACACACACACACACACACACACACACACACACACACACACACACACACAATAGAATATTGTTAGGATAGAATGTTTTTGGGCTAGCTTTGAGGTCTATCTCGGGTCTATCACCTTTTGGTGTTTTTCATCTTGGTCTTTTGGATGGAAAAAGAAAAGAACTTCAATACGATTATAGTAACATTCTTTGTTTTATAAAATAGATTTTCCATAAATGCAACATTTATTTACTATGAAAATGCACATACCTATTGTTTTTACAAATGATAAATAATGTATCATATAAATACTAATCTTCTAAATAACTAAATCATTCTAAAAAACTAAGGCTGCACAGGTGTGAATGGACAACACATCATTTTCATTGTAAGCATCTTAGCTAGGACTCTACTATAGCTGCGTCCACACTTACCCGGATAAATTGGAAAAGAAAACTTTATTTATCCGATTAGGCCTTCTGTCCACACTAAAACGCGTGAACTCGAAACAATTTTAAAGGAAAATTCAATGGATGACGAGGAAATTCCACATTGAATTTCATGAGAAAAACGAGTCCCCAAGCCATGAGTGTGATATCGTTTTTTCAAGTTAAATTCAATGTGGAATTCACGAGCCAGGAATTAAATTTTTCTTGAATCCTATATCTAAATCAAAACTTTTTTTCTAGCCGTGAAATGAAGAGCGTACGGGCTAGCTGTGTAAAGTTGAATTCCACGCTAAATTCATCTCCTCTATAGCCAATAAGCGCGCGATTTTCGATTGAGATGTGGTAGTCTATGCTAAATCCATTGTTAAACGAACAATTTTTGTCACGGCATCGGAACAAAAGTTGTGTTTTCAAATTTGTCCGGGATAATGTAGCCAGGGTCTAAAGCTTGCTAACTGCCTAAATTTCAAATAGTTATTCTAATTTTTTTTACGAAATAACAGGACCTAATTCAGTTAGGATCATATCACTCTGATGATCCTATAGTTCCCCTAAGTCTCCGATGCAGACGTCTTATGTAGTTCTGTTGGTAGAAAAGGCGCGTATCTGTCTTTCGCTAGTATATTTAGAGAACCACGATAAAGTTAATGTACGTAACTGACCTCAGGCTGACTGGATTGGCGATTCGCTTGATTATATCTTCCCCACGCTTTAATGAATTTGCTCGTGGTATTTAATACTACTTCGATGTGCAAATGATTTCTTACAATATTTACAGGTATACGGTTTTTCACCTGTATGAATTCGTTCATGTTGTTGAAGACCACTTTCCTGTGCAAATGATTTCTTACAATATTTACAAGTAGAAGGTTTTTCACCTGTATGTATTCGTTCATGATTTTTGAGATGAACTTTCTGTGCAAATGATTTCTTACAATATTTACAGATATAAGGTTTTTCACCTGTATGTATTCGTTCATGTATTTTTAGGTTACTTTGGTGTGTAAATGATTTCTTGCAATATTTACAGGTATAAGGTTTTTCACCTGTATGTATTCGTTCATGTCGTTGGAGACCATTTCGCTGTGCAAATGATTTCTTACAATATTTACAAATATAAGGTTTTTCACCTGTATGTATTCGTTCATGTGCTTTGAATTGACTTTGCTGTGCAAATGATTTCTTACAACATTTACATCTATAAGGTTTTTCACCTGTATGTATTCGTTCATGTTTTTTTAGGTTACTTTGCTGTGTAAATGATTTCTTACAATATTTACAGGTATAAGGTTTTTCACCTGTATGTATTCGTTCATGTTCTTTGAGATTGGTTTGCACTGTAAATGATTTCTTGCAATATTTACAGGTATACGGTTTTTCACCTGTATGAATTCGTTCATGTTGTTGGAGACCACTTTGCTGTGCAAATGATTTCTTACAATACTTACAAGTAGAAGGTTTTTCACCTGTATGTATTCGTTCATGATTTTTGAGATGAACTTGCTGTGCAAATGATTTCTTACAATATTTACAGATATAAGGTTTTTCACCTGTATGTATTCGTTCATGTTTTTTTAGGTTACTTTGGTGTGTAAATGATTTCTTGCAATATTTACAGGTATAAGGTTTTTCACCTGTATGAATTCGTTCATGTTCTTTGAGATTGTTTTGCACTGTAAATGATTTCTTACAATATTTACAGGTATAAGGTTTTTCACCTGTATGTATTCGCTCATGTGCTGCAAGAGTCTGTTCGACTTGAAATCCCTTGTGACAATAGGTACAATGATATGGTCGATATCCCGAATGGCTGTGTAAATGCGCCATCAAATAAACTCTACTAGAATTCTTTTTATTACAAATGGGGCAAACTGTACCTTTACCATCGCAATGTGTTCGTTGATGTTCATCATATTCTTTAACATTTATAAATAGTTTATTGCATATAATACATGTATATTCCTTGTTCTCACAGGAAGTGCTTGTAGCACAGGGTTTCTTTGTGTATCCTTGATATTCAGGTAGACAGTTTGATGTATTACCTTGAGCAAGTGACAAAGGTAATATTTCTGCAAATGAACAAAGGAGAAAATCAGGTTTTCGTATTACATTATTAAAAGTCTATAACGTAATTGGTTGGTGAATTTCTTGACAACAAACTGCATTATAATTTATGGTTTTGTTTTTTTCGTCGTGTTTCGCGGGTCGAGGGTGAAAGGTAACTTGTCCCAGATACAAAGTCGTGTGTATTAGTGTTCATATTTGAGAACTGTCATTTTTAAAATTGTTCAACGATCGAATTAATAAACTGAGTAGCTGTATTAAGGTAGTACCGGACACTTGCTATTGCGGATCCATCATCTCGCACATGTTCTGGTAATGTGAATAAATTGTCCAGCGTAGCTAAATTGAAACTTTACGTTTAAGGCAAAACTTGGCCATTTCTGGACTTTTCACTCAAAATCAACTTTTTGAAACGATTTATATTGGCCTAAATAGAAGTTAGTTCCCATGGTAAAACATCAAAATTAAAACATTTTTGCGCGTTTTTAGCTTTTTTCGAATGACGAATAAATTAAACATCACACAAGCAATTGTCTTTGTGCATGTAAACGGTATTCGTTCAATTTTTTTTATGTTTTCTAAATTAACTCAATACCTGTAGTTCGATACAGGTTATTTTCTTTAGTTTCTTCTACAAATGGATGGCAGTGATTTGAATGAATTGATTTTCTGGAGAAAATAAAAAGGCGGGAAACCTGAAAAATCGCTTTTTTGACGTCTTATACCTCGAAATTCAATACGGTGATCAATCACTTTTTTTTTCCAGTATTTGAATGCCCCAACAGTAATGGTCAAATGATGCAATTAAAAAAAAAATTATTTACAAATTCTGAAAATCCGGTACTACCTCATTTTCTCTTCATCTCTGGTTACATCATTTATTACATAATTAGCGTGATGATATGATTGTTGTAGCTTACTTTCAAGCTACTCAAAAAATGACTTTGTCACACAATATGAGCGGCTGATCTGTATGGAACATAATTCAATGTCGAGAACAAAGTTCGACATTATATTTCCATACCGATCGGACGCGATTGTCGCTGCTTTTAACTATTCAAATGTGCACTTATGCAGAGCTGTTAAAATTTTATTTGATACTTTATTCAATAGTCATTCAATGCTGGAGATTTTACAAGTTATGCTTTCTGGAAGAGTTTATTTGACAAGTTTGTCAGATGGTAATTTAAAAAAGGCCGTATTCTTTGTGGATTCTTCGTGGCGTTTTCCAATCATTACATATCGACTAATCTACTTTTAAAACTCCACAGCGGCAAAACGTTCACCAAAACCAAAACAAATATGCACTGCATTTTCCAATCTTACTTTATTTAATTTTTTTTTACCAAATATAAGCTTTTTGTAATAATTCCTGCGAACTATTTACTTCTTTTTGTAAGATGTTTTTCACTTCTAGTAATTCTTTATTTTTTTATTGAAATGCAATAAAACGCTTGTATTCGTCATTGTACTCATCTGCAAGTTGAAATTTCAAAAGTTCATATTGAAAAAAAAAGTCCATACGTACTATCTGCTAATGAAAACGCAACTGGTGAAAATTGTAATTTGTCGAAACAACAGACAACATGATTTATGACATCATTGAAAAATAGTATTAAATGATATTTCGGCTGATATTAGCTCTATCATTTTTTGCAAGAGAAGTTTGCAAACAAGTAAATATGAAGTGATCAATGATGACGTTCCTTGAAGCTCCTTCACAGAAAACAAATATGATTTCTACATCACCTGATAAAAGTAACTTTTGAATAAAACAGAAATGTACAAGCTATTTATATATTGTATGATCTTTTGAGTGATTGAATATGTTTCTTCAAATTTGAGGAAAATATCTTTGTTTTTTACTTGTGGCAATGTGGAATCATTCGCGTTTTAGATCAATATTGATGACCACTCTTTGTCATTTCAATACGAGTTCAAAATCGCTCAACTTAGTCGCGTTTTTGTAGAGTTGTCTCCTCAAAATATAACCAAAAAAACTTTCACAATATTCATTGTTCAGAAGTTTAGCAAAATGTGAATGTTGTTAGGAGTTTTTTTTTTTTTTTTTTTTTTTGCAAATCATTCGACTTTTATATCAAATTCGATGATCACGCTTTGATTTAAAAGTTCAATATCGCTCAACTTAGTCGCTTAAAGTGGTGTGTTTGTTAACCTTTCCTTTCAAAATAACACACAAAACGCATTAAAATCATTCAATGTTTAATAATAAAGAATAACCTAAATGTTTAGTTCTTGTGATTTGCTTTTTTTTCATTTTTTTTTTCTTTTTTTTTTTCACTTGTAACATTTCTGAGCGTTTTGTTGACATTGCTTTTTAAGATCCCTGTAACCTTCAAATTATCAACTTAATATTCGATAAATAAAACTAGTAATGAATTTATGAAAGATGCAGGTGTTTTGACTGTAAAACTTACCACTGGTGGAGAAGTTTGCAACCTCATTCGATTCTTCATCGTTGGTGGGTGGTTCACAATAGTCGGTCGTCATATTCCTAAAAATTAGTGAATGAAAAGATGCACAGACAATACGTTAAATAACATCATAGCAACATCAGCCAAATGAACAAAAGCTTTAACGAAAACACGAGATTTCAATCTACCAAAGACTAAAACCAATACAGTAAAAGAAAATTGTAATTTCACTGCTTAATATATGGAATTTAAAAGTAATGTTTTCATTAAAGAAACTTGACGTTGAAAGCTTTGCCACGATTGACTTATTCAAACAAGTATTATGAATAGTTTTGCTGCTTTGTGCTTAAAGCGTAAACATTTACAGTATGTTAAGGATTTCTAAATATTTTTTTGTGCACATTTCCAGCCCCATGTTGGCGTTTTGGCAATATTCATTTATAATTCATGAATCTAGAATTGAATACGAGAACTAAGCAATGCAAAATCGCTACTGAGAAAACATCTCTAAATACTAATACAGATCTTCCGCTTATATAGTATATAAAGGTATCCCAAATAATCTGATTTATAGAAAATGGCTCAAGCGACTGGCACTAAAATTTTTCACACTAGGCAACAAGTCGCAGCCACTATTTCCCCCCTGTGTGTACTAAGTATTTTTTGTGGAAATTGTTGTCGCCGCGACAGAAATGGAAATATCTACGCAGGCAAAGCGTGTGTACTGTAGCTGTGAAAGGTGAGACACTGGGATAGCGCTAGTTTTTCAAATAATTATTCCTCTCGCTTTTCATTTTTTTTTTCTGCCAACGGTTCAATGAATACGTTATGGCTTTAGACTTTTACTAAATGTAATCTAATGCAATGTAATGGAATGTCATGCAATGTCATGCAATGTCATGCAATGTAATGTAATGTAATGTAATGCAATGCAATGCAATGCAATGCAATGCAATGCAATGCAATGCAATGCAATGCAATGCAATGCAATGTCATGTAATGTCATGTGATGGTATGGGATGGGATGGTATGGGATGGGATGGGATGCGATGCGATGTGATGTAGTGCTTATATAGCGCAGAGATATAAAGTATAAAAAAGATTGTATGCATTAACATCTATGCTACATCATTGCTCTCAAGCTACTGATGGGAAAGGAGCTGCCGTAAGAGTTGTTCTGTTTGACTATAGAAAGCCATTCGATCTCATCTACCATTCCTTGTTGGTGCAGAATATTTTCCATCTTTCTATTCCCCAAAATATTGCAACCTGGTTTGCTGACTTCCTCACTCCTCACTCCTCACTTCCTCACTAATATAATAAAATGATCATATAACAAATAATGATTTAGTCACAATATATAGCAAAACGTTTGAAGCTGATCTGGCGATATCATTGTGCCTTCTATAGCAGAAGGAGAACTAAGGTCAGTACACACTAGGCGACAAGTCGCAGCGACTTGTCCACGCAACATGTGGCTTCAGTGTACACTGGTTCAACAATCCAAGCGGTTGAACTTCATGCGGCAAGTCGCAGCGACAACAATTTCCGCCAAAAATACCTACTACACACCGGGGAAAATTGTCGCGTGGACAAGTCGCTGGGACAAGTCGCTGCGACTTGTCGCCTAGTGTGTACCGACCTTTAAGATTAGCTTACAAAGAAAATATTCCATTAACACACGTGTCAGCATAAAAAGGTGATGACGTTTTATCCTCGTCTGTACTGCTCCTATATTCTCGGAATAGGAATGAAATGATTAATAGAGAAGCCAGATTGGAAATAAAGCATTTTGCTTTATCTCTTACCTTATAAAGATATTCATTTATTTACTATTTATGAAAGAATCACGTATAGGGATGGAGGTAAAATGCCATCGTATTTCAGGGCTATTAGTAGAGGAACCTTTGTTGTCTTACTCTTTTATTTTCTTTTGTGGATTACCTTGTCTGAAATGAAAAATAAATTAAATGAATATAAATATGATTTTTTTTCACTTGATGGTTATTATTGAAATGGATGTTCCCACTCCTACATCGATTATTTAACACACATCTTTTTATATGCTTTGAATGTTTAAAATTGTTTAGAGAACGAGAATCCGTGTTCAATCGGGGTATAAACTTGAGCCGTAAGCGATGATTTAGAGTGAATATAGCTCATATTGGAAATTTTAAAGCCATTCATATTCGTCTCCATCGTTTTTATTTTCGGTTCCAGCATAATAACGTCATGAAGATCGCGTGTCAATATTCAGTCTACATAATCGCCTAATGAAGACTGGAAGTTTACAGTCGAAACGTCCCTAGTTCTTTCATGGCTTCATCGCGAGTAACCTTTCAAAGATTGTAAATGATCTATTTCATTCCATCACGAATGGTTCAATGAAATTATTTATTAACTTTTGACTTGATTTTGGTCATTTTGACAATTAATATTAATCTAAAAAATCTTCAAGATTACAGTTAAATTTCTTTTGGGAAATCTCAAGTAAGTCAATTAAGCTCAATGCCACCTAATAAGATAGGATAAGATATGGTCTGATTAGCAAGATCAATAATAATGAGAGTCAAAGAGCAGTTATAGATGAAACAGGATGAATACATACATTTGATATGACAACCTCGACATCCTTATCAGTGCCACTGTTGCTCGCTGTCTTCTTATTCTTATTCTTGTGAAGTTGTACATGTATGTTGAAGTTGTTCATGCTATATTGCTGACAGAGCAATTCCTTTTTGCAATCCTTCTCATACAAACATCGGATGGTTCTCTCGTTTATGACTTCCGCGTTCTCATTGTGCTTTCTGAAGACTCTCAATTTGAACTTCTCCAATCGAGCTCTTTTGTCCAACTTCCTACTCGTCTTGTGTTTTTTAACTGCTTCAGTGATTCCAGTATCAGAAATAATCTCTGTGTTCTCTTCAGGCCTCTTTTTACTTATTTCATTCTTGTTTATGAAATGTCTTTCTGGTGCACTGTGGCTGTGTTTTGTCGTTCCTGCTGACAACCTATTGACTTTCTGTATGACCATTGCACTGCATTCACGACGTCTTGATCTTGATGTACAAATCCAGTCAGTTGCTGTTTGTCGTTTCCGATGTATGTTGTAGATATAGCCATTACTGTCAATTAATTTAGGCTTCTTATTGATGCTCTTGTCTTCATGAACTTTATACGTAATCACTGCTAAATCTGGGAAAAACACACATGAAACGAACAAGTTTCAAGAGCGAAAAGGAAAAAGTGGGGGGAAAAAATTTAGAAATTCATACATACAAACTCTTATAGCAACTCCCAATTACAAGGTCTTTTAGTAAAAGGTAAATAAATAAAAAAAAAAATTCATATAAGCTAAAATGAGAATACTGCAGAACAGCTAGAGCGTAGTTAGTTGAGTCAATGATTGACAACTCGCAGTATTAGTAGCTGAATTATTTAGAAAAAAATGTCGTCAGTTCACGTGGGTACGAAACGGTACTATTACGATAGTTACTGCACTGCACTGCACTGCACTGCACTGCACTGCACTGCACTGCACTGCACTGTACTGTACTGGGCATTGGATTAATGAGGCAATTCAAAAAAAAAAGCAATTTTCCTCGCAAAACCTTTCACACTTTTACAGTTTTTTGAGTGAAAGCACACAAAACAAGTCTGACATCTTTATTTCTGGCCGAAAATACACTGTTAAACCTAAAAGAGGGCCCCCGCGATTTCACCACAGGAAGCCCAAAATCGACAATAAAAGCTTGATATGAATCAAACGATAGAAAGACCTGATGTAGACAAAGAGAAGAGAGACGAATAATGATAAATTCTAGGTAAAGTAAAAATGAACGATGGAGGAAAAGATTTTTGATAGTACACAAGAGAGCTCAATTAAAACATGCACAAAAAATGAAAACATACTTGATGCTACAGCTTCGTCAGCACTTCCAACTTGCATTTCATGACTTTTTGCCTGACAAATATCAACTATATCCATGCTTTCCGGTTGTTCATCGCTATTTTCAGGCATCTCTGAAAACTGAATACCTAGATCACGTATGTTTGCAGGTTTGGCACATGGTTGTGACAGCTGTATTGTTTCTGTGATGTTGATATCAATATGTGGATATGTACTGCTCCTCACAGTCGTTTCTTCCAGTGAATTTTGTTCTTCTGTATCTTGAGCGAAATTCAACACACGCTCAGATTCGAGTGTTGTAGGGGGTTGTGGTTGTGGCAATATTTCTGTGATATTGCTAACATCATTTGAACACGTGTAACTGCTCTTTGAAGAACAGTCTGCTTTTTCAGTTCGCGTGTTATCTTGCAGCACATGACAACGACGTATATGCTGAGGACGTCTGATGCTGTGGCTAGGTTGGATAGGTCTGTTGCCTATTTGTAGAACAAATTTTTTACATCTGACAGTACATTGACAGTCAATAAGACTGTCTGTCTCTTCAATTATGTAAGTGACTGCACGCTCTACAAAAAAAAATCACATAAAATATTCACAAAACAACAATAGATTACGAGAATGGAGGTAAAAAGCTGTATTCAATATTGCTTATTGCCAACGTTCGAAGTATTCAATCTCATGCTTCAGAGTTCGTTCGTCTGCCCCCCATGTAGTTGTCTATCTTCATTATTTGTTATTATTGTTAATAAGTAATTGTATTCTCTTCAAACAAACAAACAAACAAACCAACAAACCAAATAACGTACCAACCAACCACCCAACCAACCAACCACCCACCCACCCAACCAACCAACGAACCAACCGACCAATCAACCAACCAACCACAAACCCACCCACCCACCCAACCAACCAACCAACCAACCAACCAAACAACCAACCAACAACCAACCAAAGAACGAACGAGCGAACGAACGACGGAGCAACAAACAAACAGAGCAACAAACAAACAAACAAACAGAGCAACAAACAAACAAACAAACATCTGTTCCTAACTCACTTCCTTCGTTAACTACCACACCTGGCTGTGGTTGAGGTAAAGATAGTGGTGTGTTACTAACAAGATGTGGATCTTCATCATTGTTTATGGACTCATAGGCAATCTTTTCAACTGTAGTGTTTTCAATTTCATCTCCATGATCAACAATGACAACTGTTTGTGGTAATGTTTCTGTGATGTTGGAAAAATTATGCGGGTCTGCTTTGTTGTTCAAGGACTCGTGGCCAATCTTTTCGACCGTAGTGTTTTCAGCTTCCTGTGCATGATGAACAATACCTAACGGCTGTGGTTGAGGTGTTGTTTCTGTGTTGTTATTAAGAAGATGTGGATGTGCAAAATTATCCAATATGCCTTCATTCGTGTAAGAGAAATCATATTTTTGGAAAAGTTCATTTTCAGTCTCTGTTGTACTTGGAGTTGAAAATAAGTCACCCGCACCTTGATTTTGTTGATGTTTACAATCGTCCTCATTTAAGCTATCTTGCAGTGTCTGTAAACAATAACTGATTACATCCATGTGTAAACATTGTTCGTTTTCCTGTAAGTCACATACGTTCTTAACTACAACACCTGTCTGTCGTTCTGGAAATGTTTCTGTGATGTAAGTAACACGATGTGGATCTGCATTATTGTCCAAGGACTGATAGTCAATCTTTTCAACTGTAGTCTTTTCATCTTCATCATCAACAATGACAACTGGTTGTGGCTGAGGTAATGTTTCTGTGTTAGTAACATGATGTGGATCTGCATTATTGTCCAAGGACTGATAGTTAATCTTTTCAACTGTAGTTTTTTCATCTTCATCATCAACAATGACAACTGGTTGTGGTTGAGGTAATGTTTCTGTGATGTTAGTAACATGATGTGGATCTGCATTATTGTCCAAGGACTGATAGTCAATCTTTTCAACTGTAGTCTTTTCATCTTCATCATCAACAATGACAACTGTTTGTGGTTGAGGTAATGTTTCCGTGATTTTGACAACATGATGTGGATCTGCATTATTGTGTAAAGACTCATCTCCAATCTTTTCAACTGTAGTCTTTTCATCTTCATCATCAACAATGACAACTGGTTGTGGTTGAGGTAATGTTTCTGTGATGTTAGTAATATGTTGTGGATCTGCATTATTGTCCAAGGACTGATAGTCAATCTTTTCAACTGTAGTCTTTTCATCTTCATCATCAACAATGACAACTGGTTGTGTTGGAGGTAATGTTTCTGTGATGTTAGGAACATGATGTGGATCTGCATAATTGCGTAAGCACTCATAGCCAATCTTTTCAACTGTACTGTTTTCATCTTCATCATCAACAATGATAACTGGTTGTGGTTTAGGTAATGTTTCTGTTATTTTGACAACATTATGTGGATCTGCATTATTGTTCAAGAACTGATAGCCAATCTTTTCAACGGTAGTGTTTTCATCTCCATCATCAACAATGACAACTGGTTTTGGTTGAAGTAATGTTTCTGTGATATTGGTAAAATGATGTGGATCTACTTTGTTGTTCAAGGAAGCGTGAGCAATCTTTTCAAGTGTGGTGTTTTCTGCTTCATGTCCATGATCAAAAATGCCAAATGGCTGCTGTTCAGGTAATATTTTAGTGATGTTATTAACATGGTGTAGATTTGTATTGTTATAGACATAATCATCTGTGTGTGTAGCAATATCAATGAATGTTTGATCATACATAATACTGTCTTCTAAGTGAACCTGGAAATAAGATAAAGGAAAGATTAGTAATAACAAATGGATACGTTTTTAGTCGACTGGTGAGTGGATTGCTTGGTCGGTTGGTCGGGTCAAAGTGTTATATTTCAATGTTCAAAATTGTGTTTCTTACCTATTTACAGAACGATAATACGTGCTTACGTACCACGGAAGCGTGAACGAAATAATTGAAACTAATTTGCATGGTTTGTTACCAAATGTTTGTTTGTGTTACGCTAAAGTAGCTTTAAATAATTATCTTACCACATAAGAGGTGTGCAACGGTGCTAAGACTAGCGCTGGACTGATCCTCATAAATTATGTATAATCATTATATTATTAATAATATTCTTGCAAAAAATTCTCGCTTCTGATTGGTCGAGAGCAGTGATGTTCAGGCGTAACACCAGTGCATAAAGCGGTAACACCAGTCCAGAAAGCTGTAACACCAGTGGAGAAATTTGTAATACCAGTGCAAATTACAAATTGATTCAAAAAACAAAATACGCCCTAAAACTAAATGTTTTTGGAATTTTTTACTATCTAGAAAATGATTTTAATTTAATTTAATGTTGAAAAGTTTTCAATTTTCACCTTGAGCGCGCGCTAGATGACGACATCATCACGCCATCATTGGCGCGCGCTCGTTCGAATTTGAATAAAAATCTCAACTAAATGTTTTAAAAAATCGACAAAATGGTTGAATTTTTTGCAAGTATATTATTAAAAGATAATAAGATGGTTTCGAGTTCAATTTGGATTAATTTGCACTCGTTTGTTTTTCAAAGAGCCAAATACGAACTCTTTGAATAAAAAACTCGTGCAAATTAATTCCAGATTGAACTCGAAAACATCTTATTACCTATACGTATATGGTCAGTTTAATATAAAGTTAACTTGAAAAAAATAGGTATCTTTTTGTGCAGTGAAGTGGCTCCACTTGGAAAGCGTGCAGCAAGTAGATCCCTCATGCAACGACATGATATAAATTTAGAAGACGGTGAAATGTTTTGTCTTTTGCTACATTTCTTTCTTGCATATATTAAAAAGAGGAAAAATTAGTAAAAAAGGGAAGATTAGTAAATCACGCAGAAGTGAAAAAAATGTGATCATGGTATAGCATAGATTTAGACAAGAAAAAGTTTATTCAACCTTATCGACCAGGTCTGTTTAACCTCGCAATTATGTAAGTAAAAACAACATAAAAAAGCACACAGTTTTAAACAGCACGGGCAAAAAGACCGCAGCAATTATCTTTTCAGAATTAAAAGAGTGCACGTCTATAAGGCCAGAGAAAAAGCAGTCCTTCGCCGCCACAGTTGGCCAACTCAGTTATATATCTTGTTTGTTTGATGTTTAGAATGAATAGCTACAAACAGCGATACTTTGGTGACCGAAACAACTTCGATTCGTGTCGAGAACCTGACAATGAATCGAGAAACGACCTTTTTGTGGCTTTGAAACGAGATTCGAGTCAACCCCGAGAAACGCGTATATTGAAAAGATTTGAGTCTCTAAAATTCCACATTGGTCAGCTTTGTGGTTTATTCTACATCAGACATATCGCTTCAAGCTCTAGACCGTGACTTGCCTTTCTGCAGTTTCTGAATGTAATTCCACAACACTGTAAAACATGTCTTGAAATGTATGTATCATGCGGTACAGCCCAAAATACGAATGAGTTGCGTTTATGCACCGTGCGATTGTTCAGTGATTTTAAAATGTGAAATAGATAATTTTCCGTCGGCGAAGAGATATCCGTAACCAAAACCTTTATAATGCTGAAGACAGGAAAAATTATTTAAATATTTCATTATGTATTATTTCATAATAGACTATTTTACATATTGTATGCAATGACTCATATCTTAAAATTCAAAGGCTTTTCATCAATTAAACTAAAATATTCATTTTTTATCAATAAGTAGCGCAAATAGCCCTGAAGCAGATAACGTTTTATTCCTGTCTCTGTGCCATAATACTTTAATCGTTTTTCATATCCAAATTTTGTATGTAATCGAGAATTCAGAAAGAATAGTCATAAATAGTGAACAAAAGCAATGTGAAAACATTCTGGTCTAGCTAAAGACGGGTGTAACAAGTCATCATAATTGTTTTTCATTATGATATAACTTTTTAGTATTCTACGAAATAAGTGGTATCACATACTAGAAAGAGTAGCAAATTACTTGTAAATGTTTTCGAAAAAAAGCTCGAAGTAATTAACAAATAAAAAATAATATAGATAGAATGAACGATGAGACGTACAGAAGATCGTGATGTCTCGACGAGGTTTCATTATCAAGTATGATCAAAGACTAAAGTTAAGCTAATATATATACAAAAAAGACCTTAGCTTAGGGAATCAAATTGGATTCTCAGCTTAGGTTGTTTAGATTGTATGAAAAACATTTCATAATCAAGATAAAGATCGATCAACTATAATGAGTACATCGGTTATCATCGTGCGATTGTTCAGTGATTTTAAAATGTGAAATAGATAATTTTCCGTCGGCGAAGAGATATCCGTAACCAACCCCTTTATAATGCTGAAGACAGCAAAAATTAGTTAAATATTTCATTATATATTACTTCATTATAAACTATTTTACATATTGTATGCAATGACTCATATCTTAAAATTCAAAGCCTTTTCATCAATTAAACTAAAATATTCATTTTTTATCAATAAGTAGCGCAAATAGCCCTGAAGCAGGAAACGTTTTATTGCCGTCTCTGTGCCATAATACTTTAATCGTTTTTCATATCCAAATTTTGTATGTAATCGAGAATTCAGAAAGAATAGTCATAAATAGTGAACAAAAGCAATGTGAAAACATTCTGGTCTAGCTAAAGACGGGTGTAACAAGTCATCATAATTGTTTTTCATTATGATATAACTTTTTAGTATTCTACGAAATAAGTGGTATCACATACTAGAAAGAGTAGCAAATTACTTGTAAATGTTTTCGAAAAAAAGCTCGAAGTAATTAACAAATAAAAAATAATATAGATAGAATGAACGATGAGACGTACAGAAGATCGTGATGTCTCGACGAGGTTTCATTATCAAGTATGATCAAAGACTAAAGTTAAGCTAATATATATACAAAAAAGACCTTAGCTTAGGGAATCAAATTGGATTCTCAGCTTAGGTTGTTTAGATTGTATGAAAAACATTTCATAATCAAGATAAAGATCGATCAACTATAATGAGTACATCGGTTATTCACAAGCTAAAAGTGATGGACTAACATTCAATGAATAATGTACAGTCACGCGATGACAGAAACTCCATAATTCTGTCAATTATCATCGATATCGCTTGTTATCGATTATTATGCAATTTCACTGTTTACCACCATGATGTAAATCGATACATGTTCACAAATTCTTTTAGCATCCATTGATATTTGATTCCTATCGGTTTTATCGATTTTCGTATCATTTAGATCGATTTTAAGTATCAATGAATCCAAGGAGTATCTGCCTAATTTACAAAAAGACATGAACTTGCAAATGTTGAAATATCAAGTCACTTTACCTGAATTTCTTATCCAACCACAATCCTTTGATTTACAAGCAATGCCAATAGCGGCTAATAAGAGCGATATTCAATGCTGAATTCGTCGATGAAACATACACAACTCAAGCAGTTTCAAATGCGGAAACACATTCTCTTCACTAAATTAATTGTCGATTGGAATCAATGATTATTGATTAGATAAACAAGACAAAGATATGACGATAGACATCTTGCAGAGATGATTAATTCAGCAAAAAAAAGATGATGCGTGCTCTTGTGAACACAAGAATACAATAGAACAGACTACACTGTGTTCACGACCTGTAGCATCTGTCTTGCCACGGTTTGACGCTTCCAGTCCAAACTAAATATGAAAACGCAGCTTATTCATCCGGTTAGGACTCTAGTTGTTTGCCTTTACTTATCTGAATGAATCCAGAGCGATGTTTTGTGAATGTTATAATCAGTCATAATCAGGTATTGTATTTAACCGGTTCAGTGCGGATATAGGGTCTGTTTATAAGAGTTATGGGCTCCCCTGGTTAGAAGCGGAGCTCCGGCGGGGCGAAGGCCCGCGCAAGCGGAGCACCATAATTAAGAAAATATGGTAAACCATCGAGCTCATTTCAAATCGACCACAGGAAGCCCGGATTTCGAAAATACGTACAACGTCCATCCGTACATACGTCCGTGTACACTCACGCGCAAATTTGCTGACCAGTTTTAGTGGGCGCCAAAACAATTTATTTTTGCAGTTTGATGCAGTTCACTGAAATTTTTCTGCAAAATGTATTTTTACAATGGACAAAGAATGAAAATGGTAAAGCTAAGCTGACGGCTTGAAGAGATTGAGAAAGAGAAACAAAGACCGCGGCGTGAAAAAGAAAAATAACTACGATTCAACGATGAAAAGCTACTTCAAAATATTTTCACTGACAAAATGGGTAAAAGTCGCTCATGGCGCTGTTTTTAACCACTCAAATGTGCAGTCAGGCAGAGCTGTCATAATTCATTGAATAGTCATTCAAAGCTGGAGATTTTACACATATTTTCTGGAAGTGTTTATTTGACAAGTTTGTCAGATGGTGAAAAAGCCGTATTCTTCATGGATTTTTCGTGGTGTTTTTAGTCATTACTTATCGACTTATCTAATTTTAAAAGGAAAATCGACGGCGAAAAAACATTCATGAAAACAAAAACAAAACAAATATGCGCTGCATTTGCAGCAATTCAAAAGAGGTGAACAGCAAAATGAACACGACTCACGAAGATAATTTCACTCTGTTCATTTATCAATTTGTACGGGCAATTCATAACACGGAGATACTTAGGATCAATGCAGATTTATCAACTATTCACGACAAAAAAAGCTTTCACGCAAGATGTTTGTCAGAAAAGTAGGACTGCGAATTCATGGAGTGGATGGAAATGCAAATTTAGCACAATGTGTGATCGAGCAACACGAGCTAGCCATCGCCGTCCAGTTGAACTGTGTAAACTTTTTAGAGGCGGTGAAAATGTTTTTTGACACTTTTAAAATTCTAAAAACATGAACAAGCTTATTGTAATCAGAACTGAGGACAAAACGTTCAGTGGAAAAGTGACAGTAAAGGACAAGAAACGTGGCGCCGGTATGTTTACATTTTTTGACGATCTTTAATGAATTTCTTTTTTACGATCCACATGAAAGCAGTTTGCAATAATTATATTTACTTGTTTTTGTAAGATATTTCTCCATCGTTGAGATCTTTATGTGTGTGGGTTTTTTTTAAATTTGATTCTTGCAATTTTGATTTTGTTATTGAAAATATTAAAAACGCTTGTATGAATTCGTCAGTGTACTCATCTGCAAGTTAAAATTTCAAAACTTCATACTAGCTATTTTTTAACGAGTTACGCAGTATTCACATTTGTAATTAAAAATTCACAACCGTTTTAGATAGGTAATTCATTACACATTTCACCAGAAAAGTGAAATTTTTGTCGATTTTTATAACATTTTTTTTTCAAACGTGAAAGAGCGTAAAGCGAGAAGGGCGAGGGGATTTGTTTACAACTCAAAGAAGCCATGTTTGTGCTTTTCTAACTTCTCATTGGACAATCAATTATAATTGACAAGTGCTATGTTTACCATGCATAACAACGTATTTTTCGCATTTTTGCGTATAATAAAATGTTGTCGCATGCATAAAGCTTTGTGTATTTCAATTGATTTTATGATTATTTGATCATGAAAAGAAAATAACAGCAAAAAAAAAAAAAGATCAAGAATTTGATAATTGGTAGTGAATGAACAAATGAAAGAATAAATGATTGAATAAATAATTCATTTCATTAAATCGGAGCTCCGCTATTAGGTTTACCTAATTTTTATATTATCATTTTTTTGTTTTCCAATGTCAAGCGATTAAATAAACAAATGATCCATGCCTTCAGTCAGTGAGTTAATTATACAGACAGAAACATAGCAGTATCTTTCAACCGATGTTAGACAATATACTCGAAGAGACTGTTAACTTTGGAACTTCAAGGCATCCCATGTAATAAAGATAAAAATTCCGATGAAAAATCTGGGTGATCTAATGGAAGTCTATCTTGGTAATAGCGCGGACATCTCAATAAGTCACCGTCTTCCGACCGGCAAAGATTACAAAGGTACTCGAAACGCCCCACCATTGATTGTAAAATTTACATGCCGCTCAACCAAGGAAAAGTTCTATAATGCCAGAACCAAACTCAAAGATTGCCCAACGTAAGATCTACCATTCTCTGATGCAAACAAGATCTTTATAAATGAGTGTTTGACGGAGCAGAATAAAAAGCTTTTTCACTGCCTCAAGCTTTTTCACTACCTCAAGTTTAAGAAAATGAGAAAGTGGTCTTCCATCTAGACATCAAATGGGAATGTTTACCTCAGGAGAAAGATCAAATCAAAAGCTCTGCGTATTAATAGCAAGGATGATTTGACTATATTATAAGCTAAATCAGATTATGGACAAACATTCTCCCTTAAAAAAATAACCATAAAAGAAATAAAGTTTAAATCCAAACCATGGATTACTGAGGGATTGAAGTTTTCTATTAAGGCAAAAAATAAACTATAGTAAGTATATCTTAAAACAAAATCGACCTTTCATCTTTGCAAATTTCAGTACTATCGAAATAGGATAAATCATTTGCAAACAATTACTAAAAGGGCATATTTTAATGATTCAGACTTTCAAGTCCATATCAAAAATGGTAAAAAAAGGTTTAGAATACAATGGTATTAAGAAAATTGTCAATTAGAAATCAAATAATAGTTCATTCATAGATACAATTGTTGAAAATGGCACCGAAATTACCAACACATAGGATATTGCTAATGCTTTAAATTATTATTTTTCTTCAATAGGCTGTAGCTTAGCTGAATTGATAGATATCGCGTACACAAGAATCCAATGTATTATCTGAAGACACCACTATGTAATAGCTTTTTTATTTCACCAGTTACATCGGATGACATAGAAAATAAAAATTTCATGTTTGAAAAATGGCAAAGCAACTGGATTTTATAGTATACAAATTAAATGTCTCAAAATACTGAAAAATGTCATTTCAAGGCCACCTGCAACCCTATTCAATGTTTCTTTTACTTTAGATATTGTCCCTTCAAGTTTGAAAATAGCCAACATCCTTCCAATTCATAAAAAAAGGTAATCGCCTTTCAATTTCTAATTATCGCCCTATCTCTTTATTATCAACCTTTCATAGAAAAACTAATGGCAAATCACCTAGTTTCTTTAAAAAAAATAACACCTTTCTTGAAAATCAATTTGGATTACGTAGTAACCATTCAACAGACTTTGCTATACTAACCATTATCGATAAAATCCAATCCGCAATTGATGCATCTGAATTTTCGTGCGGTATTTTCTTAGATTGAAGCAAGGCATTGGATACAGTAAATCATCATATTTTCATAAAAACTTGATTATTACGGTATAAGAGGAGTTTCCAAAGAATGCTTTATATCTTATCTTAGTAATCGCCAACAGGCTGTTATTATAATAGATAACTCTAGTTCTGAACTAAGATCAATTTTATGTGGAATTCCACAAGGGTCCGTACGTGGACCGATATTATTCCTTATTTATATTAATGATTTGCACTCTTTGTTCCCAGTTATTTGAGTTGCACATTTTTGCAGATGATACATATTTATTTTATATGCATAAAAATATCAATCATCTAAAAGAGAACATTAACTCTGAATTTGTAAACATACATATATATGGCTGTGTGCGAACACATTGTCTCTTAATATTGAGAAATCAAATTTTGTTTTTTTATTCGAGGCAAAAAAACGTAACAATTGACTTTGGAGAGAAAACTGGATGAAGTTTATTTGCTGTAGAATTAAAAATAATACATAAAACGCGGCAGTTTAATTAGCTATTTTAACTAAAAAACTATTTTGTTGCATTTATGGTTGAGTACTTCGGTAGTATTTTAGAACAATTTGCATCTGACAATCTCTCCCATAACGTTGTTTTTAATGAGTGTTCTGAACGACTCTAATAAACTCTACCTGTTTCGTTGTATGAATTGGAGCGAATTAGTTCTGATTTCGAAATCAACTTCACGCAAAAACATACATTGAAAAAACAATAAATGTAGGAGCAGTAAGTGTGAGAAAAAGTCTCCTCAATTAGTAGAAATGCAATTAAACGTTGAGCCAACAAAAGTCTTTTTTTTTCGTTCCTTACCTCGTTCATCCGTACGTTCGTCCGTCCGTCCGTTCTTTCGTTCGTCCTTCCTTCCGTCCGTCCGTCCGTCCGTCCGATCGTTCCTTCGTTCCTTCGTTCGTTTGATTGTTTGTTCGTTCGTTCGTTCGTTCGTCCCTTCGTTCGTTCTTCCGTTCGTTCGTTCGCACGATCGTTCGTTCGTTCTTTCGTTTGTTCGTGCGTGCGTGTGTGCGTGCGAGCAAGAGAGCAAAAAATCTTTTGTTTTGCCCTCCAGATGGGGCTGCTTTCACTTCACATGCAAGGGATCTTATCCCAAAACCTTCACTGTGTGCAACACAAAATCAAGGTTTGATTTTTGTCTATCAAATACAGAGCATTATCTGACTTTGTTTGCTTGACACAAGCAACCCAAAGGAGATGCACGCGGAGCAGGCTACCACATTGCGTCCTAATATTCCAAAATGTCATTCTCCTGAAGAACCAACAGCACGTGGCACAACAGCTGCGTGGAAATTTGACAACCGATTATCGCCACAGGTAGACCGGCCTTCCGTCCTTCCGTCCGTTCGTTTGATTGTTTGTTTGTTGGTTTGTTGGCTTCTTGGTTTGTTTGTTCATTCGTTTGTTCGTTCGTTCGTTCGTTCGTTCGTTCGTTCGTTCGTTCGTTAGTTCGTTCGTTCGTTCGTTCGTTCGGTTCATTCGTGCGTGCGTGTGTGCGTGCGCAAGTCCTTGGCAAGCAAGAGAGCAAAAAAAATCTTCTGTTTTGCCCTCCAGATGGGGCTGCTTTCACTTCACAAGCAAGGGATCTTATCCCAAAACCTTTACTGGGTGCCACACAAAATCGAGGTTTGATTTTTGTGTATCAAATAGAGAGCATTATCTGAATTTGTTTGCTTAACACAGGGAACCCAAAGGAGATGCACGCGGAGAATGCTACTACATTGCGTCCTAAAATTCCAAAATGTCATTTTCCTGAAGAACCAACAGCACGTGGCACTTCTAGTTTTATTGGATTTGAGCGCTGTCTTCGACACTGTTGACCACAGCATTTTATTAACACGAGTTAAAATATCATTTGGTATATCTTGGAAAGCACTGAAGTCGCTTATATCTTATTTGTCCGGGCGTTGTCAACGAGTGACCTTTGGGGATGGCGCTTGTAAATAATTTAATTTATCAACATATGGACTAGCACAAGTCTCGTGTCTTGGACCATTGCTATGATCGAGATCGAGCTAGCACCAGAGAAATCACTAAAAAGCATTTTCAGTCTATTTCTCTTTTGTTTTTTCTTCTTTTTTTTGATTAAAAAAATGCCTTTTACTTTTAATGACTTTTTTTCTTTAAAAAAAACTTATTTTTGCTTCCGTGGGTGGATAAAAATATAAAAACATAATTTGATCTTTGTTTTCAGAAAAACGTTAATTACAACAATTTTATGTCCGCCTGTGATAACTGCATCGCGTTTCAAAGCTTAATTTACACTGGAAACTCAACAACTTTATTGTTTCTATTTTATATACAGTGTATATGCAAAGCGAACAAAAGCTAAGTTCCCCGAGTTCAACCCAGACTGTAGCCAGTGGTACAAGTTGTCAAAGCATCCTACACCAAATGATAACAAAATGATAAGGCGGACAAACCCAACTTTTTCAGTTTTTCCTAAACTCAGTTCCTGTCTTTATATTCATAATTTTCTCATTCACTTTTTTTCGGCAAAAAAAAAAACCCACACACACACACACACACACACACACACACACACACGCACACACACACACACACACATCTCGGGTCTATCACCTTTTGGTGTTTTTCATCTTGGTTTTTTGGATGGAAAAAGAAAAGAACTTCAATACGATTATAGTAACATTCTTTGTTTTATAAAATAGATTTTCCATAAATGCAACATTTATTTACTATAAAAATGCACATACCTATTGTTTTTACATTGATAAATAATGTATCATATAAATACTAATCTTCTAAATAACTAAATCATTTAAAAAAACTAAGGCTGCACAGGTGTGAATGGACAACACATCATTTTCATTGTAAGCATCTTAGCTAGGACTCTACTATACCTGCGTCCACTCTTACCCGGATAAATTGGAAAACAAAACTTTATTTATCCGGTTAGGCCTTCTGTCCACACTAAAACGCGTGAACTCGAAACAATTTTAAAGGAAAATTCAATGGATGACGAGGAAATTCCACATTGAATTTCATGAGAAAAACGAGTCCCCAAGCGATGAGTGTGATATCGTTTTTTCAAGTTAAATTCAATGTGGAATTCACGAGCCAGGAATTAAATTTTTCTTGAATCCTATATCTAAATCAAAACTTTTTTTCTAGCCGTGAAATGAAGAGCGTACGGGCTAGCTGTGTAAAGTTGAATTCCACGCTAAATTCATCTCCTCTATAGCCAATAAGCGCGCGATTTTCGATTGAGATGTGGTAGTCTATGCTAAATCCATTGTTAAACGAGCAATTTTTGTCACGGCATCGGAACAAAAGTTGTGTTTTCAAATTTGTCCGGGATAATGTAGCCAGGGTCTAAAGCTTGCTAACTGCCTAAATTTCAAATAGTTATTCTAATTTTTTTTACGAAATATCAGGACCTAATTCAGCTAGGATCATATCACTCTGATGATCCTATAGTTCCCCTAAGTCTCCGATGCAGACGTCTTATGTAGTTTTGTTGGCAGAAAAGGCGAGTTTCTGTCTTTCGCTAGTATATTTAGAGAATCACGATAAAGTTAATGTACGTAACTGACCTCAGGCTGACTGGATTGGCGATTCGCTTGATTATATCTTCCCCACGCTTTAATGAATTTGCTCGTGGTATTTAATACTACTTCGATGTGCAAATGATTTCTTACAATATTTACAGGTATACGGTTTTTCACCTGTATGAATTCGTTCATGTTGTTGAAGACCACTTTCCTGTGCAAATGATTTCTTACAATATTTACAAGTAGAAGGTTTTTCACCTGTATGTATTCGTTCATGATTTTTGAGATGAACTTTCTGTGCAAATGATTTCTTACAATATTTACAAGTAAAAGGTTTTTCACCTGTATGTATTCGTTCATGTATTTTTAGGTTACTTTGGTGTGTAAATGATTTCTTGCAATATTTACAGGTATAAGGTTTTTCACCTGTATGTATTCGTTCATGTCGTTGGAGACCATTTCGCTGTGCAAATGATTTCTTACAATATTTACAAATATAAGGTTTTTCACCTGTATGTATTCGTTCATGTGCTTTGAATTGACTTTGCTGTGCAAATGATTTCTTACAATATTTACATCTATAAGGTTTTTCACCTGTATGTATTCGTTCATGTTTTTTTAGGTTACTTTGCTGTGTAAATGATTTCTTACAATATTTACAGGTATAAGGTTTTTCACCTGTATGTATTCGTTCATGTTCTTTGAGATTGGTTTGCACTGTAAATGATTTCTTGCAATATTTACAGGTATACGGTTTTTCACCTGTATGAATTCGTTCATGTTGTTGCAGACCACTTTGCTGTGCAAATGATTTCTTACAATATTTACAAGTAGAAGGTTTTTCACCTGTATGTATTCGTTCATGATTTTTGAGATGAACTTGCTGTGCAAATGATTTCTTACAATATTTACAGATATAAGGTTTTTCACCTGTATGTATTCGTTCATGTTTTTTTAGGTTACTTTGGTGTGTAAATGATTTCTTGCAATATTTACAGGTATAAGGTTTTTCACCTGTATGAATTCGTTCATGTTCTTTGAGATTGTTTTGCACTGTAAATGATTTCTTACAATATTTACAGGTATAAGGTTTTTCACCTGTATGTATTCGCTCATGTGCTGCAAGAGTTTGTTCGACTTGAAATCCCTTGTGACAATAGGTACAATGATATGGTCGATATCCCGAATGGCTGTGTAAATGCGCCATCAAATAAACTCTACTAGAATTCTTTTTATTACAAATGGGGCAAACTGTACCTTTACCATCGCAATGTGTTCGTTGATGTTCATCATATTCTTTAACATTTATAAATAGTTTATTGCATATAATACATGTACATTCCTTGTTCTCACAGGAAGTGCTTGTAGCACAGGGTTTCTTTGTGTATCCTTGATATTCAGGTAGACAGTTTGATGTATTACCTCCTTCAAGTGACAAAGGTAATATTTCTGCAAATGAACAAAGGAGAAAATCAGGTTTTCGTATTACATTATTAAAAGTCTATAACGTAATTGGTTGGTGAATTTCTTGACAACAAACTGCATTATAATTTATGGTTTTGTTTTTTTCGTCGTGTTTCGCGGGTCGAGGGTGAAAGGTAACTTGTCCCAGGTACAAAGTCGTGTGTATTATGGTTCATATTTGAGAACTGTCATTTTTAAAATTGTTCAACGATCGAATTAATGAGCTGAGTAGCTGTATTAAGGTAGTACCGGACACTTGCTATTGCGGATCCATCATTTCGCACATGTTCGGGTAATGTGAATAAATTGTCCAGCGTAGCTAAATTGAAACTTTACATTTAAGGCAAAACTTGGCCATTTCTGGACTTTTCACTCAAAATCAACTTTTTGAAACGATTTATATTGGCCTAAATAGAAGTTAGTTCCCATGGCAAAACATCAAAATTAAAACATTTTTGCGCGTTTTTAGCTTTTTTCGAATGACGAATAAATTAAACATCACACAAGCAATTGTCTTTGTGCATGTAAACGGTATTCGTTCAATTTTTTTTTATGTTTTCTAAATTAACTCAATACCTGTAGTTCGACACAAGTTATTTTCTTTAGTTTCTTCTACAAATGGATGGCAGTGATTTGAATGAATTGATTTTCTGGAGAAAATAAAAAGGCGGGAAACCTGAAAAATCGCACTTTTTGACGTCTTATACCTCGAAATTCAATACGGTGATCAATCACTTTTTTTCCCAGTATTTGAATGCCCCAACAGTAATGGTCAAATGACGCAATTAAAAAAAAAATATATTTACAAATTCTGAAAATCCGGTACTACCTCATTTTCTCTTCATCTCTGGTTACATCATTTATTACATAATTAGCGTGATGATATGATTGTTGTAGCTTACTTTCAAGCTACTCAAAAAATGTCTTTGTCACACAATATGAGCGGCTGATCTGTATGGAATATAAAATGTCGAGACCAAAGTTCGACATTATATTTCCATACCGATCGGACGCGATCGTCGCTGCTTTTTTAAAACTATTCAAATATGCACTTATGCAGAGCTGTTAAAATTTTATTTGATAATTTATTCAATAGTCACTCAATGCAGGAGATTTTACAAGTCATGCTTTCTGTAAGAGTTTATTTGACAAGTTTGTCAGATGGTAATTTAAAAAAGGCCGTATTCTTTGTGGATTCTTCGTGGCGTTTTCCAATCATTACATATCGACTAATCTACTTTTAAAACTCCACAGCGGCAAAACGTTCACCAAAACCAAAACAAATATGCACTGCATTTTCCAATCTTACTTTATTTAATTTTTTTTACCAAATATAAGCTTTTTGTAATAATTCCTGCGAACTATTTATTTTTTATTGAAATGCAATAAAACGCTTGTATTCGTCATTGTACTCATCTGCAAATTGAAATTTCAAAAGTTCATATTGAAAAAAAAGTCCATACGTACTATCTGCTAATGAAAACGCAACTCGTGAAAATTGTAATTTGTTGAAACAACAGATGATTTATGACATCATTGAAAAATAATATTAAATGATATTTCGGCTGATATTAGCTCTATTTTTTTGCAAGAGAAGTTTGCAAACAGGTAAATATGAAGTGATTAATGATGACGTTCCTTCAAGCTCCTTCACAGAAAACAAATATGATTTCTACATCACCTGATAAAAGTAACTTTTGAATAAAACAGAAATGTACAAGCTAATTTATATATTGTATGATCTTTTGAGTGATTGAATATGTTTCTTCAAATTTGAGGAAAATATCTTTGTTTTTTACTTGTGGCAATGTGGAATCATTCGCGTTTTAGATCAATATTGATGACCACTCTTTGTCATTTCAATACGAGTTCAAAATCGCTCAACTTAGTCGTGTTTTTGTAGAGTTGTCTCCTCAAAATGTAACCAAAAAAGCTTTAACAATATTCATTGTTCAGAAGTTTAGCAAAATGTGAATGTTGTTAGGAGTTTTTTTTTTTTTTTTTTTTTGCAAATCATTCGACTTTTAGATCAAATTCGATGATCTCGTTTTGATTTACAAGTTCAAAATCGCTCAACTTAGTCGCTTAAAGTGGTGTGTTTGTTATAACCTTTCCTTTCAAAATAGCACACAAAACGCATTTAAATCATTCAATGTTTAATAATAAGGAATAACATAAAGTTTTAGTTCTTGTAATTTGCTTTTTTGTTTGTTTGTTTTTTTTTTTTTACTTGTGACATTTTTGAGCGTTTTGTTGACATTGCTTTTTAAGATCCCCTGTAACCTTCAAATTATAAACTTCGATAAATAAAAATACTAATGAACTTATGAAAGATGCAGGTGTTTTGACTGTAAAACTTACCACTGGTGGAGAAGTTTGCAACCTCATTCGATTCTTCATCGTTGGTGGGTGGTTCACAATAGTCGGTCGTCATATTCCTAAAAATTAGTGAATGAAAAGATGCACAGGCAATACGTTAAATAACATCATAGCAACATCAGCCAAATGAACAAAAGCTTTAACGAAAACACGAGATTTCAATCTACCAAAGACTAAAGCCAATACAGTAAAAGAAAATTGTAATTTCACTGCTTAATATATGGAATTTAAAAGTAATGTTTTCATTAAAGAAACTTGACGTTGAAGGCTTTGCCACGATTGACTTATTCAAACAAGTATTATGAATAGTTTTGCTGCTTTGTGCTTAAAGCGTAAACATTTACAGTATGTTAAGGATTTCTAAATATTTTTTTGTGCACATTTCCAGCCCCATGTTGGCGTTTTGGCAATATTCATTTATAATTCATGAATCTAGAATTGAATACGAGAACTAAGCAATGCAAAATCGCTACTGAGAAAACATCTCTAAATACTAATACAGATCTTCCGCTTATATAGTATATAAAGGTATCCCAAATAATCTGATTTATAGAAAATGGCTCAAGCGACTGGCACTAAAATTTTTCACACTAGGCAACAAGTCGCAGCCACTATTTCCCCCCTGTGTGTACTAAGTATTTTTTGTGGAAATTGTTGTCGCCGCGACAGAAATGGAAATATCTACGTAGGCAAAGCGTGTGTACTGTAGCTGTGAAAGGTGAGACACTGGGATAGCGCTAGTTTTTCAAATAATTATTCCTCTCGCTTTTCATTTTTTTTTTTCTGCCAACGGTTCAATGAATACGTTATGGCTTTAGACCTTTACTAAATGTAATCTAATGCAATGTAATGCAATGTAATGGAATGTCATGCAATGTCATGCAATGTCATGCAATGTCATGCAATGTCATGCAATGTAATGTAATGTAATGTAATGTAATGTAATGTAATGTAATGTAATGTAATGTAATGCAATGCAATGCAATGCAATGCAATGCAATGCAATGCAATGCAATGCAATGCAATGCAATGCAATGCAATGCAATGCAATGCAATGTCATGTAATGTCATGTGATGGTATGGTATGGTATGGGATGGTATGGGATGGGATGGGATGGGATGGGATGGGATGGGATGGGATGGGATGCAATGCGATGTGATGTAGTGCTTATATAGCGCAGAGATATAAAGTATAAAAAAGATTGTATGCATTAACATCTATGCTACATCATTGCTCTCAAGCTACTGATGGGAAAGGAGCTGCCGTAAGAGTTGTTCTGTTTGACTATAGAAAGCCATTCGATCTCATCTACCATTCCTTGTTGGTGCAGAATATTTTCCATCTTTCTATTCCCCAAAATATTGCATCCTGGTTTGCTGACTTCCTCACTCACCGCAGACAGCAAGTTAAGTTATCGAATGATTGCTTTTCTGAATGGGGACTAATGAAGGCATACAGGTGTCCCACAAGGTACCAAACTCGGACCAAGGCTGTTTATCCTAATGATAAACGACTTGAAAGTAGCCGATTTCAACACTTGGAAGTGCGTGGACGATACTATCGTTGCTGAGATTGTTCCTCGCAGAGCTGCTAGTAACATCCAGAGCGCGGTTAGCAAATTAGTGGAATGGTCGAATAATCATTTGATGCAGCTCAAGGAAGACAAATCTAAGGAGATGAGGCTAGATTTCAAGGCAGTGAATGACGAGTTTGAGCCTCTCGATGGGTCAATGGCAAACACTTGTCGATTGCTAACAATCCAAAAATATTTCTGATCACCTGACATGGAATACACATACCGGTGAATGCATCAAAAAAGCAATCAAAAGGATGTATCTTTTAGTTTATCTAAAAAGAGCAGCAACCAATGTTATTTGACCTGTATAGGAATATTGTTCTCCTGTGTGCCACCACAGTCTATCAGATTATCTGATAGAAGACCTAGAAAGTATCCAGAAAAGAGCGCTCAACATCATCACTCGAGTGAACAACTACCAAGAAAGCCTTGAAGCTACTGGTTTAAAGACTTTAATTTCAAGGAGGATATGTCAGTGCCAAAGTTTGTTTGATAAAATCACCGATGATTACAAACACCAACTTGCAGGGCTGCTCCAGAAAGAACAGCAGAACAATTATGACACGAGAAATAAAAGATTGAAGTGTTTCTTTGTACGTTGGAGACATTTCACTCTTTTGAATAGCTGCAAATGCAGCGCATCTTTTTTATGAACTCTTTGTCGCCGTGGATTTTACTTTAAAATACAATAGTCGATAGGTAATGATTGGAAAACGCCACGAAGAATCCACGAAGAATACGGCCTTTTTACCATCTGACAATCTTGTCAAATAAACTCTTCCAGAAAATGCAACTTACTTCAAAATCTCCACTTTTGAATGGCTATTGAATGAATTATCCAACAAAATTTTTAACAGCTTTGCATGACAGCCTATTTGAATAGTTACAACTAGCAAAATGAGCGACTTTTTCCCATTTTGTCAGTGAAAATATTTTGAAGCTTTTCATCGTTGAATCGTTATTTTCCTTTTTCACGCAGCAGTCTTTATTTCTCTTTCTCAGTAAAACCTCTTCAAGCCGTCAGCTTAGCTTTACCATTTCCATGCTCTTTGTTCAGTGTAGAAATACATTTTGTAGAAAAAATTCTGCAAACTGCAAGAAATGGATTGTTTTGGCTTCCACGCGATGGCAATGGACACGGATGTATTCCGGACGTGTTGCGGACACGCGGGCTTTCTGTGTAGGTCGACGAAAATTCACCTCGATGGTTATATTTTCTTAATTATGGTGCTCCGTTCGCACGGGGCCAACGGAGCTCCGCTATACAGTTTGAGACTTGCTGAATCTATTTCTACAAGAGATTTTTACCCGAAAGTGATTCAATAAAAACAAAAACATACGAAGAATCAACTATACACGCTTGTTCAGGCTCGCTTTGCTGCGGCAGCAACTATTTAATCCTTACTTTGTTGTAGCTGTGTCAGTGCGTGTTGAAACAGGCGAATTCTCTTTGCTTGAACTCATCTTCTGGCTGAAAGATATTTCAAGTTTTTGGTTGGCAATCCTATACTAATATAATAAAATGATCATATAACAAATAATGATTTAGTCACAATATATAGCAAAACGTTTGAAGCTGATATGGCGATATCATTGTGCCTTCTATAGCAGAAGGAGAACTAAGGTCAGTACACACTAGGCGACAAGTCGCAGCGACTTGTCCACGCAACATGTGGCTTTAGTGTACACTGGTTCAACAATCCAAGCGGTTGAACTTCATGCGGCAAGTCGCAGCGACAACAATTTCCGCCAAAAATACCTACTACACACCGGGGAAAATTGTCGCGTGGACAAGTCGCTGGGACAAGTCGCTGCGACTTGTCGCCTAGTGTGTACCGACCTTTAAGATTAGCTTACAAAGAAAATATTCCATTAACACACGTGTCAGCATAAAAAAGGTGATGACGTTTTATCCTCGTCTGTACTGCTCCTATATTCTCGGAATAGGAATGAAATGATTAATAGAGAAGCCAGATTGGAAATAAAGCATTTTGCTTTATCTCTTACCTTATAAAGATATTCATTTATTTACTATTTATGAAAGAATCACGTAAAGGGATGGAGGTAAAATGCCATCGTATTTCAGGGCTATTAGTAGAGGAACCTTTGTTGTCTTACTCTTTTATGTTCTTTTGTGGATTACCTTGTCTGAAATGAAAAATAAATTAAATGAATATAAATATGATTTTTTTTCACTTGATGGTTATTATTGAAATGGATGTTCCCACTCCTACATCGATTATTTAACACACATCTTTTTATATGCTTTGAATGTTTAAAATTGTTTAGAGAACGAGAATCCGTATTCAATCGGGGTATAAACTTGAGACGTAAGCGATGATTTAGAGTGAATATAGCTCATATTGGAAATTTTAAAGCCATTCATATTCGTCTCCATCGTTTTTATTTTCGGTTCCAGCATAATAACTTCATGAAGATCGCGTGTCAATATTCAGTCTACATCATCGCCTAATGAAGACTGGAAGTTTACAGTCGAAACGTCCCTAGTTCTTTCATGGCTTCATCGCGAGTAACCTTTCAAAGATTGTAAATGATCTATTTCATTCCATCACGAATGGTTCAATGAAATTATTTATTAACTTTTGACTTGATTTTGGTCATTTTGACAATTAATATTAATCTAAAAAATCTTCAAGATTACAGTTAAATTTCTTTTGGGAAATCTCAAGTAAGTCAATTAACCTCAATGCCACCTAATAAGATAGGATAAGATATGGTCTGATTAGCAAGATCAATAAAAATGAGAGTCAAAGAGCAGTTATAGATGAAATAGGATGAATACATACATTTGATATGACAACCTCGACATCCTTATCAGTGCCACTGTTGCTCGCTGTCTTCTTATTCTTATTCTTGTGAAGTTGTACATGTATGTTGAAGTTGTTCATGCTATATTGCTGACAGAGCAATTCCTTTTTGCAATCCTTCTCATACAAACATCGGATGGTTCTCTCGTTTATGACTTCCGCGTTCTCATTGTGCTTTCTGAAGACTCTCAATTTGAACTTCTCCAATCGAGCTCTTTTGTCCAACTTCCTACTCGTCTTGTGTTTTTTAACTGCTTCAGTGATTCCAGTATCAGAAATAATCTCTGTGTTCTCTTCAGGCCTCTTTTTACTTATTTCATTCTTGTTTATGAAATGTCTTTCTGGTGCACTGTGGCTGTGTTTTGTCGTTCCTGCTGACAACCTATTGACTTTCTGTATGACCATTGCACTGCATTCACGACGTCTTGATCTTGATGTACAAATCCAGTCAGTTGCTGTTTGTCGTTTCCGATGTATGTTGTAGATATAGCCATTACTGTCAATTAATTTAGGCTTCTTATTGATGCTCTTGTCTTCATGAACTTTATACGTAATCACTGCTAAATCTGGGAAAACACACATGAAACGAACAAGTTTCAAGAGCGAAAAGGAAAAAATGGGGGGAAAAAATTTAGAAATTCATACATACAAACTCTTATAGCAACTCCCAATTACAAGGTCTTTTAGTAAAAGGTAAATAAATAAAAATAAAAAAATTCATATAAGCTAAAATGAGAATACTGCAGAACAGCTAGAGCGTAGTTAGTTGAGTCAATGATTGACAACTCGCAGTATTAGTAGCTGAATTATTTAGAAAAAAATGTCGTCAGTTCACGTGGGTACGAAACGGTACTATTACGATAGTTACTGTACTGCACTGCACTGCACTGCACTGCACTGCACTGTACTGTACTGTACTGGGCATTGGATTAATGAGGCAATTCAAAAAAAAGCAATTTTCCTCGCAAAACCTTTTACACTTTTACAGTTTTTTGAGTGAAAGCACACAAAACAAGTCTGACATCTTTATTTCTGGCCGAAAATACACTGTTAAACCTAAAAGAGGGCCCCCGCGATTTCACCACAGGAAGCCCAAAATCGACAATAAAAGCTTGATATGAGTCAAACGATAGAAAGACCTGATGTAGACAAAGAGAAGAGAGACGAATAATGATAAATTCTAGGTACGGTAAAAATGAACGATGGAGGAAAAGATTTTTGATAGTACAGAAGAGAGCTCAATTAAAACATGCACAAAAAATCAAAACATACTTGATGCTACAGCTTCGTCAGCACTTCCAACTTGCATTTCATGACTTTTTGCCTGACAAATATCAACTATATCCATGTTTTCCGGTTGTTCATCACTATTTTCAGGCATCTCTGAAAACTGAATACCTAGATCACGTATGTTTGCAGGTTTGGCACATGGTTGTGACAGCTGTATTGTTTCTGTGATGTTGATATCAATATGTGGATATGTACTGCTCCTCACAGTCGTTTCTTCCAGTGAATTTTGTTCTTCTGTATCTTGAGCGAAATTCAACACACGCTCAGATTCGAGTGTTGTAGGGGGTTGTGGTTGTGGCAATATTTCTGTGATATTGCTAACATCATTTGAACACGTGTAACTGCTCTTTGAAGAACAGTCTGCTTTTTCAGTTCGCGTGTTATCTTGCATCACATGACAACGACGTATATGCTGAGGACGTCTGATGCTGTGGCTAGGTTGGATAGGTCTGTTGCCTATTTGTAGAAGAAATTTTTTACATCTGACAGTACATTGACAGTCAATAAGACTGTCTGTCTCTTCAATTATGTAAGTGTTTGCACGCTCTACAAAAAAAAAAATCACACAAAATATTCACAAAACAACAATATATTACGAGAATGGAGGTAAAAAGCTGTATTCAATATTGCTTATTGCCAACGTTCGAAGTATTCAATGTCATGCTTCAGAGTTCGTTCGTCTGCCCCCAATGTAGTTGTCTATCTTCATTATTTGTTATTATTGTTAATAAGTAATTGTATTCTCTTCAAACAAACAAACAAACAAACCAACAAACCAAATAACGTACCAACCAACCACCCAACCAACCACCCACCCACCCACCCAACCAACCAACGAACCAACCGACCAACCAACCAACCAACCACAAACCCACCCACCCACCCAACCAACCAACCAACCAACCAAACAACCAACCAACAACCAACCAAAGAACGAACGAGCGAACGAACGACGGAGCAACAAACAAACAGAGCAACAAACAAACAAACAAACAGAGCAACAAACAAACAAACAAACATATGTTCCTAACTCACTTCCTTCGTTAACTACCACACCTGGCTGTGGTTGAGGTAAAGATAGTGGTGTGTTACTAACAAGATGTGGATCTTCATCATTGTTTATGGACTCATAGGCAATCTTTTCAACTGTAGTGTTTTCAATTTCATCTCCATGATCAACAATGACAACTGTTTCTGGTAATATATCTGTGATGTTGGTAAAATTATGCGGGTCTGCTTTGTTGTTCAAGGACTCGTGGGCAATCTTTTCGACCGTAGTGTTTTCAGCTTCCTGTCCATGATGAACAATACCTACCGGCTGTGGTTGAGGTGTTGTTTCTCTGTTGTTGTTAAGAAGATGTGGATGTGCAAAATTATCCAATATGCCTTCATTCGTGTAAGACAAATCATATTTTTGGAAAAGTTCATTTTCAGTCTCTGTTGTACTTGGATTTGAAAATAAGTCACCCGCACCTTGATTTTGTTGCTGTTTACGATCGTCCTCATTTAAGCTATCTTGCAGTGTCTGTAAACAATAACTGATTACATCCATGTGTAAACATTGTTTGTTTTCCTGTAAGTCACATACGCTCTTAACTACAACACCTGTCTGTCGTTCTGGAAATGTTTCTGTGATGTAAGTAACACCATGTGGATCTGCATTATTGTCAAAGGACTCATAGCCAATCTTTTCAACTGTAGTGTTTTGATCTCCATCATCAACAATGACAACTGGTTGTGGTCGAGGTAATGTTTCTGTGATTTTGATTACATGATGTGGATCTGTATCATTGTGTAAGGACTCATGGCCAATCTTTTCAACTGTAGTCTTTTCATCTTCATCATCAACAATGACAACTGGTTGTGGTTGAGGTAATGTTTCTGTGATGTTAGTAACATGATGTGGATCTGCATTATTGTCCAAGGACTGATAGTCAATCTTTTCAACTGTAGTCTTTTCATCTTCTTCATCAACAATGACAACTGGTTGTGGTTTAGGTAATGTTTCTGTGATGTTAGTAACATGATGTGGATCTGCATTATTGTCCAAGGACTGATAGTCAATCTTTTCGACTGTAGTCTTTTCATCTTCATCATCAACAATGACAACTGGTTGTGGTTGAGGTAATGTTTCTGTGATGTTAGTAACATGATGTGGATCTGCATTATTGTCCAGGGACTGATAGTCAATCTTTTCAACTGTAGTCTTTTCATCTCCATCATCAACAATGACAACTGGTTGTGGTTGAGGTAATGTTTCTGTGATGTTAGGAACATGATGTGGATCTGCATTATTGTCCAAGAACTGATAGTCAATCTTTTCAACTGTAGTCTTTTCATCTTCATCATCAACAATGACAACTGGTTGTGGTTGAGGTAATGTTTCTGTGATGTTAGTAACATGATGTGGATGTGCATTATTGTCCAGGGACTGATAGTCAATCTTTTCAACTGTAGTGTTTTCATCTCCATCATCAACAATGACAACTGGTTGTGGTTGAGGTAATGTTTCGGTGATGTTAGGAACATGATGTGGATCTGCATTATTGTTCAAGAAGTGATAGCCAATCTTTTCAACTGTAGTGTTTTCATCTTCATCATCAACAATGACAACTGGTTGTGGTTGAGGTAATGTTTCTGTGATGTTAGTAACATTATGTGGATTTGCATTATTGTTCAAGAACTGATAGCCAATCTTTTCAACGGTAGTGTTTTCATCTCCATCATCAACAATGACAACTGGTTGTGGTTGAGGTAATGTTTCTGTGATGTTGGTAAAATGATGTGGATCTACTTTGTTGTTCAAGGAAGCGTGAGCAATCTTTTCAAGTGTGGTGTTTCCTACTTCATGTCCATGATCAAGAATGCCAAATGGCTGCTGTTCAGGTAATGTTTTTGTGATGTTATTAACATTGTGTGGATTTGTATTGTTATAGACATAATCATCTGTGTGTGTAGCAATATCAATGAATGTTTGATCATACATAATACTGTCTTCTAAGTGAACCTGGAAATAAGATAAAGGAAAGATTAGTAATAACCAATGGATACGTTTTTTGTCGACTGGTGAGTGAATTGCTTGGTCGGTTGGTCGGGTCAAAGTGTTATATTTCAATGTTCAAAATTGTGTTTCTTACCTATTTACAGAATACGTGCTTACGTACCACGGAAGCGTGAACGAAATAATTGAAACTAATTTGCATAGTTTGTTACCAAATGTTTGTTTGTGTTACGCTAAAGTAGCTTTAAATAATTATCTTACCACTTAAGAGGTGTGCAACGGTGCTAAGACTAGCGCTGGACTGATCCTCATAAATTATGTATAATCATTATATTATTAATAATATTCTTGCAAAAAATTCTCGCTTCTGATTGGTCGAGAGCAGTGCTGTTCAGGCGTAACACCAGTGCATAAAGCGGTAACACCAGTCCAGAAAGCTGTAACACCAGTGGAGAAATTTGTAATACCAGTGCAAATTACAAATTGATTCAAAAAACAAAATACGCCCTAAAACTAAATGTTTTTGGAATTTTTTACTATCTAGAAAATGATTTTAATTTAATTTAATGTTGAAAAGTTTTCAATTTTCACCTTGAGCGCGCGCTAGATGACAACATCATCACGCCATCATTGGCGCGCGCTCGTTCGAATTTGAATAAAAATCTCAACTAAATGTTTTAAAAAATCGACAAAATGGTTGAATTGTTTGCAAGTATATTATTAAAAGATAATAAGATGGTTTTGAGTTCAATTTGGATTAATTTGCACTCGTTTGTTTTTCAAAGAGCCAAATACGAACTCTGAAAAAAAAACTCGTGCAAATTAATTCCAGATTGAACTCGAAAACATCTTATTACCTATACGTATATGATCAGTTTAATATAAAGTTAACTTGAAAAAAATAGGTATCTTTTTGTGCAGTGAAGTGGCTCCACTTGGAAAGCGTGCAGCAAGTAGATCCCTCATGCAACGACATGATATAAATTTAGAAGACGGTGAAATGTTTTGTCTTTTGCTACATTTCTTTCTTGCATATATTAAAAAGAGGAAAAATTAGTAAAAAAGGGAAGATTAGTAAATCACGCAGAAGTAAAAAAAAATGTGATCATGGTATAGCATAGATTTAGACAAGAAACATTTTATTTAACCTTATCGACCAGGTCTGTTTAACCTCGCAATTCTGTAAGTAAAAACAACATAAAAAAGCGCACAGTTTTAAACAGCACGGGCAAAAAGACCGCAACAATTATCTTTTCAGAATTAAAAGAGTGCACGTCTATAAGGCCAGAGAAAAAGCAGTCCTACGCCGCCACAGTTATATATCTTGTTTGTTTGATGTTTAGAATGAATGTAGAGGACACAAATGTAATAACTGGCCTCAAACGTAATAACTGGCCTCAAATGTAATAACCTTTGGCCTCAAGTGTAATAACTGGCCTCAAATGTAATAACCGTTGTCCTCAAATGTAATAACTTTAAAAATTGCAGTATTTTGCGGTAATACACTTCACTTTGTTATTTCGGACACCTCGTTATCACGAACACCTTGTTACTATGGGCACCTCGTTATCATGGGCACCTCAATAAATCACGAACAATGCATTATCACGGATACCTCGTTATTACAGACACCTCGTTATTACAGACACCTTCTTATTACGAACACCTTGTTATCACGGACACCTCGTTATCACGGACTCCTCGTTATCACGGACACCTCGTTATCATGGACACTTCGTTATTGCGGACACCTCGTTACAACGAGATGATTTTTAAATATACCATTATAAATTTTAATCTTAACATGTTACGGCATGCTTATGCCTACATAAATAAATTGACTAAAATGAAAGGGAAGTTTTGAAATGTTGTACTTGAATATTTAGTTCAGGAATTAAAAGTTGATAAAAACTTTTAAATAAAATCAATCAATCATGTCAATCAAACATACTATATAAATGTCGTTTTAACAATTATTATAATTATATATAATTATATATTATTATAATTATTATTTTAATTCTGATGATGTCATAAGCATGCCGAAACATGTGAAGCTTAAAATTTGTACTCTTTATTTTCACTTTGATTATGAAAAATTTAGGAAAGTATCATTTTTGGCGCCGAAGCCTCAAAACCCCAACACTATCCCAGACCTAAAATTTTAACTTTTCAAACAATATCCCAGACTAAAGAACTAGACTTTTCAATGGAATTGACATTGTTTGGGGCTGGCAGAAAGCATAGTGTATTTAACGCTAATAAGGCGCGTGATATCGTACCTAGCTATCCCAGACTGAAACGACCGAATGGTTACCCTAAGCAAGTCAAAATGACCAAAAAGCTAAGCCATACCCTGTACCAGACAAAGTATCAAAAAATGATACCCTATCCCAGACAAAAAGGCTGAAAAACCATACCCTATAGGGCGGAACATACCCGTATATCAAAAAATAGGGGTGATAACGAGGTGTCCATGATAGCGAGGTGTCAGTAATGACGAGGTGTTTGTAATAACGAGGTGTTTGCAATAACGAGGTGTCTGTAATAACGGGGTTGTCCGTAATAATGAGTATCCGTGATAACGAGGTGTTCGTAATAACAAAGTGTCCGTGATAACGAGGTGTTTGTAATAACGGGGTTGTCCGTAATAACGAGGTGTTCGTAATAACGAGGTTGTCCGTAACAATGAGTTGTCCACAATAACAAGGTGTTCGTGATAACGAGGTCTCCGCAGTATCAAGGTGTCCGAATTAAATAACAAAGTTAAGTATGTCACCGCAAAATAGTGCATTTTTTTAAAGTTATTACATTTGAGGCTAACAGTTATTACATTTGAGGCCAGTTATTACACTTGAGGCCAACGCTTATTACATTTGAGGCCAGTTATTACGAATTTGAGGCCAGTTATTACATTTGTGGCCTCTACATACAAACAGCGATACTTTGGTGACCGAAACAACTTCGATTCGTGTCGAGAACCTGACAATGAATCGAGAAACGACCTTCACTGATTTGTGGCTTTGAAACGAGATTCGAGTCAACCCCGAGAAACGCGTATATTGAAAAGATTTGAGTCTCTAAAATTCCACATTGGTCAGCTTTGTGGTTTATTCTACATCAGACATACCCTGCGAGCAGAGTCTACTTTTACCTTCCCCACGAGAGAGAGAAAGGAAAGTAGACTCTGCCGAAACCCTGTCGTTTCTTTGAAGTGCCGATAGCCCAACAATCGGGGCTACTCAGAACAAGTTTTGCTTCCGGATAAACTGGTTTTTATAAGCGCAGCCAATTCAGTTGACTTAAACCGTTCGTCTTGCTCGAATTCTTGTTCTTGTCGCTACAAAGGCGTCACATCTATACAGCCAGAAACTTCAGCGTCATAACTAGTATGCGTTCCCTCAAATAAATTTGCTCTCAGGCATGTTTATTTACTTTCACTAGAATGTGGACTCGAACATCGTTTGATGAATTCGTCGCTCGGCGAATTATTCTCATCACGGAACAGAGGCACGTTTTATTTTTGTCGTTGCTTCTACTGGCTCGGTTTTGGGTATTTCTTCAGTGGAGTTTTAGCGGAATCTGAATTATAAACTATAAAAGAGGATTTTAAGGCGTACACGACATTACATTTTGCATAAACAACCAAGCTTACTTGATAGTTTTGTCACCTAATCAGTGACGGTAAGCGTAAACCGCGAGAAAATAACCGGATCCGGAAATATTATTTCAGCGAGCAGGCGTTGAAAGTCATTCGTTTCTAAGCAACCGCCGCGCATGCTCAAATTGAAAGCAACAGGGTTTCGGCAGAGTCTACTTTCCTTTCTCTCTCTCGTGGGGAAGGTTAAAGAAGACTCTGCTCGCAGGGTACATCAGACATATCGCTTCAAGCTCTAGACCGTGACTTGCCTTTCTGCAGTTTCTGAATGTAATTCCACAACACTGTAAAACCTGTCTTGAAATGTATGTCTCATGCGGTACAGCCCACAATACGACTGAGTTGCGTTTATGCATCGTGCGATTGTTCAGTGATTTTAAATTGTGAAATAGATAATTTTCCGTCGGCGAAGAGATATCCGTGACTAACCCCTTTATAATGCTGAAGACAGCAAAAATTAGTTAAATATTTCATTATATATTATTTCATTATAGACTATTTTACATATTGTATGCAATGACTCATATCTTAAAATTCAAAGGCTTTTCATCAATTAAACTAAAATATTCATTTTTTATCAATAAGTAGCGCAAATAGCCCTGAAGCAGGAAACGTTTCATTTCCGTCTCTGTGTCATAATACTTTAATCGTTTTTCATATCCAAATTTTGTATGTAATCGAGAATTCAGAAAGAATAGTCATAAATAGTGAACAAAAGCAATGTGAAAACATTCTGGTCTAGCTAAAGACGGGTGTAACAAGTCATCATAATTGTTATTCATTATGATATAACTTTTTATTATTCTACGAAATAAGTGGTATCACATACTAGAAAGAGTAGCAAATTACTTGTAAATGTTTTCGAAAAAAAGCTCGAAGTAATTAACAAATAAAAAATAATATAGATAGAATGAACGATGAGACGTACAGAAGATCGTGATGTCTCGACGAGGTTTCATTATCAAGTATGATCAAAGACTAAAGTTAAGCTAATATATATACAAAAAAGACCTTAGCTTAGGGAATCAAATTGGATTCTCAGCTTAGGTTGTTTAGATTGTATGAAAAACATTTCATAATCAAGATAAAGATCGATCAACTATAATGAGTACATCGGTTATTCACAAGCTAAAAGTGATGGACTAACATTCAATGAATAATGTACAGTCACGCGATGACAGAAACTCCATAATTCTGTCAATTATCATCGATATCGCTTGTTATCGATTATTATGCAATTTCACTGTTTATCACCAAGATGTTAATCGATATATGTTCACAAATTCTTTTAGCATCCATTGATATTTGATTCCTATCGGTTTTATCGATTTTCGCATCATTTAGATCGATTTTAAGTATCAATGACTCCAAGGAGTATCTGCCTAGGCATGAACTTGCAAAAGTTAAAATATCAAGTCACTTTACCTGAATTTCTTATCCAACCACAATCTCCTGATTTACAAGCAATGGCAATAGCGGCTAATAAGAGCGATATTCAATGCTGAATTCGTCGATGAAACATACACAACTCAAGCAGTTTCAAATGCGGAAACACATTCTCTTCACTAAATTAATTGTCGAATGGAATCAATGATTATTGATTAGATAAACAAGACAAAGATATGACGATAGACATCTTGCAGAGATCATTAATTCAGCAAAAAAAAGATGATGCGTGCTCTTGTGAACACAAGAATACAATAGAACAGACTACACTGTGTTCACGACCTGTAGCATCTGTCTTGCCACGGTTTGACGCTTCCAGTCCAAACTAAATATGAAAAAGCAACTTTATTCATCCGGTTAGAACTCTCATTGTTTGCCTTAACTTATCTGAATGAATCCAGAGCGATGTTTTGTGAATCTTACAATCAGTCATAATCAGGTATTGTATTGAACCGGTTCAGTGCGGATATTATAGGCTACAGGTCAGTTTATAAGAGTTATGCCCCCCCCCTGGATAGTATCATTTTTTTTTTGTCAAGCGGTAAAAATAAACGAATGATCCATGCCTTCAGTCAGTGAGTTTATTATACAGACAGAAACATAGCAGCACCTTTCAACCGATGTTAGGCAGTATACTCGAAGAGACTAGTTAGAACTTCAAGGCATCCCATAAAATAAAGATAAAAATACCGATGATATTGTGAAAAATGTGGGTGATCTAATGGAAGTCTATCTTGCTGATAGCGACATCTCAATAAGTCACCGTCTTCCGATCGGCAAAGATTACAAAGATACTCGAAACGCCCCACCACTGATTGTAAAATGTACATGCCACTAAACCAAGGAAAGGTTCTATAATGCCAGAACCAAACTCAAAGATTGCACAACGTAAGATCTACCATTCTCTAATGCAAACAAGATCTTTATAAATGAGTGTTTGACGGAGCAAAATAAAAAGCTTTTTCACGACTGCCTCAAGTTTAAGAAAATGAGAAGTGGACTTCCATCTGGACATCAAGAAGAGACATAAAATCAAAAGCTCTACGTATTAATAGCAAGGATGATTTGACAAAACTCTGAACAGGCCAGTATGTCAAGAACAACATTTATTTAAATGAGTGTGAACGATCACAGTAATATAGATTGGCTGAGATAAATAATTTACCATTACTAGATTTAACTTCATCTATAACAATATTCCTCAGCTATCCAATTTAGACGGAGATTTACATATGCCTATAGAAAACAACTTTGGCTATTATTTAATAGATAATCACTGAGGCACACAGCATTCGTGGGTATAATGCAGGCAGCTGAGGGCGCAGCCCGACAGACATGGCAGACATAAGTCAACAATAGCTCCATATTTTTTTCTTTTCACAAAAGAAAATCCCCTTTAAGTTGAAATTATACCTAAATAATAATATTCTCAACCAAGTAACTAGTATAAAATATCTAGGCATCTTTTTCGATGAAAATTTAAACTGGAAACCACATGTTCTCCATGTTTGTAGCAAAATTAAACGTGGTCTGGGAATACTTTCCAAACTACGACATTTTCTCCCTACTAAAATACTTATAAGTCTATACTACTCATTGATTTACCCTTATCTTATTTACGGGGTAGTGGCATGGGGAAATACATATGAAACAACAGTCAATCCACTATTTATCCTCCAGAAAAGAGCTGTCAGGCTTATAACTTTTTCGAATTTTATAGAACATTCCAACCCGCTTTTTATTCGTCTAAATATTTTAAAATTCTGTGACATTGTGAAATTTCAAACTGCAATTTTCATGTATGACTATCACCACGGTAATCTTCCAGAAGTTTTTGATTCTTTCTTTTCAAGAGTCAATCGCAGACATAACTATAATACTAGACTCGCAGCTACAGCTAGCTATTCCTTACCATTTGCAAGAACTAATTATGGTCTGTTCAATATAAGATTTGTTGCTACCAAATATTGGAATTCTTTGAATGAAGATTTAAAGAACTCCAATAAAGAAAATTTTAAAAAGAACCTCCGAAAAGAAATTATTCTATCTTATAAGCAATCAGTTCAAGTATAGCCTTTTTGCTACTTTTCTTTTATGAGCTCTACTTTACCTTTTTTCTTAGTTACTTTCCACTTTTCTGTTTTTTTACTTTGTCGTATGACCCAAATAATGTGAATTGTAAATTGTATAGCTAACTGCGTTGATCAGTTTACCTGTTGCAGTTAGCTTGTGCCTCACATTCAGTAAATATAAATTATGTAAATATGTAAACAAGTTAAGAATGGCACTTAATAAACTATTGATTGATTGATTGATTTTATGGTATTCCTGTGCTTTTAATTGGATCATATATAAAAGGACTATAAAAGTGAAATAAAAATGAAAAAAACAATTATCTTCATTGGTACTCCTGATGGTATGGTGTACGTCTTACAATCCACACGTCGTATGGGGTATTTCGCTGTTTCACCTTTCCTCAACTGTTGAATGTGATGCATTTGTACGGTTGGACTGACTTTGACTGATCTTATTTTCAAGTATGCATCTTGTATACTGAATTTATGAGTAGGTGCTGTTTCTCCAGACATCAACACGAATGCTGGGGTGTTGATGAGCAGTCTGCGCATCTGCACATCTTAATGGCAGGGACACAAGGACATTTTTGTCATTATTTACAAAAAGCGTTTTCATATTCTGATGTCCCTGCGATTGAGTTAAATATAAGTCATTCTGTTCAAATTGCTCATTTCGTGTTTGAGTTGAAGAGAGTGAACATGTCTAGCTCAAAGCAGTGTCAATATTGTGGTAAAGTGTTTTCAAGGTCATTCAATTTGGGGCGTCACTTGGAAAACGGTTCGTGTAAAATGAAAAATGATATGGTATATGACAACAGAAGTAGCATTGAAGAGGAGGAACTCAGCGATGTTGAGAGTTCTCAAGATATCAGTTCAATGGAAGATAACAGTGATTCTGTAGAAAGTTCTGAAAGTGAATATGATTCTGATGAGGATATTGATAAATCTGAACTGTCATGGTGTTGGCAAGTCTTAGTGGATGCTGCAGCTAACCGACATGAAAAAGAAAGACAAGAAATAATTGAAAATCTAATATCTGACGGCAGAGCAGACGAAGACGCTAGAAAGATTGCTAACGATAAAGTTCTTCCAGGTAATAATAATAATAATATTTAATACTTGTAAAGCGCAAATTACATGTGAATATGATCAAATGCGCTAGAGACAGACACTGAGGGTGGTCACTGCCAGAGATTTGTTTACGTCCTCAGCGGTTCTTTTACGTCCACCTTATATCATAGTCAGAGTGAATGCAGACGGGACCTCCGGCTTTACGTCCTTATCCGAGAAGACGAGGCACTGAGAGAGTAAAGTATCTTGCCTAAGGACACAACGTGATCGCCCGGTCTGGGAATCGAACCCGGGCCACTGGAACCGAAGTCCATTGCCCTAACCGCTAGGCCACCACGTCTCTCTAGGTATAAGGAAGGAATTACGAAATCTACTTATTGAAAAACTAAAGTGGATGCATATGATGCGAAGAAACCCATTCTTTCAGAAAATTATGGAAACAAGAAAAGAACTGCTAGACACTGGACATTATGATTGGCTTGAAGCACTAAAACTTACGATTCATCACAGAAAATATCTTTTGAATGATTTGCTGAATCAGTATCTTCCACATACCTATAATGAATTGGATAGTAATTCAGAAGATGAGATGGAGTAACTATTGATTTAACTCAATGATACTATGACCATTTGTTTTTTCACAAGCACTCAAATATATATACCGAGAAAATTGTTTTAGTAAATAAAGTTAGCTACACTTAACTATGGTTTCTATTCTTTTCATAAGTTACAAAAGATTGAAGGGGTGATATTTTGATAGATATTTTTCAATTTATGATTTATTTTATCATTATGAAGTGACATAAAGTTCAAAAACTAAAGTATTTAGTAAAATCAAAGTTCCTGATAAACTAATTAAAAGTCAAAAATCTGGTCATCTTTTAAGTAAATAAAGGATTATCTAAACAATAGGTTACCTGCTGCCAAGCCAAACTTACTGGCAGACATAAGTCAATTTTTTGTAACATCTTTCTAATGCATTATAGTTTCTTTCATTGATCATTTTACACCATTCCATGTAGTGAATGGTAGAAAAATCTATTGAACAATTGATTGTATGACCGTTACCATCTCCGAAGGGATGAATATGTAAATAGTCTATGGTTAATTTACTCAATAAAAACGAAATATCACGAGTGATCCATCTCAGATGCCATGTAAGAGTGTGATTTGTATTATACAGCTGACCCGTTTTATAACGTTCAAAAAAGTATAAGTCAATCATTTGATGACGTAAACTTTTTAAACAGATTTTTCCCTTAGTTTATAATTTGGAAGTTAAGCTTTTCAATCTAATTAAGAATTCAAACATTTCATCTTTGGTGGTAAACAAGGGATTAAGTAAACAATAGCCTTGGCGGTAAACAATAGAACCACCAACAGCCAGGTAGACATTGAGTTAAGTATTCAAGTTTGATCTCATTTATAATTCAAGACACCAGTAGCCTAGTGGCAACACCATGGACCCCCAGTCTCGTGGACCGGGTTCCATCCCCACTATGTGAGCGGATTTTTTTCAGAGGTAAAAAAAAGGTACATATGTTCTTCATGTTGATATTAAGTTAGTAAAAACATATATATATATATATATATAATATAAAAAAATATTTGCAATACTGATAATAATAATAATAAATTAAAGTTCTGAAAGAAATAGGATTCCTGTGTTATTTTATATACATAGATGGGATTCCTGTGGAGATGAATATATATTAGAAGCATAAAAAAAATAGCTTTGATTACATCATTCTAAAAATATAACTAAATGACATGAAACTCTAAAATAGAATTAAGTCATCAGGAAAAAAGCGCGGGAAACGATCCAAAAATAGCGCTGAGCTCATCCGGAAAAAACGCGCGGGAACGTGACGTCATCGCGGGAAATCCCTAGCACCCATGGCACCCATGGGTGTAGGTGGCGTTGAACTGTCAGTGTCCTACTACTAACCATTCAACAGACATTGCTATACTAACCATTATCGATAAAATCCAATCCGCAATTGATGCATGTGAATTTTCGTGCGGTATTTTCTTAGATTGAAGCTAGGCCTTCGATACAGTAAATCATCATATTTTGATAAAAACTTGATTATTACGGAATAAGAGGAGTTTCCAAAGAATGCTTTATATCTTATCTTAGTAATCGCCAACAGGCTGTTATTATAATAGATAACTCTAGTTCTGAACTAAGATCAATTTTATGTGGAATTCCACAAGGGTCCGTACGTGGACCGATATTATTCCTTATTTATATTAATGATTTGCACTCTTTGTTCCCAGTTATTTGAGTTGCACATTTTTGCAGATGATACATATTTATTTTATATGCATAAAAATATCAATAATCTAAAAGAGAACATTAACTCTGAATTTGTAAACATACATATATATGGCTGTGTGCGAACACATTGTCTCTTAATATTGAGAAATCAAATTTTGTTTTTTTATTCGAGGCAAAAAAAAGTAACAATTGACTTTGGAGAGAAAACTGGATGAAGTTTATTTGCTGTAGAATTAAAAATAATACATAAAACGCGGCAGTTTAATTAGCTATTTTAACTAAAGATATGAATATATTTTGTTGCATTTATGATTGAGTACTTCGGTAGTATTTTAGAACAATTTGCATCTGACAATCTCTCCCATAACGTTGTTTTTAATGAGTGTTTTGAACGACTCTAATAGACTCTACCTGTTTCGTTGTATGAATTGGAGCGAATTAGTTCTGATTTCGAAATCAACTTCACGCAAAAACATACATTGAAAAAACAATAAATGTAGGAGCAGTAAGTGTGAGAAAAAGTCTCCTCAATTAGTAGAAATGCAATTAAACGTTGAGACAACAAAAGTCATTTTTTTTAATTTCGTTCCTTACTTCGTTCATCCGTTCGTTCGTCCGTCCGTCCGTTCGTTCTTTCGTTCGTCCTTCCTTCCGTCCGTCCGTCCGTCCGATCGTTCCTTCGTTCGTTTGATTGTTTGTTCGTTCGTTCGTTCGTTCGTGCCTTCGTTCGTTCTTCCGTTCGTCCGTTCGTTCGTTCGCACGATCGTTCGTTCGTTCTTTCGTTTGTTCGTGCGTGCGTGTGTGCGTGCGAGCAAGAGAGCAAAAAATCTTTTGTTTTGCCCTCCAGATGAGGCTGCTTTCACTTCACATGCAAGGGATCTTATCCCAAAACCTTCACTGTGTGCAACACAAAATCAAGGTTTGATTTTTGTCTATCAAATACAGAGCATTATCTGACTTTGTTTGCTTGACACAAGCAACCCAAAGGAGATGCACGCGGAGCAGGCTACCACATTGCGTCCTAAAATTCCAAAATGTCATTCTCCTGAAGAACCAACAGCACATGGCACAACAGCTGCGTGGAAATTCGACAACCGATTATCGCCACAGGTAGACCGGCCTTCCGTCCTTCCGTCCGTTCGTTTGATTGTTTGTTTGTTGGTTTGTTGGTTTGTTTGTTCATTCGTTTGTTCGTTCGTTCGTTCGTTCGTTCGTTCGTTAGTTCGTTCGTTCGTTCGTTCGGTTCATTCGTGCGTGCGTGTGTGCGTGCGCAAGTCCTTGGCAAGCAAGAGAGCAAAAAAAATCTTCTGTTTTGCCCTCCAGATGGGGCTGCTTTCACTTCACAAGCAAGGGATCTTATCCCAAAACCTTTACTGGGTGCCACACAAAATCGAGGTTTGATTTTTGTGTATCAAATAGAGAGCATTATCTGAATTTGTTTGCTTAACACAGGGAACCCAAAGGAGATGCACGCGGAGAATGCTACTACATTGCGTCCTAAAATTCCAAAATGTCATTTTCCTGAAGAACCAACAGCACGTGGCACTTCTAGTTTTATTGGATTTGAGCGCTGTCTTCGACACTGTTGACCACAGCATTTTATTAACACGAGTTAAAATATCATTTGGTATATCTTGGAAAGCACTGAAGTCGCTTATATCTTATTTGTCCGGGCGTTGTCAACGAGTGACCTTTGGGGATGGCGCTTGTAAATAATTTAATTTATCAACATATGGACTAGCACAAGGCTCGTGTCTTGGACCATTGCTATGATCGAGATCGAGCTAGCACCAGAGAAATCACTAAAAATCATTTTCAGTCTATTTCTCTTTTGTTTTTTCTTCTTTTTTTTTGATTAAAAAAATGCCTTTTACTTTTAATGACTTTTTTTTCTTTAAAAAAAAATTATTTTTGCTTCCGTGGGTGGATAAAAATATAAAAACATAATTTGATCTTTGTTTTCAGAAAAACGCTAATGACAACAATTTTATGTCCGCCTGTGATTACTGCATCGCGTTTCAAAGCTTAGTTTACACTGGAAACTCAACAACTTTATTGATTCTATTTTATATACAGTGTATATGCAATGCGAACAAAAGCTAAGTTCCCCGAGTTCAACCCAGACTGTAGCCAGTGGTACAAGTTGTCAAAGCATCCTACACCAAATGATAACAAAATGATAAGGCGGACAAACCAAACTTTTTCAGTTTTTCCTAAACTCAGTTCCTGTCCTTATATTCATAATTTTCTCATTCCCTTTTTTTCGGCAAAACACACACACACACACACACACACACACACACACACACACACACACACACACAAACACACACACACAATAGAATATTGTTAGGATAGAATGTTTTTGGGCTATCTTTGGGGTCTATCTCGGGTCTATCACCTTTTGGTGTTTTTCATCTTGGTTTTTTGGATGGAAAAAGAAAAGAACTTCAATACGATTATAGTAACATTCTTTTTTTTATAAAATAGATTTTCCATAAATGCAATATTTATTTACAATAAAAATGCACATACCTATTGTTTTTACAAATGATAAATAATGTATCATATAAATACTAATCTTCTAAATAACTAAAACATTTAAAAAAACTAAGGCTGCACAGGTGTGAATGGACAACACATCATTTTCATTGTAAGCATCTTAGCTAGGACTCTACTATAGCTGCGTCCACACTTACCCGGATAAATTGGAAAACAAAACTTTATTTATCCGGTTCTGTCCACACTAAAACGCGTGAACTCGAAACAATTTTAAAGGAAAATTCAATGGATGACGAGGAAATTCCACAATGAATTTCATGAGAAAAACGAGTCCCCAAGCGATGAGTGTGATATCGTTTTTTCAAGTTAAATTCAATGTGGAATTCACGAGCCAGGAATTGAATTTTTCTTGAATCCTATATCTCAATCAAAACTTTTTTTCTAGCCGTGAAATGAAGAGCGTACGGGCTAGCTGTGTAAAGTTGAATTCCACGCTAAATTCATCTCCTCTATAGCCAATAAGCGCGCGATTTTCGATTGAGATGTGGTAGTCTATGCTCAATCCATTGTTAAACGAGCAATTTTTGTCACGGCATCGGAACAAAAGTTGTGTTTCCAAATTTGTCCGGGATAATGTAGCCAGGGTCTAAAGCTTGCTAACTGCCTAAATTTCAAATAGTTATTCTAATTTTTTTTACGAAATAACAGGACCTAATTCAGTTAGGATCATATCACTCCGATGATCCTATAGTTCCCCTAAGTCTCCGATGCAGACGTCTTATGTAGTTCTGTTGGTAGAAAAGGCGCGTATCTGTCTTTTGCTAGTATATTTAGAGAACCACGATAAAGTTAATGTACGTAACTGACCTCAGGCTGACTGGATTGGCGATTCGCTTGATTATATCTTCCCCACGCTTTAATGAATTTGCTCGTGGTATTTAAGACTACTTCGATGTGCAAATGATTTCTTACAATATTTACAGGTATACGGTTTTTAACCTGTATGAATTCGTTCATGTTGTTGAAGACCACTTTCCTGTGCAAATGATTTCTTACAATATTTACAATTAAAAAGTTTTTCACCTGTATGTATTCGTTCATGATTTTTGAGATGAACTTGCTGTGCAAATGATTTCTTACAATATTTACAGATATAAGGTTTTTCACCTGTATGTATTCGTTCATGTATTTTTAGGTTACTTTGGTGTGTAAATGATTTCTTGCAATATTTACAGGTATAAGGTTTTTCACCTGTATGTATTCGTTCATGTCGTTGGAGACCATTTCGCTGTGCAAATGATTTCTTACAATATTTACAAATATAAGGTTTTTCACCTGTATGTATTCGTTCATGTGCTTTGAATTGACTTTGCTGTGCAAATGATTTCTTACAATATTTACATCTATAAGGTTTTTCACCTGTATGTATTCGTTCATGTTTTTTTAGGTTACTTTGCTGTGTAAATGATTTCTTACAATATTTACAGGTATAAGGTTTTTCACCTGTATGTATTCGTTCATGTTCTTTGAGATTGGTTTGCACTGTAAATGATTTCTTGCAATATTTACAGGTATACGGTTTTTCACCTGTATGAATTCGTTCATGTTGTTGGAGACCACTTTGCTGTGCAAATGATTTCTTACAATATTTACAAGTAGAAGGTTTTTCACCTGTATGTATTCGTTCATGATTTTTGAGATGAACTTGCTCTGCAAATGATTTCTTACAATATTTACAGATATAAGGTTTTTCACCTGTATGTATTCGTTCATGTTTTTTTAGGTTACTTTGGTGTGTAAATGATTTCTTGCAATATTTACAGGTATAAGGTTTTTCACCTGTATGAATTCGTTCATGTTCTTTGAGATTGTTTTGCACTGTAAATGATTTCTTACAATATTTACAGGTATAAGGTTTTTCACCTGTATGTATTCGCTCATGTGCTGCAAGAGTCTGTTCGACTTGAAATCCCTTGTGACAATAGGTACAATGATATGGTCGATATCCCGAATGGCTGTGTAAATGCGACATCAAATAAACTCTACTAGAATTCTTTTTATTACAAATGGGGCAAACTGTACCTTTACCATCGCAATGTGTTCGTTGATGCTCATCATATTCTTTAACATTTATAAATAGTTTATTGCATATAATACATGTACATTCCTTGTTCTCACAGGAAGTGCTTGTAGCACAGGGTTTCTTTGTGTATCCTTGATATTCAGGTAGACAGTTTGATGTATTACCTCCTTCAAGTGACAAAGGTAATATTTCTGCAAATGAACAAAGGAGAAAATCAGGTTTTCGTATTACATTATTAAAAGTCTATAACGTAATTGGTTGGTGAATTTCTTGACAACAAACTGCATTATAATTTATGGTTTTGTTTTTTTCGTCGTGTTTCGCGGGTCGAGGGTGAAAGGTAACTTGTCCCAGGTACAAAGTCGTGTGTATTAGGGTTCATATTTGAGAACTGTCATTTTTAAAATTGTTCAACGATCGAATTAATGAACTGAGTAGCTGTATTAAGGTAGTACCGGACACTTGCTATTGCGGATCCATCATTTCGCACATGTTCGGGTGATGTGAATAAATTGTCCAGCGTAGCTAAATTGAAACTTTACGTTTAAGGCAAAACTTGGCCATTTCTGGACTTTTCACTCAAAATCAACTTTTTGAAACGATTTATATTGGCCTAAATAGAAGTTAGTTCCCATGGCAAAACATCAAAATTAAAACATTTTTGCGCGTTTTTAGCTTTTTTCGAATGACGAATAAATTAAACATCACACAAGCAATTGTCTTTGTGCATGTAAACGGTATTCGTTCAATTTTTTTTATGTTTTCTAAATTAACTCAATACCTGTAGTTCGATACAGGTTATTTTCTTTAGTTTCTTCTACAAATGGATGGCAGTGATTTGAATGAATTGATTTTCTGGAGAAAATAAAAAGGCGGGAAACCTGAAAAATCGCACTTTTTGACGTCTTATACCTCGAAATTCAATACGGTGATCAATCACTTTTTTTCCTCTAGTATTTGAATGCCCCAAAAGTAATGGTCAAATGACGCAATTCAAAAGAAAATTATTTACAAATTCTGAAAATCCGGTACTACCTCATTTGCTCTTCATCTCTGGTTACATCATTTATTATATAATTAGCGTGATGATATGATTGTAGTAGCTTACTTTCAAGCTACTCAAAAAATGTCTTTGTCACACAATATGAGCGGCTGATCTGTATGGAATATAAAATGTCGAGACCAAAGTTCGACATTATATTTCCATACCGATCGGACGCGATCGCCGCTGTTTTTAACTATTCAAATGTGCACTTATGCAGAGCTGTTAGAATTTTTTTGATACTACATTCAATAGTCATTCAATGCTGGAGATTTTACAACTTATATTTTCTGGAAGAGATTATTTGACAAGTTTGTCAGATGGTAATTTAAAAAAGGCCGTACTCTTCGTGGGTTCTTTGTGGATTCTTATAGTTCATATTGAAATAAAAGTTCATACGTACTAGCTACTTTTGTTTAAACAAGCTGGCAAAGGCAACGCAACTCGTGGAAATTGTAATTTATCGAAACAACAGACAACATGATTTATGACGTACATCATTGCAAAATAATGTAAATGATATTTCGGCTGATATTGGCTCTATCATTTTTTGCAAGAGAAGATTGCAAACAAGTTAATATGAAGTGATCAATGATGACGTTCCTTGAAGCTCCTTCAAAAAGACAAATATGATTTCTACATCACAAGATAAAAGTAACTTTTGAATAAAACAGAAATGTACATGCTATTTATATATTGTATGTTTTTTTTAATGTATTCTTGATTGAAAATGTTTCTACAAATTTGAGGAAAAATCTCTTTAAATCTGTCGAAGTTTCATGGGTTCTTTTACTACGTATTATTACTGATTGTTAACCTATTTACAAATCATATATAAATTAATGTCCATATATGGGGTACTATGACATCCCCCTCTTTTTGTTCAATGTGTTCAATGATAATCAGTGATAATCGATATATGCAAATGTTCAATGTCAACTTATATAGACAGGTTACATGCTTTCTTTGTTATTTACAAACGTAGTCTAATAGGAGCTTTGGTTGTGCGACAATATCTGGTAGTGTAGCTTGATGTCTGATTGTTCTGCTCCATTGCTTTACGATTACTTGTGGGCACATCTTGGTTATGAGAATCGTTAGTTGTCTTTGGTCTTTCTTGTACCAATGCTGGTTGTTTACTGGGTGAGTCTTTGGGTTGGTGTCTGTTAAGTACAGGTGTGGTCGGTTGATAGGCTTCCATTTCTGGTTCTTTGAGCTGGCTTAATCTTGGTCTCAGATATTCCCTAGTTATCTGGTAGAGCTTACCGTTAATATCGACAACGTATGTCCTTGGTTCGCTTATAGGGTTTGGTTTTGTTGCAACTTCGCATTTGTCCCACGTTCGTTTGTGCGTATTGTAGACATATATTGGTTTTTTGACAAGCAAGGGTCTTTTGTCGTATTTACTAGCCTTTGTGTCATAGTACTCTGCTTGTTTCTCTTGGAAGAGTCTGTTGGTTTCCTTGTGGTCATCGTTGTCTGGATGGGATGACTGCAGGGCATGTTTGCTGCTTGGGATAAGCATACGGGGCTTACGTCCGTACAAAATCTCGTAAGGTGAAGGTATGGTGCTTGACAGGGGTGTGGTTCTGTACATCCAAAGTGCTGTGTAAGGGCAAGCCTTTTCATCTAGGGCTTTCCTCCACAAAGATTTACATGTTCCTATGGCTCTTTCCGCAACGCTGTTTGCTTGGTGATGATAGGGTGAGCTGAATGTTAACTTGATTCCACTGTTTTCTCATTTCTCACGAAACTCTTTGCTGATGTACTGCGTACCGAAGTCAGCGTGGATGTGTGATGGTAGTCCATACTCTGCCAACACGTGCTGAAAGTGGTTGCATATGGTGTTAGCTGTCATGTTAGAGATGACACGTACAACTGGGAATCTAGAGTAATAGTCAACAATCATTAGATACTTTGAACCATTGAATTCTAAGATATCAGTTCCTAACTTTTCCCAAGGTCTAGATGGAAGATCTGGTTGCAGTATGGGTAGTCTAGCTTGTGCTGGTTGGTACTTGTTACAAGTTTCACATTCCTTTATCATTTGTCTTATGTCGTTGTTGATTCCTGGCCAGAACACAGCTTCTCTTGCTAGTAAGATGCATTTGGTCTCTCCCTGATGACCGTGGTGAATTGTATCCAATACTTGCTCTCACAAAACTGCTGGTATAAGGATTCTATCTCCCTTGAGGATCAAGCCATCGTCTAGTACAATATCACATCTAAAGTTCCAAAACTCTAGTATTTCGGGTGGATATTCCTTTCGGTGGGCAGGCCATCCCTTAAAAACAACGTCCTTCAACTTCATCATCTGAGCATCTTGCGTAGTTGCGTATTTGATTCTGTTGATGTCGACCGTGCATGGTTTGTCTGTGATGAAGTGAACTTCGCTCTGAGGTTGATTTGTTTGTGTATTTCTGTCAAAGCATACTCTTGACAGCGCATTTGCCACTGGAATTGTCTTGCCTGGTTTGTACGTGACTTGGACTTTGAACTTTAAACATCTTAGCAGTAGTCTTTGCAGCCTTCCTGGGGCTTCTGAAATATTCTTCTTGAAGATGTGTTCAAGGGGGGAATGATCGGTTTCCACGACTGTTGTCCGTCATAACAAGTAGTACTGGAACTTCTCGAGGCCATAAGTTACAGCTAAGCATTCGCGTTCGATGTTTGAGTATCTCTTTTCAGCATCTGTAAGTGTCCTGGATGACATTGCTATGATTCTTTCGTTACCATCTGAATCGATTTGACGAAGCCATGCTCCTAAACCTTCTTGACTTGCGTCGCATTGAAGGATAGTGACTGTGTTAGGGTCTGGGTCATAATAAGACATTACTGGTACTGAACAAAGTTCATCTTTTATCTTGTCAATGGCGTTCTGGTGGTGTTGCTCCCATTTAAAGTGTGTGTTCTTCTTAGTCAGTTCTCTTAGAGGTGCTGTCAGCTGTGCTAGCTTTGTTGAGTATCTGTTGAGGTAAGTAATCATTCCGAGTATGGTGAGTAGTTCCTTGACATTATTCGGTGCTTGGATGTTCTTAATTGCCTCTAATTTATTGCTTGATGGTTTGATTCCTTCTGAAGTTAGGGTGTGTCCGTAAAAGTTTACACTTTGTTGTTTGAATTGAAGTTTGTCTGAATTTAGGCTCACATTGTTCTTTCTTGTCGCCTCAAGCATGTTTAGAAATGCTTGATCGTGTTCTTGCTGCGTTCATCCAGCAATGATTATGTTATCTGCGATTCTGGTTACGTTTTGTATGCCTTTGTATACCTCATCTAACTTGCGCTGGAAGACGTCTTGAGATACGTTCACTCCGAAGGGCAAACGTTTGAATCTGTACCTTCCAAATGGGGTGTTGAAGGTACACAACAGACTTGATGCATGGTCTAGTTCCACGTGCCAATAACCTTTACGCGTGTCAGCAATTGAGAAATATTGTTTGCCATGTAGTTGTGGTAATATTTCGACTATGGTTCTGCTGTAGTAATGTTCACGACGTATGTTCTTGTTCACGTCTTTGGGGGTCTAAACACAGTCTAACTTTCTGTTTACCATCTTCAGTTGTGCTTATGTTACAAACTATAGAGTTGACCCACTCTGTTGGTTCCGTCACTTCTGTGATAATATCATCATTGATCATCTTATCCAGTTCCGCCATGTAAAGTGGTAAGATATGTACTGGGACTATGCGTGGTGGATGGATAACTGGCTAAGCGTCGTCAATAAGTTGAATATGATACGTTTCTCCTGGAAATCGTCCTACTTTATCGAAACAATCTTTGAAATCTTCCTTGACAATTGACTTAGAGAGTTCACCTATCTGTGCATCCTGTTGCGCTCTTGTTGAGGTTGTGTTTTGTTCATACAGGTGGTCGATGCTTACTGTTATTATGCCAAGGTCCTGGGCTTGTTTACATCCTATCATGGATGGGTTGCCGGGTGCTTCGACTACATTGAACTTGGTCTCGATCGACTTGTTGTGGTAAGACACTTTAAGTGTTGCAACTCCGAGGTTTTGTATCTGCGACCCTCCATATCCTCTCAAGATACTGTCGGACGGTTCTAAGTTGATGGAGATCGGTAGGACCTGAAGATCATCAGTCGTAAGTATGCAAGTGTCAGCTCCAGTGTCAATTTTCATATTGACGTCACATTTATCATTAAGTTTAACACGTTTGTATATTTTGTTCTAGTGACTGTTCACATTATACACTCCGTTTTCGGTTGAAACAGACCCTAGTATTACTGTGATTGGCTCAGTATCGATTGATCATGAACCTTCTTCATCGTATGTGTAGGTATTACTATGGTATTCTGTAGTGTCGTCCGCTTGTAGGTGTATATCTTGACCTTCGTAGTTTGGGTCGTCAACGATTTCATGTAGTTGCTTTACTTTTCTTTTCATGCAGACTTTAAAAAAATGCCCTTTCTTTTTGCAAAAATTGCAAGCAGCATGGATAGCTGGACAAGATGCTTGTTTATCATGTTTTCCGCCGCATCGAAAACATCCGTTAGACTTGAAGTTGAATTTTCTTGGTTTTGGTTGTGACTGTCGATTTCCATTTTCCCGCCATTTTCGGGATTCCTGTGGTCTTGAGTGCGAGCTTTTTCTTCGAATGTAGTTTGTCTCTTTGTTGTCGATTTCACTAATTACTTGTGATGATTTTCATCTGTGCTTTCGTGCTTTCCTCCGTTTTAGCGAGGTCGTAGACTTGTTGAAGTTTATTTCCTAGCGATATGGCATCCTGTCGAACTTTGTCGGATTTGAGGCCAAATACCAAAGTGTCGCGTAATGTCTCGTCTTTGAACTGTTGGTCGTATCCGCTATCGTCAATTAGACTTCTTGCTTTCGTAATAAATTCTTCTAAAGACATATCCTCTTGTTTGAGACTTCGAAGTTGAAATCTTGTTAAATGTGGTTGCTTTTAGGCCTAGTGTAAGCTTCTAAGTGTTGAAATACTGGATTTAATTTTAACTCGTCGCCATCGTTGGCCCATGTCGCCGTGTTGTATATTTCAAGACCTTTATCGCCGATCAATAACAGCAAAAAACGAACTTTTTTCTGCTCTGCCGACTTCTCTAACGGTCCATCAAAGATTAGTTCACACTTTTGTTTGAAAAGCTTGAATCTCTTGTGAATATCGCCTGAGCTAGACCAGTCCATTGTTGGTGGTGTGAATCGGTATGACATAATTGATCAATGAATTCTTGAACTTGAATGAGTTGAAATTGACTGTTTGTGAACCACTTGAAGTTGACATTTGAAGCAAATCGAAGATAATTACCTTGACGTAATTGTTTTTTCCACGGTTCTGACACCATGTCGAAGTTTAATGGGTTCTTTTACTACGTATTATTACTGATCAAACATGTGCTCTCATCGAGCCGTCGATTGTTAATCTATTTACAAATCATATGTAAATTAATGTCCATATATGGGGTACTATGACAAAATCTGCACAATATTAGTTAAAAAAAGTGATTTGAGACAATAGTTTACAATTTTTTTGGTAGCACATTTAATCAAGTGGCCAATATATATTTTTGTCTCTGTAGGATAGCTCTCCATACATATTTTTTTTTAATGTTATGGAAATGTTTTTAATGTTATTGAGAGTTTGTTTTTTTACTTGTTGCAATCATTCGCGTTTTAGATCACTCTTTGTCATTTTAATACGAGTTCAAAATCGCACAACTTAGTCGTGCTTTTGTAGAGTTGTCCCCTCAAAATCTAACCAAAAAAGCTATATTAAGTTATAACAATATTAAGTTAAACAAAATGTGAATGTTTTAATTGTTTTAAAAGATTTTTTTGTTGTTGTTTGTTGTTGTTGCAAATCATTCGACTTTTAGATCAAATTCGATGATCACCCTTTGATTTGCAAGTTCAAAATCGCTCAACTTAGTCGCTCAAAGTGGTGTGTTTGTTAACCTTTCCTTTCAAAATAACACACAAAACGCATTAAAATCATTCAATGTTTAATAATAAAGAATAACATAAATGTTTAGTTCTTGTGATTTGCTTTTTTTTTTTACTTGTGAGCATGTTTGAGCGTTTTGTGGACATTGCTTTCTAAGATCCCCTGATACCTTAAAATTTGATAATTGGAATCAAATTATCAACTCAATATTCGATAAATAAAACTAATAATGAACCTATGAAAGGTACAGGTGTTTTGAATGTAAAACCTACCACTGGTGGAGAAGTTTGCAACTTCATTTGATTCCTCGTCGTTGGTGGGTGGTTCACAATAGTCGGTCGTCATATTCCTAAAAATAAATGAATGAATAACATCATAGCAACATCAGCCAAATGAACAAATGCTTTAACGAAAACACGAGATTTCAATCTACCAAAGACAAAAACCAATACAGTAAAAGAAAATTGTAATTTCACTGCTTAATATAGCCTCCTCCGCAGGCAACCCTTTTTCGACCCATTTTGCTTTTTTTACTTATTCAGGATTCCTTTGTTGCTCTCTCGACTGAGAGACCTGGCGCCCAAGAGAAAAAGAGAAGGGGTTGCCTGCCAAAAAAGGACACACTTCCGGCGTTCTGCGCATATTAAGTCGCGCATGCAAATATTAAACGTGGGGGTGATGGTAATTGAAAATTTGAAATAACGACCATTTTAGTCCTCTCATATTTCGTAGTTTGTTTGTGTTATGTATAGCATGTCGAACGAAAACCAACTTGAGGGTGCTGTAAATTGCTTCTCATTCAGTACTCAGCTATTTGATACTTAAAATCACAACGTTAACAAATTTTATTTAAAAGGCGGTGGTGTCGAAGTATAATTTATTTTTAAGGTTACAGGAAGGGTTCAGATCAAAAATTTTGCAATTTTTTTTTATTAATGGAACGCTATATTAAAAGAACAATCTTTCGAATGCAGAAAAAATATTTCTGAAAACATTTTTCGTTATCAAGATATTAGAGAAAAGCGTATATTCATATAAATAAATAAAACGAAAAAGGTGTCGTAATCCTATATTGCGTGACATTCCCTGCGGTGCATTTCGCGGCAAAATAGTCATCCGGGAGATATCGCGAAATATACAAACAACTAGACCACGCTTGTTCATTGTTCAGTTGAAGCAAAAAAATACAAACGAAAAATACGAAAATATTACTCTTCTATCTACATTACTTTATATCTACAATTAGCCAAAAGCTTTAGTCCATTTAGATGTCCAAGCGACAAAAAAACAGCCCTTGGTCTTCCATAAATAAGAAACAAAGATCAGTGGTTTCGATCACGAAGTTCAAAGAAGATGATTTGAAAGCACTCGCTGAAAGCGATAAAGGGTCATGGTTTGATTCGTGGATTTCCCTCGAAATCAAGACCATTTCCAAACACAACTTACGAGCCACGTTTCTGATTTGTCTGTTCTCGACCTTATCTGACCTCTCTTGACAGATCATGACAGATGAGATTTGATGTATAAACAACATTAGAGGGCGATTTCTCGGCTTGTGTTTTTCTCTGATCATCGAAATTCTAAAAAGTAACCTGGCGCTGGATTTCAACCAAATACGTTTAAAATTTACCTACAGCACACTCAACTCATCAAAAACAATAACGTGTGAGCGTTTTTTGATAACTTTTTTACTTTTTATTTTATGATGGTTAGTATCAGATTTCACGAAAAAAAATCGACTGCAAAATTCAACTGCTGATTATTTTTTAACCAAGTAAAATATTAAAAATCGCTCACACGTTTTTGTATGTGATGATTGATATTGTACAGATTTTAAAGTAATCCGATCGAACGTATTCTTGGGTTACTTTCTCAAATAAAAGCTCTCACTTTTTATTCGGAGTGCTAAAACTCGCGATCTTTTTACGGTTTTGAAATAAAAACACAACAGTCATATTCTTCAGTTATTCAGCTTTGAAATGATATATAACTTATTGAAATAGCGAAAACTCCCACGCGCTGGCGATTTTTTTACGAAAGGACCCCGTGAACCCTTCCTGTAACCTTAAGAAGTCCTTTTGAAGCGGCATTAAGAATGGCGATTGAATTGGAGTTTAGTGCGAAGTTCACGATCTGAAAACCAACTAAATTCGAACGTATACTGTCGTCTGCGACGAAAAGAATGCTTCTTGTCCTCGAGTCATTCTTCAGAGTTTAATAAGAAGCCAGTTAGTGATTACGACGGCGTTTAATGGATGGAAACTAATCACAATTTCCATCAACGCAACAAGAACGTGCGAGCGTTCAAGATGGCGACACGAGTGACTTGCTTATAACTTTTTATTCCTCGCTCGGTTCATCTTGTATTGTGTTGTTCTGACTTTGACGAACGGCCGCATTTGAATCATCGACCTTTAAATTCATTCGAGAGCTGGTTCACTAATTTTCAGTTTCTTCTATTTGTACTTTAGCCGATTTAATTTGTCTTCAAACATTTTCATACGAATTTAACACTTGGAGTAGAAGTTTTTTATTAACTCGCACTTGAAGCCATGTTCAACAATAACACTAACCCAGTGTGAACTTCATTGGATAAAAACTTCTTTAGCCCTCCCCCGGTCCCATTACATGTCCAAAAGATGACATTACGAGTCTTCGCATGATCTAAACTGGGTTCAACCCAAAAATCTAAATTTAGATCAATGGGTCGGACCCGGCTTAGATTAAAGTCTAAGCCATCTGAAGCGCGACATAGTTCCTTTGTTTTCTGTTCACCAATCAAATCATTAGTTTTGCTTGGTTGTTTCTCGGGGTTGCTCATTTTCGTGCTTGCTTATCAATGAACTACTTAGAAAATGAAATATTATTCCGAGCCGTTAATCTGAAAAATACTTTTATCAGTCACAGTTCTAAACGTTGTGTTTATGTCCCCGTCGATTGTGGCTAGAAAATTACGCGAAATCTGAAATCAAACCTTGCAATACAGCCTGTATAAAACTACAACAAACCAACACGAAATGTTGTTCAACTAAACGCCATCTCAACTAACATCACATCAAAGAAGACATACTTATAGTCTCAACAACTAGAAAACGATAAGAGCTTCTATGATTAACCCTTTTGCACGCTGATATTAAATGTATAGAATGTGACGATCTTCTTGATGATCAAGAAGCTAGCTATTTATATTAAACATTGTGTAACGATAACGAGTCATCAAATATTTTATATAAAGTACGCAACTCACTCAATGGAATAGTGTGCTGCAAATATCTAATAAATGTGTATCATATTCGCAATTAATATATGTAAATAAAACTAAGAGTTTATGATCATTTCATTCAATCGATCGTTATATAGAGCTGCATAAATAAGCAAAGAATAAAACAGTGAATACCAGTTTGAATAGGCTTAGAAACATCTTCATTTTCATCCCATGGTATAATTTTTTACCCATTAGCTAGCATTAGAAAAGCAGCAAAGGAAAATGATGTTAGATTGGATCAAGTCAAACTTTTTAGTATAAAATATTTTCATGCGGGACAACTCCTTTATGTATTGAACAACAAAACCAATGGCAAGTCAAGCTCTTTAAATAGTAATAACTCCCTATTGCAGACAGTATGACTAATTTATTCTAGCTAGTCACCTCAGTGTATAAACAACACAATTCCCTTAATACACATTAAGGCGATTCATAACAGTTTTAGGGAAGCGCACCTACTACTTTTCATTTCGCGCAAAGGATAACTTAATCTACACCTATGGACTTGAATTCAACACTAAATATGTAGTTATGACTGAGGTTATGAATAGTGCCAAAATTAATTCGATCAAGTTTATCAAAATGATAAAAAATAGATATTTTGAAAATCAGTTTTTCAAAAATATCTCAAAAAATTGATCAGCTTCAAATAAGTGGTAAACTGCATTGTAAACTTCAAACCAATGCACAACACTTGAGAACAAATTAAAAACATTCAATCTCTTCGATTTTGCTCAAATCTAAAAAATGTTCAAACGTTCCGTATTTGTTTCGCTTAACATCATGAAGCTTTAGAATATACTCAAAGTCGACAAAACACTGCCAAAACACTGTTGAAATAGTGCTAAGATACACACTTACCTTGTGTGGAAATATTGAGTTTCAATTCATTGTCGATTTGAAGATATAATTTTTCATTCACCGTGTCATTTGAGAACATTTTCTCTGCAACATTTACGTCAGAAGTTATGTTCAAAATTCTCAAAACTGCGGGATTATTTTTGCACGAGGTTCTAGGATATCTTAATTTATCATATATGCAGCAATATCCCAGCCCCTCAGCTGAATTGAAGCACTAAAACCATCCGAAATTACATTCTAACATAGGCCAACTATGCGAGCCCAAAACTTGCATCCACACAGCCGTTCAACTTGCAAATTAGCATATCGAAGTCGCAAATTGTTTTATGCACGTGCAAATACATTCGCATAGCATACAAAACATTTGCATAGCACTCCACGGTATATAATCAGGCACCGGAAGTCAGGAATCAAGAAAACAGTTACTATAATTTATTCAACTCCATTTTCGTTTTTCAGGTCTTGTCATAATGCAAATACTATCATCAGTATGTTTTGGATTTGTTATCATTATTGTAAAATGAATATGCCTTATTCGTTTTGAAACTTACTTACTCACTTGCTTACCTACTTACTTACTTACTTACTTCGTTACTTACTCACTTATTTACTAGCTTCCTTACTTCTTTACTTACAACCAAACAAACATACATATATAATTGCATATAAATCAATAAACCTAATTTGAGTAACTACGTACGTAAGTAAGTTAATAAGTATTAAGTAAGTAAGATTCAGTTGGAGTCAGTGGTTGTTTAGTAAGTCAGTCCGTCAGAAAGTAAATAGATCAAATCATAAATAGAATAAGGATCAGAGAATGGCAATATAGTTTATTGATAAATTGTATAGTTTTTGGTTATAATTGCTATGTTGCCACACTGAAATGTTGATTATGGAGAATCACATGAAATGCCAACGAAACGCTAAACGAAACAAGTATAAAAAAAACTATTTGTTTCAAAACAACTAGACATATTCATTTTACAATAATGATAACAAATCCAAAACATACTGATGATAGTATTTGCATTATGACAAGACCTGAAAAACGAAAATGGAGTTGAATAAATTATAGTAACTGTTTTCTTGATTCCTGACTTCCGGTGCCTGATTATATACCGTGGAGTGCTATGCAAATGTTTTGTATGCTATGCGAATGTATTTGCACGTGCATAAAACAATTTGCGACTTCGATATGCTAATTTGCAAGTTGAACGGCTGTGTGGATGCAAGTTTTGGGCTCGCATAGTTGGCCTATGTTAGAATGTAATTTCGGATGGTTTTAGTGCTTCAATTCAGCTGAGGGGCTGGGATATTGCTGCATATATGATAAATTAAGATATCCTAGAACCTCGTGCAAAAATAATCCCGCAGTTTTGAGAATTTTGAACATAACTTCTGACGTAAATGTTGCAGAGAAAATGTTCTCAAATGACACGGTGAATGAAAAATTATATCTTCAAATCGACAATGAATTGAAACTCAATATTTCCACACAAGGTAAGTGTGTATCTTAGCACTATTTCAACAGTGTTTTGGCAGTGTTTTGTCGACTTTGAGTATATTCTAAAGCTTCATGATGTTAAGCGAAACAAATACGGAACGTTTGAACATTTTTTAGATTTGAGCAAAATCGAAGAGATTGAATGTTTTTAATTTGTTCTCAAGTGTTGTGCATTGGTTTGAAGTTTACAATGCAGTTTACCACTTATTTGAAGCTGATCAATTTTTTGAGATATTTTTGAAAAACTGATTTTCAAAATATCTATTTTTTATCATTTTGATAAACTTGATCGAATTAATTTTGGCACTATTCATAACCTCAGTCATAACTACATATTTAGTGTTGAATTCAAGTCCATAGGTGTAGATTAAGTTATCCTTTGCGCGAAATGAAAAGTAGTAGGTGCGCTTCCCTAAAACTGTTATGAATCGCCTTAAGTGTCCACATTGAAAATTCACTGCCTTAGTCATTTATGGTTACAAAATAGCTAATATTCACCCCATTCAGCTATTTTACTCTATCCAATGATTTGACTCTGTACACATATTTCCATGTATTCCAATAATTTGACTCTTTTCTGAGTTATTTCACCCCATCCAGTTACTTCGCACAATAGCGATTTAATTATTTCAACCCATTCAGTTATTTCAACTTATTCAGTAATTTCAACTTTATTTATTTATTTATTTATTTTATTTAATCACTTTGCCAAAAATATTGGCAGGCGATAAAGACACAGGGCAAAGCCCCAATTGCTTGTCAATATGCCCTAAAAAGTAAGATATAAATTATATCGTACAAAAAAAAATATACATATAATGAAGTTATTACAGTTGATTAACTAGAGAAGCAATATGAAAAGCTAGTGTACAATAGGTCAGAATCGAAGTAAAGTTAAGGTGGCTGATACTTAAATAATTTGTTTTTGAACCTATCGTACAAGTATTGCTTGAATTGATTGATGGGCAGTGTCTTAATATTAGCAGGGAGTTCGTTCCATAATTTAATTGCTCTCGGAAAGTAGGAGTAATTGTAGTTGTTTTGCTTGTGAAAGACGATAATTATTCACATCATTTTTACGTGTTTTGTATACAGAGTTAAGTGGTAAGGCATATTTGTTTAATTCTATGTCCATAGTTCTTGTGTGGAATTTGTAGAACTGAAACAGGTCTGCGATATTTCTTCTGTATTCAAGTGGAAGCATATTAAGAGTTCGTAGTCGGTCTTTATAAGTCATGTCTTGGGGATAGTTTAGTATGAACTTTGTAGCTCTTCTTTGTAGATTTTCTATTAGTCGACGATGTTTCACAGTATAGGGCGACCATAGGCTTGCACAGTATTCTAATTGAGGACGAACTAAGGAACAATATAGTAGTTTTCTAGTAGATGGGTCCGAGATGTCACGACCACATATCCGCTTGACCAAACCAAGGGTTCTATTAGCTTTGTTGGTAATATGTTCGATATGTGTTGACCAAGAGAGATCAGTCGAGACGGTTATTCCTAGGTCTTTAGTATTCGATACATTGTCTAGTTCATATTGTCCGAGTTAGTACTTAGTGTTGTTGACTTGTCTTTTCTTAGACATGTGTAATGATTTGCATTTTTCAGCGTTGAAAACCATCTTCCATTTCATACTCCATCTGCGTACACAGTCCAGGTCTTCTTGCAATTGATATGTAGTACTTCCAGAGTCGATAGTTCTGTACAATTTGGTGTCGTCGGCAAAAAGCGCGATGTTAGAATTACAAGACAGGCTGGATGGCATGTCGTTCACGTAAACAACAAACAATAGCGGACCCAGTATCGAGCCTTGAGGTACTCCAGAGGATACTGGTAGCCAGTCCGACGAAACACCGTTCAGGACGACACGCTGAAGTCTGTCAGTTAAGTAGTTTTCGAACCACTTTAGCATAGTACCTGAAATACCAAAGAGTTGGAGTTTTTGGAGTAGGAGGAAGTGAGGCACCTTGTCAAAAGCCTTGGAGAGGTCTAGAAACCGTGTTGTAGCTGATACAATTGAGAGGAGATGCATGAATAACAACTGTCATGAACACAACGTTCCAAAACCTTAGATAGTATACAGAGCAAAGAGATTGGTCTGTAGTTTGATGTTAAAGTTGGATTTCCTTTTTAAATATGGGTGTAATATTCGCTTTTTTCCACATCGAAGGGACCACCCCAGTGTTAAGTGACATGTTAAATATGTGGCAGATAGACGGGCCAATTTCATGCGACGTTTTCTTCAGTAGCACTGCAGGTATCTCATCCGGTCCAGATGCTTTGTTGGTATCGAGGCTGTTAAGCACCTTCACTACGTCATCAACAGATAATGATAATGACGCTATTGTGTTAGAAGAAGCTGACGTAGTAGAATATTCAATGTAATCAGTAGACGGATTTGGTGGTGTAAATACAGAGTGAAAGAAAGAGTTCAGTGCTGTTGCTATTTCCAGGTCGTCTGTGATGAATTTGTTTCCTTCTCTAATGAAGTTAGGCGAAGAAGACTGGGATGTAGAGGATTTCACATATGACCAGAAGCGTTTAGGATTGGTGCATAGTGATTGTCTAGCCTCATGTGCATGTTCTTTGCGTTTAGTGTACATCATACGCTTAGTTTCTCGACGTGCGTCTTTGAAATTTTGTAGGTCAAGGTCAGAACGGGTTTTGAGAGCTTTTTTACGAAGTCTCTCTTTTTTCCTGATGATAGTTAAAAGTTCCTTGTCTATCCATGGATGATTAAAAGTGTTACGCAGTTTGATTTTTGGCACGTGCTCATCAACAGCAGAGAAAAACATGTCACACCAATTAGTAAATGAAGCGTTAACGTCGTCTTCAACGAAGCAGAGATCCCATGGGATGTTTTTAAGTGATTCTTTTAAGCCATTCCAATCTGCTTTCTTAAAGTTATAAACAGTACGCTTTGTTATGGGCTTTTTTGCAATTTTTAAGTTCAAGTTGAATCGAATTAATTTTGGTCGGTTTGAAGGTTTGTAATCGAAAACATGGATGCTCTTTATTTTTTCTGGTACTGTGGTCAGTACTAGGTCTAGAAAGTAATATTTGATTAAACCCAGATTGGTGGGAAGCAGTGTGCAATATCCTCTTGAGTTCTTTAATATATTGTAGATCGCTGTTTGGTGGTCGATAATAAACTAGAGCGAGTATTTTTCGTCGAGATTGCGGACGAATTTCCACGGCAAGCATTTCACAGTTGCCCTCGAGATCACATCGGCGAAAACTTTGTATATCATTTCTCACGGCAATCATGACTCCGCCACCAGATCGTAGTTCTCTGTCTTTTCTATGTATTGTAAATTCTAGTCCAGGGAGAAGTTCGCTGTTTAAGATATTGGGCTTTAACCAGGTTTCACAGAGAAATATTAAATCAGTATCTTTAGACAAGATTTGAAGTTCGCTGGTTTTGTTGACAATGCTTCTAGCGTTCATGTACAGGCAGTTGATGTTGGAGCAGAATGTTTTGTTAGTAGAGTGAGCAGGTCCAGGTAGCGGATGAATGTCACCGCTTAGACTGCATTTAAGAATCTGAGGATTGAAGGTGGCTGTTGAGTTAGCATAGTAGTTGAGACGTCTTTTCAGTAATCGCCGAGAGTATGATGTTGAGCGACATTTCGTAGCATTAAAAAAAAAAAACTTATTCAGTTATTTCACCTTATTCAGTTATTTCACCCCATTAAGTTATTTCACCCCATTCAGTTATTTCACCCCATTCAGTTATTTCAACTTATTCAGTTATTTCACCCCATTGAGTTATTTCACCCCCATTCAGTTATTTCACCCCATTCAGTTATTTCAACTTATTCAGTTATTTCACCCCATTAAGTTATTTCACCCCATTCAGTTATTTCACCGCATTCAGTTATTTCAACTTATTCAGTTATTTCAACCCATTCAGTTATTTCAACTTATTCAGTTATTTCACCCCATTAAGTTATTTCACCCCATTCAGTTATTTCAACCCATCCAGTTATTTTAACTTATTCAGTTATTTCAACCCATTCAGTTATTTCACCCCATTCAGTTATTTCACCCCATTCAGTTATTTCAACTTATTCAGTTATTTCAACCCATTGAGTTATTTCACCCCATTCAGTTATTTCAACGTATTCAGTTATTTTAACAAAAATTCTGTATCGGGAAGTCCCAAACATTCAGAAAAGTGCTTTTGAACTGAGTTTGGGTCTATTTTCAATTAAATATCCAGAGAAAGCAGTTTTTAGCACACTGGGTTTACAGATGCTGCATAAGTGAATGATGAAAATAGAAAAAGTTTGATAATTTTGAAAATATTCATCAAAATAGCTTTCTACATACTGAAATAAGTTCAGAATAGTCAGGGCTTTTCAAAAAGATAAGTTTCACATCATTCAAGTCCATTTTTATCATTGGCGGCATTAACCCCTTTTTTGAGATGGGAGGGGTGGGGCTGGGTCAAAGTCAACAAAAATCAAAAATTCTGTATCGGGGAGTCTCAAACATTCAGAAAAGTGCTTTTGAACTGAGTTTGGGTCTATTTTCAATGAAATATCCAGAAAAAGCAGTTTTTAGCACACTGGGTTTACAGATGCTGCATAAGTGAATGATGAAAACAGAAAAAGTTTGATAATTTTGAAAATATTCATCAGAATAGCTTTCAACAAACTGAAATAAGTTCAGAATAGTCAGGGCTTTTCAAAAATATAAGTTTCACATCATTCAAGTCTATTTTTATCATTGGCGGCATTAACCCCTTTTTTGAGATGGCTGTTTTCAAAAACCTGAAAAGTATTATATTATTCTACACATTTTGAGTGTATGCATTTTTTTTATTACATCTTACTATATGTTTGTTTTTTTAAAATAGAATACTTTAAAAATATGTAAATATTGATCCAGTTGTCAAATAATATTTTGAAGTTGATGTATATTATATACATTTTATTTATTATTGTATAAATACAAACTGTTAAAAATGAAATAAAATTGTTTTAGCATGACAAGAAATACATGTTGTGGCACTGTTCTTTTGCATTTTTAAATAACCATATATTATAATTTTCCCATATCTTTTGCAACGGGTAAATGATTACAATCATTATCAATTTGGTGTGTTAGCAAATCGGTAGTAAATTTGGTATTTGACACAATTTACATGGTCAAGGAAAACATTGCAAACTTCATATTTGCACATACTTGCGTCTGTTTTACAACCATTACAAATGTTCAGGTTTACAAAATATTAACACATTGTGTAAAGATATAATGAATTTGGTGTTCACAACTATTTACATGGTCAAGCAAAACATTGCAAACTTCATATTTGCACATATTTCCGTCTGTTTTACAACCATTACAAATGTTCAGGTTTACAAAATGTTAACACATTGTGTAAAAATGAGCAAAAATCGAATTTGCTATCATATTTGCACAGGGTCATATATCAAGTAAATATACAACTTTGCTCAACATTTGCAATGGTTACAAATGCAATAGCGAAAAAGGTCTTCACCACCTTTGACAACTATGCAAAGGTATAGAAAATGTACACCTTTTCTTGGTGTAAAGGTGATCAAATGTGCGCAAATTCGGTATTCACTCAACCTTTGCAAACCATTTACTGATGATGTAAATCCATTTTTTCGTTCAGTGGCTCTATATAACGATCGATTGAATGAAATGATCGTAAATATTTATTAGATATTTGCATCACACTATTCCATTGAGTGTGTTGCGATACTTTATATAAAATATTTGATGACTCGTTATCGTTACACAATGTTTAACGGACATGATATTATATTTGATGTGAGCCATGATCATAACAGCGTGTGATATAAATAGCTAGATCATCGCATTCTATGCATTTAATATCCGCGTGCAAGTCGCTTGCTTCAACAAAAGGGTTAATCATAGACGCTCTTATCGTTTTCTAGTTGTTGAGACTATAAGTATGTCTTCTTTGATGTGATGTTAGTTGAGATGGCGTTTCGTTGAACAACATTTCGTGTTGGTTTGTTGTAGTTTTATACAGGCTGTGTTGCAAGGTTTTGATTTCAGATTTCGCGTAATTTTCTAGCCACAATCGACGGGGACATAAACACAACGTTTAGAACTGTGACTGATAAAAGTATTTTTCAGATTAACGGCTCGGAATAATATTTCATTTTCTAAGTAGTTCATTGATAAGCAAGCACGAAAATGAGCAACCCCGAGAAACAACCAAGCAAAACTAATGATTTGATTGGTGAAAAGAAAATAAAGGAACTATGTCGCGCTTCAGATGGTTTAGACTATAATCTAAGCCGGGTCCGACCCATTGATCTAAATTTAGATTTTTGGGTTTAACCCAGTTTAGATCATGCGAAGATGGTGGAGTCTGCATGTCTCGGTTTTTGGCAGGCGTCTCTTTCTCTTTTTTCTTTCTCGAGGTGACGTAATCCCATAATCCCCAAGGGTCAATTGCAAAAAAGGAAGCACATCCAAGAAACTAGAAAGGAAAACGCTAAAAAGAGACGCCTGCGTAGGAGGCTATGCTTAATATATGGAATTTAAAAGTAATGTTTTCATTAAAGAAACTTGACCTTGAAAAGCTTTGCCATGATTGACTTATTCAAACAAGTATTATGAATAGTTTTGCTGCTTTGTGCTAAAAGCGTAAACATTTACAGTATGTTAAGGATTTGTAAATATTTTTTTTTGTGTGTGCACATTTCCAGCCCCATGTTCGCGTTTTTGCAATTTTCATTATCAAATTCATTTATAATTCATGAATCTAGTTTGAGCCTTGCTAAATCTATTTCTACAAGAGATTTTTACCCAAAAGCAAAAACATACGAAGAATCAACTATATACGCTTGTTCAGGCTCGCTTTGCTGCGGCAGCAACTATTTAATCCTTACTTTGTTGTAGCTGTGTCAGTGCGTGTTGAAACAGGCGAATTCTCTTTGCTTGAACTCATCTTCTGGCTGAAAGATATTTCAAGTTTTTGGTTGGCAATCCTATACTCATATAATAAAATGATCATATAACAAATAATGATTTAGTCACAATATATAGCAAAACGTGTGAAGCTGATATGGCGATATCATTGTGCCTTCTATAGTAGAAGGAGAACTAAGGTCAGTACACACTAGGCGACAAGTCGCAACGACTTGTCCACGCGACATGTGGCTTCAGTGTGCACTGGTTCAACAATCCAAGCGGTTGAACTTCATGCGGCAAGTCGCAGCGACAACAATTTCCGCCAAAAATACCTACTACACACCGGGGAAAATTGTCGCGTGGACAAGTAGCTGGGACAAGTCGCTGCGACTTGTCGCCTAGTGTGTACCGACCTTTAAGATTAGCTTACAAAGAAAATATTCCATTAACACACGTGTCAGCATAAAAAGGTGATGACGTTTTATCCTCGTCTGTACTGCTCCTATATTCTCGGAATAGGAATGAAATGATTAATAGAGAAGCCAGATTGGAAATAAAGCATTTTGCTTTATCTCTTACCTTATAAAGATATTCATTTATTTACTATTTATGAAAGAATCACGTAAAGGGATGGAGCTAAAATGCCATCGTATTTCAGGGCTATTAGGAGAGGAACCTTTGTTGTATTACTCTTTTATGTTCTTTTGTGGATTACCTTGTCTGAAATGAAAAATAAATTAAATGAATATAACTATGATTTTTTTTCACTTGATGGTTATTATTGAAATGGATGTTCCCACTCCTACATCGATTATTTAACACACATCTTGTTATATGCTTTGAATGTTTAAAATTGTTTAGAGAACGAGAATCCAAAGAATTCAATCGGGATATAAACTTGAGCCGTAAGCGATGGTTTAGAGTGAATATAGCTCATATGGAAATTTCTAAGCCATTCATATTCGGCCCCATCGTTTTTATTTTCGGTTCCAGCATAATAACTTCATGAAGATCGCGTTTCAATATTCAGTCTACATCATCGCCTAATGAAGACTGGAAGTTTACAGTCGAAACGTCCCTAGTTCTTTCATGTCTTCATCGCGAGTAACCTTTCAAAGATGGTGAATGATCTATTTCATTCCATCACGAATGGTTCATTGAAATTACTTATTAACTTTTGACTTGATTTTGGTCACTTTGACAATTAATATTAATGTAAAAAATCTTCAAGATTACAGTTAAATTTCTTTTGGGAAATCTCAAGTAAGTCAATTAACCTCAATGCCACCTAATAAGATAGGATAAGATATGGTCTGATTAGGAATATCAATAAAAATGAGAGTCAAAGGGCAGTTATAGATGAAACAGGATGAATACATACATTTGATATGACAACCTCGACATCCTTATCAGTGTCACTGTTGCTCGCTGTCTTCTTATTCTTATTCTTGTGAAGTTGTACATGTATGTTGAAGTTGTCCATGCTATATTGCTGACAGAGCAATTCCTTTTTGCAATCCTTCTCATACAAACACCGGATGGTTCTCTCGTTTATGACTTCCGCTTTCTCATTGTGCTTTCTGAAGACTCTCAATTTGAATTTCTCCAATCTAACTCTTTTGTCCAACTTCCTACTCGTCTTGTGTTTTTTAACTGCTTCAGTGATTCCAGTATCAGAAATAATCTCTGTGTTCTCTTCAGTCCTCTTTTTACTCATTTCATTCTTGTTTATGAAAGGTCTTTCTGGTGCACTGTGGCTGTGTTTTGTCGGACCTGCTGAGAACCTATTGCCTTTCTGTATGACTATTGCACTGCATTCACGACGTCGTGCTATTGATGAACAAATCCAGTCGGTTGCTGTTTCTCGTTCCCGATGTATGTTGTAGATATAGCCATTACTGTCAATTAATTTAGGCTTCTTATTGATGCTCTTGTCTTCATGAACTTTATACGTAATCACTGGGAAATCTGGGAAAAACACACATGAAACGAACAAGTTTCAAGAGCGAAAAGGATAAAGTGGGGGGAAAAATTAGGAATTCATACATACAAACTCTTATGAGCAACTCCCAATTAAAAGGTAAATAAATAAAAATAAAAAATTCATATAAGCTAAAATGAGAATACTGCAGAACAGCTAGAGCTTAGTTAGTTGAGTCAATGATTGACAACTCACAGTAGTAGTAGCTGAATTATTTACATCAGAAAAAAATGTCCTCAGTTGACGTGAGTACGAAACGGTACTGTTACGATACTTTATGATACGGCAAGTGCGAATCCATATCTTGCTTATCCCTTAAAAACGTTGTCGTGTTTTATCAAGCCTCACAATATTCCCTTATAAGTATTGTATTGTGCTGTACTGTACTGTACTGCACCGTACTGTACCGTACCGTACCGTACCGTACCGGACCGGACCGTACCGGACCGTGCCGGACCGTGCCGGACCGTGCCGTGCCGTGCCGTATGTACTGTACTGTACTGTACTGTGCTGTACTGTACTGTACTGTAAATACACTGTTAAAACTAAAAGAAGGACCCGAGATTTCACCACAGGAAGCCCAAAATCGACAATAAAAGCTTGATATGAATCAAACGATAGAAAGACCTGATGTAGACAAAGACAAGAGAGACGAATAAAGATTCTAGGTAAGGTAAAAATGAACGATGGAGGAAAAGATTTTTGATAGTACAGAAGAGAGCTCAATTAAAACATGCACAAAAAATGAAAACATACTTGATGCTACAGCTTCGTCAGCACTTCCAACTTGCATTTCATGACTTTTTGCCTGACAAATATCAACTATATCCATGTTTTCCGGTTGTTCATCACTATTTTCAGGCATCTCTGAAAACTGAATACCTAGATCACGTATGTTGCCAGGTGTGGCACATGGTTGTGATAGCTGTATTGTTTCTGTGATGTTGGTATCAATATGTGGATATGTACTGCTCCTCACAGTCGTTTCTTCCAGTGAATTTTGTTCTTCTGTATCTTGAGCGAAATTCAACACACGCTCAGATTCGAGTGTTGTAGGGGGTTGTGGTTGTGGCAATATTTCTGTCATATTACTAACATCATTTGAACACGTGTAACTGCTCTTTGAAGAACAGTCTGCTTTTTCAGTTGGCGTGTTATCTTGCATCACATGACAACGACGTATATGCTGAGGACGTCTGATGCTGTGGCTAAGTTGGATAGGTCTGTTGCCTATTTGTAGAACAAGGTTTTTACATCTGACAGTACATTGACAGTCAATGAGACTGTCTGTCTCTTCAATTATGTAAGTGACCGCACGCTCTAGAAAAAAAATCACATAAAATATTCACAAAACAACAATAAATTACGAGAATGGAGTGAAAAGCTGTATTTAATAAGTAGTAAGAAGTATTCAATCTCATGCTTCAGAGTTCGTTCGTCTGCCCCCCATGTAGTTGTCTATCTTCATTATTTGTTATTATTGTTAATAAGTAATTGTATTCTCTTCAAACAAACAAACAAACCAACAAACCAACAAACAAAATAACGTATCAACCAACCACCCAACCAACCAACCACCCACCCACCCAACCAACCAACGAACCAACCAACCAACCAACCAACCACAAACCCACCCACCCACCCACCCAACCAACCAACCAACCAAACAACAACCAACCAAAGAACGAACGAGCGAACGAACGACGGGGCAACAAACAAACAGAGCAACAAACAAACAAACAAACAGAGCAACAAACAAACAAACAAACATCTGTTCCTAACTCACTTCCTTCGTTAACTACCACACCTGGCTGTGGTTGAGGTAAAGATAGTGGGGTGTTACTAACAAGATGTGGATCTTCATCATTGTTTATGGGCTCATAGGCAATCTTTTCAACTGTAGTGTTTTCAATTTCATCTCCATGATCAACAATGACAACTGTTTGTGGTAATGTTTCTGTGATGTTGGAAAAATTATGCAGGTCTGCTTTGTTGTTCAAGGACTCGTGGCCAATCTTTTCGACCGTAGTGTTTTCAGCTTCCTGTGCATGATGAACAATACCTAACGTCTGTGGTTGAGGTGTTGTTTCTGTGTTGTTATTAAGAAGATGTGGATGTGCAAAATTATCCAATATGCCTTCATTCGTGTAAGACAAATCATATTTTTGGAAAAGTTCATTTTCAGTCTCTGTTGTACTTGGAGTTGAAAATAAGTCACCCGCACCTTGATTTTGTTGCTATTTACAATCGTCCTCATTTAAGCTATCTTGCAGTGTCTGTAAACAATAACTGATTACATCCATGTGTAAACATTGTTCGTTTTCCTGTAAGTCACATTCGTTCTTAACTACAACACCTGCCTGTCGTTCTGGAAATGTTTCTGTGATGTAAGTAACACGATGTGGATCTGCATTATTGTCAAAGGACTCATAGCCAATCTTTTCAACTGTAGTGTTTTGATCTCCATCATCAACAACGACAACTGGTTGTGGTTGAGGTAATGTTTCTGTGATTTTGACAACATGATGTGGATCTGTATCATTGTGTAAGGACTGATAGTCAATCTTTTCAGCTGTAGTCTTTTCATCTTCTTCATCAACAATGACAACTGGTTGTGGTTTAGGTAATGTTTCTGTGATGTTAGTAACATGATGTGGATCTGCATTATTGTCCAAGGACTGATAGTCAATCTTTTCAACTTTAGTCTTTTCATCTTCATCATCAACAATGACAACTGGTTGTGGTTGAGGTAATGTTTCTGTGATGTTAGTAACATGATGTGGATCTGCATTATTGTCCAAGGACTGATAGTCAATCTTTTCAACTGTAGTGTTTTCATCTTCATCATCAACAATGACAACTGGTTGTTGTTGAGGTAATGTTTCTGTGATGTTAGTAACATGATGTGGATCTGCATTATTGTTCAAGAACTGATAGCCAATCTTTTCAACTGTAGTCTTTTCATCTTCATCATCAACAATGACAACTGGTTGTTGTTGAGGTAATGTTTCTGTGATGTTAGGAACATGATGTGGATCTGCATCATTGTCCAGGGACTGATAGTTAATCTTTTCAAATGTAGTCTTTTCATCTTCATCATCAACAATGACAACTGGTTGTGGTTGAGGTAATGTTTCTGTGATGTTAGTAACATGATGTGGATCTTGATTATTGTCCAAGGACTGATAGCCAATCTTTTCAACTGTAGTCTTTTCATCTTCATCATCAACAATGACAACTGGTTGTGGTTGAGGTAATGTTTCTGTGATGTTGGTAACATGATGTGGATCTGCATTATTGTCCAGGGACTGATAGTCAATCTTTTCAACTTTAGTCTTTTCATCTTCATCATCAACAATGACAACTGGTTGTGGTTGAGGTAATGTTTCTGTGATGTTAGTAACATGATGTGGATCTGCATTATTGTCCAAGGACTGATAGTCAATCTTTTCAACTGTAGTGTTTTCATCTTCATCATCAACAATGACAACTGGTTGTTGTTGAGGTAATGTTTCTGTGATGTTAGTAACATGATGTGGATCTGCATTATTGTTCAAGAACTGATAGCCAATTTTTTCAACTGTAGTCTTTTCATCTTCATCATCAACAATGACAACTGGTTGTGGTTGAGGTAATGTTTCTGTGATGTTAGGAACATGATGTGGATCTGCATCATTGTCCAGGGACTGATAGTTAATCTTTTCAAATATAGTCTTTTCATCTTCATCATCAACAATGACAACTGGTTGTGGTTGAGGTAATGTTTCTGTGATGTTAGTAACATGATGTGGATCTTGATTATTGTCCAAGGACTGATAGCCAATCTTTTCAACGGTAGTCTTTTCATCTTCATCATCAACAATGACAACTGGTTGTGGTTGAGGTAATGTTTCTGTGATGTTAGTAACATGATGTGGATCTGCATTATTGTCCAGGGACTGATAGTCAATCTTTTCAACTGTAGTGTTTTCATCTTCATCATCAACAATGACAACTGGTTGTGGTTGAGGTAATGTTTCTGTGATGTTAGTAACATTATGTGGATTTGCATTATTGTTCAAGAACTGATAGCCAATCTTTTCAACGGTAGTGTTTTCATCTCCATCATCAACAATGACAACTGGTTGTGGTTGAGGTAATGTTTCTGTGATGTTGGTAAAATGACGTGGATCTACTCTGTTGTTCAAGGAAGCGTGAGCAATCTTTTCAAGTGTGGTGTTTCCTACTTCATGTCCATGATCAAGAATGCCAAATGGCTGCTGTTCAGGTAATGTTTTTGTGATGTTATTAACATGGTGTGGATTTGTATTGTTATAGACATAATCATCTGTCTGTGTAGCAATATCAATGAATGTAACTGTTTGATCATACATAATACTGTCTTCTAAGTGAACCTGGAAATAAGATAAAGGAAAGATTAGTAATAACAAATGGATACGTTTTTTGTCGACTGGTGAGTGAATTGCTTGGTCGGTTGGTCGGGTCAAAGTGTTATATTTCAATGTTCAAAATTGTGTTTCTTACCTATTTACAGAATACGTGCTTACGTACCACGGAAGCGTGAACGAAATAATTGAAACTAATTTGCATAGTTTGTTACCAAATGTTTGTTTGTGTTACGCTAAAGTAGCTTTAAATAATTATCTTACCACATAAGAGGTGTGCAACGGTGCTAAGACTAGCGATGGACTGATCCTCATAAATTATGTATAATCATTATATTATTAATAATATTCTTGCAAAAAATTCTCACTTCTGATTGGTCGAGTGCTGTGATGTTCAGGCGTAACACCAGTGCATAAAGCGGTAACACCAGTCCAGAAAGCTGTAACACCAGTGGAGAAATTTGTAATACCACTGCAAATTACAAATTTATTCAAAAAACAAAATACGCCCTAAAACTAAATGTTTTTGGAATTTTTTACTATCTAGAAAATGATTTTAATTTAATTTAATGTTGAAAAGTTTTCAATTTTCACCTTGAGCGCGCGATAGATGACGACATCATCACGCCATCATTGGCGCGCGCTCGTTCGAATTTGAATAAAAATCTCAACTAAATGTTTTAAAAAATCGACAAAATGGTTGAATTTTTTGCAAGTATATTATTAAAAGATAATAAGATGGTTTCGAGTTCAATTTGGATTAATTTGCACTCGTTTATTTTTCAAAGAGCCAAATACGAACTCTGAAAAAAAAACTCGTGCAAATTAATTCCAGATTGAACTCGAAAACATCTTATTACCTATACGTATATGATCAGTTTAATATAAAGTTAACTTGAAAAAAATAGGTATCTTTTTGTGCAGTGAAGTGGCTCCACTTGGAAAGGGTGCAGCAAGTAGATCCCTCATGCAACGACATGATATAAATTTAGAAGACGGTGAAATGTTTTGTCTTTTGCTACATTTCTTTCTTGCATATATTAAAAAGAGGAAAAATTAGTAAAAAAGGGAAGATTAGTAAATCACGCGGAAGTGAAAAAAAATGTGATCATGGTATAGCAGAGATTTAGACAAGAAACATTTTATTTAACCTTATCGACCAGGTCTGTTTAACCTCGCAATTCTGTAAGTAAAAACAACATAAAAAAGCGCACAGTTTTAAACAGCACGGGCAAAAAGACCGCAACAATTATCTTTTCAGAATTAAAAGAGTGCACGTCTATAAGGCCAGAGAAAAAGCAGTCCTACGCCGCCACAGTTATATATCTTGTTTGTTTGATGTTTAGAATGAATGTAGAGGACACAAATGTAATAACTGGCCTCAAACGTAATAACTGGCCTCAAATGTAATAACCGTTGTCCTCAAATGTAATAACTTTAAAAATTGCAGTATTTTGCGATAATACACTTCACTTTGTTATTTCGGACACCTCGTTATCACGAACACCTTGTTACTCTGGGCACCTCGTTACCATGGGCACCTCAATATATCACGAACAATGCGTTATCACGGATACCTCGTTATTACAGACACCTCGTTATTACAGACACCTTCTTATTACGAACACCTTGTTATCACGGACACCTCGTTATCACGGACACCTCGTTATCATGGACACTTCGTTATTGCGGACACCTCGTTACGAGATGATTTTTAAATATACCATTATAAATTTTAATCTTAACATGTTACGGCATGCTTATGCCTACATAAATAAATTGACTAAAATGAAAGGGAAGTTTTGAAATGTTGTACTTGAATATTTAGTTCAGGAATTAAAAGTTGATAAAAACTTTTAAATAAAGTCAATCAATCATGTCAATCAAACATACAATATAAATGTCGTTTTAACAATTATTATAATTATATATAATTATATATTATTATAATTATTGCCGAAACATGTGAAGCTTAAAATTTGTACTCTTTATTTTCACTTTGATTATGAAAAATTTCGGATGTGGCGCCGAAGCCTCAAAACCCCAACACTATCCCAGACTAAAGAACTAGACTTTTCAATGGAATTGACATTGTTTGGGGCTGGCAGAAAGCATAGTGTATTTAACGCTAATAAGGCGCGTGATATCCCGCTAGCTATCCCAGACTGAAACGACCGAATGGTTACCCTAAGCAAGTCAAAATGACCAAAACGCTAAGCCATACCCTGTACCAGACAAAGTAACAAAAAATGATACCCTATCCCAGACAAAAAGGCTGAAAAACCATACCCTATAGGGCGGAACATACCCGTATATCAAAAAATAGGGGTGAGTGCGTTCACACTAGGACTTTTTAGCTAGCTATCGAATTGTTTAGCTAGCTATTTACGATAACGCCAGTGTGAACGCATTTTTTTAGCTAGATAGAGATTTGGTCTGTTTTATCAATTATCTCTGTTCACATTGGATATTTTGACCGGAAACCGACAAATTTCAAGCTATGTCGCTACATAGCTTAAAACTGAAAACTAGCTAAAGAGGTGTTGGGTTTGACAGATCTGCCAATAACCAGCCCAATAACTGAAGTTAACGTGTCACGTACTCGAGGTTCACATGTCACTTGCGCTAGGGTTTTATTCTCATCGAGATCAAAAAAGTATTGTGGACGATGCCATGACCATGACCTACGAACTCTTGATATAAAAGCAGAAATAAGGGTGAAAATTCTGACTGGATCGTCCATATTGTTATCCCGCCAAAATTTCAAATAAGGACCATAAGACATATTAAATTACGATTATGACAACTAACTCGTTTGAAAATTAACAATGTGAACGACCTCTGTAGGTTAACTAGATAGAGGGTGCATAGTGATGACAGATGATCAAACGCCTGAATGAGACTATCTAGCTATGTTTCGGTCTAGTGTGAACACGCTCGGTGATAACGAGGTGTCCATGATAGCGAGGTGTCCGTAATGACGAGGTGTTTGTAATAACGAGGTGTTTGCAATAACGAGGTGTCTGTAATAACGGGGTTGTCCGTAAGAATGAGTATCCGTGATAACGAGGTGTTCGTAATAACAAAGTGTCCGTGATAACGAGGTGTTTGTAATAACGGGGTTGTCGGTATAATAACGAGGTGTTCGTAATAACGAGGTTGTCCGTAACAATGAGTTGTCCACAATAACAAGGTGTTCGTGATAACGAGGTCTCCGCAGTATCAAGGTGTCCGAATTAAATAACAAAGTTAAGTATGTTACCGCAAAATAGTGCATTTTTTTAAAGTTATTACATTTGAGGCCAACAGTTATTACATTTGAGGCCAGTTATTACACTTGAGGCCAAAGCTTATTACATTTGAGGCCAGTTATTACGTTTGAGGCCAGTTATTACATTTGTGGCCTCTACATACAAACAGCGATACTTTGGTGACCGAAACAACTTCGATTCGTGTCGAGAACCTGACAATGAATCGAGAAACGACCTTTTTGTGGCTTTGAAACGAGATTCGAGTCAACCCCGAGAAACGCGTATATTGAAAAGATTTGAGTCTCTAAAATTCCACATTGGTCAGCTTTGTGGTTTATTCTACATCAGACATACCCTGCGAGCAGAGTCTACTTTTACCTTCCCCACGAGAGAGAGAAAGGAAAGCACTTTCCTTTCTCTCTCTCGTTGGGAAGGTTAAAGAAGACTCTGCTCGCAGGGTACATCAGACATATCGCTTCAAGCTCTAGACCGTAGCTTGCCTTTCTGCAGTTTCTGAATGTAATTCCACAACACTGTAAAACCTGTCTTGAAATGTATGTCTCATGCGGTACAGCCCACAATACGACTGAGTTGCGTTTATGCATCGTGCGATTGTTCAGTGATTTTAAAATGTGAAATAGATAATTTTCCGTCGGCGAAGAGATATCCGTAACTAACCCCTTAATAATGCTGAAGACAGCAAAAATTAGTTAAATATTTCATTATATATTATTTCATTATAGACTATTTTACATATTGTATGCAATGACTCATATCTTAAAATTCAAAGGCTTTTCATCAATTAAACTAAAATATTCATTTTTTATCAATAAGTAGCGCAAATAGCCCTGAATCAGATAACGTTTTATTTCCGTCTCTGTGCCATAATACTTTAATCGTTTTTCATATCTAAATTTTGTATACAATCGAGAATTCAGAAAGAATAGTCATAAATAGTGAACAAAAGCAATGTGAAAACATTCTGGTCTAGCTAGAGACGGGTGTAACAAGTCATCATTATTGTTATTAATTCATTATGATATAACTTTTTAGTATTCTACGAAATAAGTGGTATCACATACTAGAAAGAGTAGCAAATTACTTGTAAATCTTTTCGAAAAAAAGCTCGAAGTAATTAACAAATAAAAAATAATTACTATAGATAGAATGAACGATGAAGACGTACTGAAGATCGCGATGTCTCGACGAGGTTTCATTATCAAGTATGATCAAAGACTAAAGTTAAGCTAATATATATACAAAAATAGCTTAGGGAATCGGATTGGATGCTCAGCTAAGGTTGTTTAGATGGTATGAAAAGCATTTCATAATCAAGATAAAGATCGATGACCTATAATGAGTACATCGGTTATTCACAAGCTAAAAGTGATGGACTAATATTCAATGAATAATGTACAGTCACGCGATGAGAGAAACTCCATAATTCTGTCAATTATCATCGATATCGCTTGTTATCGATTATTATGCAATTTAAGTGTGAATGTCAGTAAGGATCGAGCAAAAATTTCATTTTCTTGGCCACGGCCCCAAAAAATGGCCTAGCTCATATTTTGTCTACAGGTAGGCCTAAGTACGTAGGTAGTGGAATTTGGGTTCTTTAGGCAAGTTCTTTTTTAATTTAGGAGAAAATAGACAATAATCGATTTTGACGAAAATTGACAAAATTCGTCACGCGAGTAGTAAAAAAACACCTACTTTCTCATACCACGAAATCGTACTTTAACATCAAACTGTGGTTTAATTTTTAGATATTTGCGTAGACCAAGCCTTTGACATGGACTTTGTAATTGTTTTGAGTCGTTTTGTAGGATTTTGAGAGAATTAGAAGTCATAAAAGTAGAGGTACTTAAGCTTAGTTCGATTTAACGCAAAACATCCCATTACAAAACAGGCAAAAAATAAATGTGGTAACGCTTGAAAATTGTTGATACTCTGGCCATATAATCTACTTGTAATGGTCTTTCAATCTATGTATTTTTTAGATTGGTTTTTACAAACGTTTGTAAAATAATTGACATCAAAGTATCATGAATTTTGCCTTTTCGCTACATTGGAATTGACAACAGTCTGACAAACTTTGAATAAATTATTCCTTAAGTATTGTCAAAAATTATTAAATTGAACATGATTTCGTTACCTGATTATTTGTTGTAACCAGTGAAATATATAACACAACGGATAAATTAATTTTTTTTAGTTTTGTTTCTGTTGCAAAACCTTGTTTTGTTAATTCGACGGCAAGGCAAGCCGGCGGCATCGATTGCCATTCTTGTGTCGATCAAATCAGTGGCACATTGCGATAATTTCTTTTTCTATAGTACAGGCACACAGAAAAAAGCTTTATAATAGACATTTGTATATTTCAAACATATAGAAAATAGCGTAATATTTCAGATTCTTTTTATTTCGCAATCGGTCTTGAACAAACATATATCCGATTTGTTTTTAGATTAATTTCTAATAACACTATTCAGCTAATCCTTCAAATCATAGTTCAAATTTATATTTTTTTACTATATTTTTCTTTTTCCTAAATTCAACTAAAGAGAACAAGTCAAAAATAGAACATAGACATGTATGTGATTTGCATAATGTGGAATTTTGTTCTCTCGGAAACTTAGTTGTCAATTTTTGACCGAATCCTTTTTGCGCTATTTCTATTTTCTATTTGAACAATCGTAAGCACATGCTCTGTCAATGACTTTAGTCATTTTCATTTATTTATACTTTTCTCGTTCATTACTTCAGTTTTATTTGAATTGTGTGACAGACAGACAGACACATTATCATTGTTTGTTTGTTTGTTTGCTTGCTCGCTTGCTCGCTTGCTCGCTTGCTCGCTTGCTCGCTTGCTCGCTTGCTCGCTTGCTCGCTTGTTCGCTTGCTCGTTTGTTCGTTCTTTCGTTCGTTCGTTCGTTTGTTTGTTTACTTTTTGGTTTTATTTGTTTTGTTGTTATTTGTTTTCTTGTTTATTTTTTCGATTTTGCATTGCTATTTTTGTTGTTTGATTTTCTTATTTTGTTATATTCATTCAGACTATATGTCAAATGTGTTTATATATCCCAAATAATATTCTGGGCAAATATGCGATCATTTATTCGACCACCTTCCGACGACCATGATTCTTAGTGCTAAATTCTATTTTCAACCATTTTCTTGTACAATCAAATTTGATGTTCATTTTATGCTGATATCATTTCCAATATTTCCATCTATTAAGTTTTTACTTCACTAATTTTTACGGGCGACATCGACCAAAACATCATTTACTTATTGCCATTTGTTGATTACATTTACTGTAGTATGCCGTACTTTGTACTTTAATTTTATTAGGGCATTTGAATGGCTTTATGGTAATTTGTTATAAACTTAGTACTCTGCCAAGACGAGACGTGTCGATTACCTACATACAGGATTATTCATATCTATTTATAATGTGAGATATATAGATTTAGCACTAATAAACAACTCATTCATGAGTTTCTCAATAGAAATTACGCTGTATAATTTTTTTTTTAAGTTGAGGTCTATTTATAGAGTGCATGCCATATAAGCGTGAAACAACTCCTAACTATTTAGCGCTTACTAACTAACAATGCGCCAAGGCTTAAACTTAAAGGCCGGTACACACTAGGCGATAAGTCGCAGCGACTTGTCCCCGCGATAGGTCGTAGCGACAATTTCCCCCCGTGTGTACTAGGTATTTTTGGCGGAAATTGTCGAAACGACAAAATCAGATGTATTGGCGACAAATATTGAACCAATGCACACTGAGGCGACATGTCGTGACGACAAGTCGCAGCGACTTGTCCCCGCGACATGTCGCCTAAGTGTGCACTGGTTCAGCAATACCAACCGGTTGGATTTCATGTGGCAAGTCGCAGCAACAAAATTCTCTTGCGGCGACAACAATTTTCGCCAAAAATGTTAGTACACACGGGAGGAAATTGTCGCTGCGACATGTTGTGGGGACAAGTCGCTGCGACTTGTCGCCTAGTGTGTACCGGCCTTAAGACACAAAGAAATTCAAAGACACGTTCTAAGGAATGTTGCACGTTTTGTTTTATTGCACATCTTTTGTTAGTTAAGGCCGGTACACACTAGGCGACAAGTCGCAGCGACTTGTTCCCGAGATAGGTCGTAGCGACAATTTCCCCCCGTGTGTACTAGGTATTTTTGGCGGAAATTGTCGCAACGACACAATCAGATGTATTGGCGACAAGTATTGAACCAATGCACACTGAGGCGACATGTCGTGACGACAAGTCGCTGCGACTTGTCGCATAGTGTGTACCGGCCTTTAGTGGATAACTATGTAGTTGATAACTAAATACTATTAAGCGCTAAATAGTTAGGAATTGTTTCACGCTTATATGGCATGCACTCTAGCTTCTGCATATTTAAGTCATGAAAAGAATACATTTTAATCTATCAGCAATCAGCGATTAAATAAAAAGTTGAGAAATTTTTAGATCAAACGGCAAGATGATATTCCAATCTTTAGTCGTGTAAAATCCTATTCTATGGGAGCGAATTTTATTAAGTGTTTAATTTTGCATTGATATTTTTGTTGTTTGATTTTATTATTTTGTTTTTTTCATTCTGACTATTGACAATTTTCCGAGAGAACAAAATTCCACATTATGCAAATCACATAAATCAGTGGCACATTGCGATAATTTCTTTTTCTATAGTACAGGCACACAGAAAAAAGCTTTATAATAGACATTTGTATATTTCAAACATATAGAAAATAGCGTTATATTTCAGATTGTTTTTATTTCGAATTCGGTCTTGAACAAACATATAATCGATTTGTTTTTAGATTAATTTCTAATAACACTATTCAGCTAATCCTTCAAATCATAGTTCAAGTTTATATTGTTTTACTATATTTTGCTTTTTCCTAAATTCAACTGAAGAGAACAAGTCAAAAATAGAAAACATTATGCAAATCACATACATGTCTATTTTCTATTTTCTATTTTTGACTTGTTCTCTTCAGTTGAATTTAGGAAAAAGCAAAATAGTCAAAAAATATAAATTTGAACTATGATTTGAAGGATTAGCTGAATAGTGTTATTAGAAATTAATCTAAAAACAAATCGGTTATATGTTTGTTCAAGACCGAATTCGAAATAAAAACAATCTGAAATATAACGCTATTTTCGTTGAAATATACAAATGTCTATTATAAAGCTTTTTTCTGTGTGCCTGTACTATAGAAAAAGAAATTATCGCAATGTGCCACTGATTTGATCGACACAAGAATGGCAATCGATGCCGCCGGCTTGCCTTGCCGCGTCCAATTAACAAAACATGGTTTTGCAACAGAAACAAAACTAAAAAAAATTAATTTATCCGTTGTGTTATATATTTCACTGGTTACAACAAATAATCAGGTAACGAAATCATGTTCAATTTAATAATTTTTGACAATACTTAAGGAATAATTTATTCAAAGTTTGTCAGACTGTTGTCAATTCCAATGTAGCGAAAAGGCAAAATTCATGATACTTTGATGTCAATTATTTTAAAAACGTTTGTAAAAACCAATTTAAAAAATACATAGATTGAAAGACCATTACAAGTAGATTATATGGCCAGAGTATCAACAATTTTCAAGCGTTACCACATTTATTTTTTGCCTGTTTTGTAATGGGATGTTTTGCGTTAAATCGAACTAAGCTTAAGTACCTCTACTTTTATGACTTCTAATTCTCTCAAAATCCTACAAAACGACTCAAAACAATTACAAAGTCCATGTCAAAGGCTCGGTCTACGCAAATATCTAAAAATTAAACCACAGTTTGATGTTAAAGTACGATTTCGTGGTATGAGAAAGTAGGTGTTTTTTACTACTCGCGTGACGAATTTTGTCAATTTTCGTCAAAATCGATTATTGTCTATTTTCTCCTAAATTAAAAAAGAACTTGCCTAAAGAACCCCCATTCCACTACCTACGTACTTAGGCCTACCTGTAGACAAAATATGAGCTAGGTCATTTTTTGGGGCCGTGGCCAAGAAAATGAAATTTTTGCTCGATCCTTACTGACATTCACACTTAACTGTTTATCACCAAGATGTTAATCCATACATGTTCACAAATTCTTTTAGCATCCATTGATATTTGATTCCTATCGGTTTTATCGATTTTCGTATCATTTAGATCGATTTTAAGTATCAATGAATCCAAGGAGTATCTGCCTAATTTACAAAAAGACATGAACTTGCAAATGTTGAAATATCAAGTCACTTTACCTGAATTTCTTATCCAACCACAATCTCCTGATTTACAAGCAATGGCAATAGCGGCTAATAAGAGCGATATTCAATGCTGAATTCGTCGATGAAACATACACAACTCAAGCAGTTTCAAATGCGGAAACACATTCTCTTCACTAAATTAATTATCGAATGGAATCAATGATTATTGATTAGATAAACAAGACAAAGATATGACAATAGACATCTTGTAGAGATGATTAATTCAGCAAAAAAAAGATGATGCGTGCTCTTGTGAACACAAGAATACAATAGAACAGACTACACTGTGTTCACGACCTGTAGCATCTGTCTTGCCACGGTTTGACGCTTCCAGTCCAAACTAAATATGAAAACGCAACTTATTCATCCGGTTAGGACTCTAGTTGTTTGCCTTAACTTATCTGAATGAATCCAGAGCGATGTTTTGTGAATGTTACAATCAGTCATAATCTGGTATTGTATTGAACCGGTTCAGTGCGGATATTATAGGCTACAGGTCAGTTTATAAGAGTTATGCCCCCCCCCCCCCCTGTTTAGTATCATTTTTTTTGTCAAGCGGTAAAAATAAACAAATGATCCATGTCTTCAGTCAGTGAGTTTATTATACAGACAGAAACATTGCAGTATCTTTCAAACGATGTTAGACAATATACTCGAAGAGACTGGTTAGAACTTCAAGGCATCCCATAAAATAAAGATAAAAATACCGATGATATTGTGAAAAATGTGGGTGATCTAATGGAAGTCTATCTTGCTGATAGCGACATCTCAATAAGTCACCGTCTTCCGACCGGCAAAGATTACAAAGGTACTCGAAACGCCCCACCATTGATTGTAAAATTTACATGCCGCTCAACCAAGGAAAAGTTCTATAATGCCAGAACCAAACTCAAAGATTGCACAACGTAAGATCTACCATTCTCTGATGCAAACAAGATCTTTATAAATGAGTGTTTGACGGAGCAGAATAAAAAGCTTTTTCACTGCCTCAAGCTTTTTCACTACCTCAAGTTTAAGAAAATGAGAAAGTGGTCTTCCTTCTAGACATCAAATGGGAATGTTTACCTCAGGAGAGAGATCAAATCAAAAGCTCTGCGTATTAATAGCAAGGATGATTTGACTATATTATAAGCTAAATCAGATTATGGACAAACATTCTCCCTTAAAAAAATAACCATAAAAGAAAGTTTAAATCCAAACCATGGATTACTGAGGGATTGAAGTTTTCTATTAAGGCAAAAAATAAACTATAAAAAGTATATCTTAAAACAAAATCGACCTTTCATCTTTGCAAATTCCAGTACTATCGAAATAGGATAAATCATTTGCAAACAATTACTAAAAGGGCATATTTTAATGATTCAGACTTTCAAGTCCATATCAAAAATGGTAAAAAAGGTTTGGAATACAATGGTATTAAGAAAATTGTCAATTAGAAATCAAACAATAGTTCATTCATAGATAAAATTGTTGAAAATGGCACCGAAATTACCAACACATAGGATATTGCTAATGCTTTAAATTATTATTTTTCTTCAATAGGCTGTAGCTTAGCTGAATTGATAGATATCGCGTAGACAAGAATCCAATGTATTATCTCAAGATACCACTATGTAATAGCTTTTTTGTTTCACCAGTTACATCGGATGACATAGAAAATAAAAATTTCATGTTTGAAAAATGGCAAAGCAACTGGACCTTATAGTATACCAATTAAATGTCTCAAAATACTGAAAAATGTCATTTCAAGGCCACTTGCAACCCTATTCAATGTTTCTTTTACTTTAGATATTGTCCCTTCAAGTTTGAAAATAGCCAACATCTTTCCAATTCATAAAAAAAGATAATCGCCTTTCAATCTCTAATTATCGCCCTATCTCTTTATTATCAACATTTCATAGAAAAACTAATGGCAAATCGCCTAATTTCTTAGAAAAAATAACACCTTTCTTGAAAATCAATTTGGATTCCGTAGTAACCATTCAACAGACATTGCTATACTAACCATTATCGATAAAATCCAATCCGCAATTGATGCATGTGAATTTTCGTCCGATATTTTCTTAGATTGTAGCAAGGCCTTCGATACAGTAAATCATCATATTTTGATAAAAAACTTGATTATTACGGTATAAAAGGAGTTTCCAAAGAATGGTTTATATCTTATCTTAGTAATCGCTAAAAGGCTGTTATTATTTTAAAATAATACATAAAAACGCGGCAGTTTAATTAGCTATTTTAACTAAAGATATGAATATATTTTGTTGCATTTATGGTTGAGTACATCGGTAGTATTTTAGAACAATTGGCATCTGAAAATTTCTCCCATAACGTTGTTTTTAATGAGTGTTCTGAACGACTCTAATAGACTCTACCTGTTTCGTTGTTTGAATTGGAGCGAATGAGTTCTGATATCGATATGAACTTTACGCAAAGGCAAAGAAGAAGACGAAGAACAACCAACATCACGAGACACTCCTAATTTTCTTGGATTTGAGCGCCGTCTTCGACACTGTTGACCACAGCATTTTATTAACACGAGTTAAAATATCATTAATTTGGTATATCTGGGAAAGCACTGGAGTCGCTTATATCTTATTTGTCCGGGCGTTGTCAACGAGTGACCTCAGGGGATGGCGCTTGTAAATAATTTAATTTATGAACATATGGACTACCACAAGGCTCGTGTCTTGGACCATTGCTATGTACTTTGTACAGTCAAGTAAGCTGTTTATCGTCATGAAAAAAGTATCTTTTGTCCGCACATGCATACGCAGATGACACACAACTTTATCTGACTGATCACTGTAATAGTTTATTTTACGGTTTTACCAGGCAACTCTATCAGGGAACCCAGCTTTTGCTCGCATTGCATATATACCGTACTCCGAATCAAATCAAATTAATGAAAAATATATTGGGTTTCCTCTCTAAATTAAGCTCTGAAACGCGATGCGCTATACGGATGTTGAATTGTCCTATGACGTCACCTCTTGTTTACGTTGGGGGATAAAATAGCCTGATTTTGATAATATAAAAAAATGTTTTTATATTTGTCAAATAATATTCAAGACGAATTTACGTTTATTCGACCATGATTCTTTGCGTTTAAACATGCAATAGCTTTTTAAATTTGTTTAGATATGACGTCATAGTAAAATTTCCACTAACATGATATCAGATTAGCGTAACGTATTAGCTGGTGATATTACAAACGGTCAGCCGCGTGGAATTTCTACAACAGATAATCGCCACAGGTGGACTAGGCCAATTCGCTGAAGGGTCGAGAGTTCGCGCTAGCATGAACCAGGGAAATCACTCAAAAACAAGTTTAGTATATTTCTTTCCTTTTTTTCTTCTTCTTCTTTTCATAAAGAATCCACTTGCTTTAAATAACCTTTTTCGGAAAACAACAACAAAACTTTAAAACATGTTTTCATTTTTACATTCGTTAGGGGGAGGGAATAAAAATATAAAAACGTGTTATTTTATTTTTTTCAGAAAAACAACAATTACAACAACTTTATCCCCGCCTGATTAGCACATCGCGTTTCAAATTAAAGCTTCATTTAGACAGAAACCCCAAGAACTTTATTGATTTGATTTATGTTCAACCCAGCACATAACTGGTGCTCCATCTGTTCAAGTTGTCATAGCATACTTTACTAAATGATAACAAAATGATGACCTTTTTAGTTTTTTTTTTCTTTTTTTTCTTAAGTCAGTTCCTGTCCTTTTATTCATAATTTTCTCATTGACTTTTTTCCGGCAATAAAAAACAAAACAAAAACAAACAAAAAAAAACATATACAATAGAATATTGCTAGGATAGAATGTTTTTGGGCTAGCTTTGGGGTCTATCTCGGGTCTATCACCTTTTGGTGTTTTTCATCTTGGTCAGTCTGGATAGCCAGAGAAAGGAAAACACTACTTCAATATGAGTATAATAACATTCTTTGTTTCATAAAACAGCTTTTCAAAAAATATAATAGTTATTTACGATAAAAATGTGAGCTAATGTGAGAGCATATTGTTTTTACAAATAATGAATTTAAATAATTCTAAAATACCAAGGCTGCACAGACGTGAATTGCCAACCCATCATTTTAATTGTAAGCTTTTAGCTATGAGTCCACTAAGCCTGCATCCTCACTAACCCGAATAAATTTGAAAACAAAACTTTATTTATCCGGGTAGGCCTTCTGTCCCCACTAAAAAGCGTGAATCCGAAAGAATTGTATGCTAATTCTATTGTTAAACGAGCAATTTTTGTCACAGTATCGGAACAAAAATTGCATTTCCAATTTGTCCGGCATAATGTAGCCATGGTCTAATGCTTGCTAATAGCGCCAATTTCAAATTGTTAGTCTTATTTGTTCACGAAATAACAGAACTTAATTCAACTAGACCCTGGAATCCAGGATTACTGGGCTACCTGGTGTACTCAGTGGTTACCTGGGGTAGTCAGTTGGTAAAGGCCAGATAAAACATCTTTTTTACAAGTGTAATGTCTTTCTCAAAAATTATGATACATTTTACAATACAGCATATAAATTAGGGACTCAGTCAGAAATTAGCAAGGGGGGAGGGGGTGGAAACATAGTAAGGGTGTTAATTTTTTGAGACACCAAAATAGGAGGGTCAAGAAAAAATAAGCTGTAAGATGGAGGACAGGGTCATTATTTTAACCTAACCACGAGAGGGTTAAAAAATTTCACTGCCACTGCTCTGGTAGGTTCACCATATCCCCCCCCCCCCCTTCTAATTTCTGACAAGCTCCTTATACCAAAACTTCGACCATGGTTTCGAAAATGAGTATTTTCAACATTATGACCAAGTAAACCCCAAAACAGTCATTATAGAAACATTTGAAAACTTGTATAGATGAGCACTGAAGATATGGGACACCTTAAATGACATTTTAAATTTTGATAGTATAACCCTTAAGCAAGATGCAAAAACCAACATTTGTTTCCACATCACTTGTGAAGTGTCATATTGTATTAGATATGGAATATTGCACTATTTGAACAACAATCTTCAAACTTTAGCAAAACGTTTAAAGATTCTTACAATATCAAAATTAAAATCATTTTCAAAAGCATCCATTTCCATTAGTGGGCTTTGTTTCACTTTGTCTATTTGTCCCTCTCGAGCACCAAAAAATTCGTAATTTATTACAGAAATTCGGGAAAATTACTATATACATTATACCATCCCCATTATATTAGGTTATTTTGTACGAAAATATAACGTACGAAGATCAGCACAAAAAAAAACAAGGTTCAATTAAAACTCAATTTATTTTGCAATGATTTTTTACAAACACGGAATTTACAAACAATTTCAACTACTTAGTGAGAACAAAATTTAATAGTTTACTTACAAATAATTGTAGAATCTTCCATTAAACTTTGTGCGTAATTTTAACCTTCTTCTTGAAATATTTCCATTATTTAGCTTTATCGTTCTGTCAACTGGGGAAACACGATCGTCCGGCCGGCGCTATTGTCCTGTAATTGTGTCTTTGAAACTTGGCTTTTGAAATTATAAATACATAAACAATCACACAAATATTAATTTCTTCCTTCTAACCAAATCTTTTGTGCATCTAAAATAATCAAGAGGAGAACAAACAGTCTTGAATGGTATTTTAACCACAAATGTAGCTTGGCAGTTCCGAAGTAAACAATCTTGAGTGCAGGCCGTACGTCACACCAAACTTGTTCAAAACAGCACAAACAGCAAAATGTTCGATGACATTATCCTGAAAAACCCATCAAGTTTCAACCAAGCTTAATATGAAGCAACTGTTTTGTTGTTTTGTACACCAAAAGTTGATAGTTTTTACTGTCATGTCATTCGGTCAATTCTCTAAGTACGTCTTTGATCGGAACGGCCGACTGATTTTCACGAATATCCTACATTTGATTTTCAATGAAAAAACTTAGCAATCTCTTTGTTTTTTTGCAGCTGTTACGCCTTCCTCACGAAAAGAAGTTGTAGCTAACGATATAAGTCTTGTTACTTTCTTTTTTATAACTGTATTTCTGCTTTACCGAGCAGTTCATAATGGCGGCTCATTTTAACACTAGGCTGCTTCATATATCTCTAATACATCTGATTGGTCAATACACGTGGTCGATTGCGCAGCTTTGGCCATTTCGCGAGGCGACAGAAAAAAAAAAAAAAAAAAAAAACGAACTTTAGACTGGGTACCTGTGGTACAGGTAGCCCAGTAATAAGGATCATATCACTTGGATGTTAGTGCCCTAGGTCTCCGATGCAGCCGTCTTATGTTCTGTTGGCAGAAAAGGCGCGTTTTTGTCTTTCGCTAGTATATTTAGAGAATCACGATAAAGTTAATGTACGAAACTGATCTCAGGCTGGCTGGATTGGCGATTCGCTTGATTATATCTTATAAGAACTTTATTAAACAAAATTGATTTGCAATCTGACGATTGAAAACCTCAATATTTACAATTAAAAGGCCGTCCGCGTAAAAGCGGTCCGGTGACATTAACTTTGAGATTTTGATTTTGCTGATCTTTTGTGTAATGAAAGACTATTATATGCCTATAACAAAACCACAATTTAAATAATGCTTACTTATTAAATTTTTGTGTTACAAATTTTTTTCCGTTACTACTTGCTGTGGCCTGTTTCGAGCATTTTCGAAGCTAAAATTTCATGCAAATTTCAACGGCGGTATTTTTCGAAATAACCATTCCTGACCAAAACAAATGCCAGAACCAGTTAAATTGAGCCTTAATCGATAACCCGACATGATTTCAAACTCATTGAGCAAAAATCTAGGACGTTGCAATATTTTCATTTCACCCATGTTACGCACAATTATCGAACACATGAAAATACATCAAACTCATGCTCGATTTTCTAGAAAGTGGGGCATGCATTTGGAATTAAATTAGTACTGGAGAAACGTAGATACAATAGCAATTGTTAACAAAAAAAGAAACCTTGCGGCAACTATTTAACAAAACAGCTAGAGGCTCGTAAACCTACCTGAATTCGGGGTTTTTGATGTTTTGACTTCATTTTGACAGTCTCGTTGAAATAACGGATTGCATCGAGATCCTTCGTTAATGAGCTTAAAACCATTAACCATGAAAGGAAATGTTCTAAAAATGCACAGAAGTTCTATTTTCAAGGAAAAAGTATCAATTTTTGCAATTAACTTCGTCGTATATTCAACATTTCTCACCTGGATCAGTTGTCAACTTTCGCAGTTTGTTATGTAGCGATTTCAAAACTTCTTCTCTTTTGGACAGTATTTCCAACATAATGAAAGCTAATTTATGATTCCAATAGTACAATCGCTCAAGGACAAGTGCTTATTTACAAAAGAAATGATCAGAAATTGACCTCAAATCGACCTTCGCGCGAACCCTCATGTTTAAACTTGACCGCTGACCAAAAAGAGATCTGGCTCATCTTAACACAGGTAGCCCACCTTTATTAGACAAATAAAGGATGTTACATGTGTGCACGGAGCTTCGAGTGAGATATTTTCAACACGAGAAAATAAATTTCGTATCTTCTCGCGGCCATATGATATTTAGTTTATCATATAATTATCCATAAAATAGACTTCATAAGATTTTGAAGCACACTCAAGGCGTAAACTTGTATTTTCCATGTGAGAATATCAGTTTTTCGAAAAGAAGAAATATTGGTGTTTTATAGATAATTATATGATATATAATTTAAATTATTATAGAAAAATATGGAAAATTAAAAATTCGTTAAAATATATACTAGAATCCCACATCTCAATCGAAAATCGCGCGCTGATTGGCTATCGAGGAGATGAATTCAGCGTGGAATTCACCGTTACACAGGTAGCCCGTACGCTTTTCATTTTCACACCTAGAAAAAAAACAACTTTCGATTGAGATATGGGATTCAAGAAAAATTCAATTCCTGACTCGTGAATTCCACATTGAATTTCACTCGAAAAAACGATATCGCACTCATCGCTTCGCGATTCGTGCGATATCGTTTTTCTCGTGAAATTCAATGTGGAATTCCCTCGTCATCCATTGAATTTTCCTATAGAGTTGATTGTACTCAATCTGTATATTTCGCTCAACTTTGACTGAACTATACGTTTGATTTGTTGATTATGTATGTAAAAAACGTTTTGTGTGTGTATGTGAGCAGCCTTGATAAAATCTTATTATCAAAACTACAAAAATATGGAATAAGGGGCTGTGCTCTAGATTGGTTCACTAATTACTTAACCAATAGAATGCAATTTGTAAAAATCCAGAATGCTGTATCCGACCAAAACGTAATTACCTGCGGCGTACCGCAGGGAAGTACCCTTGGACCGCTTCTCTTCTTAATATATATTAATGATCTCCCACAGGTGTCAGATCAGCTCAAGTTTAGAATGTTTGCTGACGACACCAACATATTCTTTACTCATAATAATGTACAAATATTACAGAATGTTGTTGAGGAAGAATTAGCTTGTGTCTACAAATATTGTAACCTAAACAAACTCACTATTAATCTTAAAAAAACACATTATGTTCTATTCAAGTCACCCAAAAAACAGACCAATGACTTCAAAATCCAACATCTAGAACAAAAACAACATATAAAATATCTTGGGGTATTTATAGATCAATATTTAAAATGGGACCATCAAATAAAAACGGTACATAGTAAAATAGCTAAAAACATTGGGATCCTAAGAATTCTACGATACTATGTGGCCATAAAAACTCTAAAAGACATCTATTACTCTCTGATATATCCCTACCTCTCTTATGGCATACTCTCTTGGGGTTGCACATATAAAACTAGTCTAGAAAAAATAAGAACAATCCAGAACAAATGTGTGAGATGCATGTTCTTTTGTGGTCCAAGAGAACATGCACCTCCTTTTTACAATTTGTTGGAACTGCTATCCTTCTTTAATATTTTCAAATTTAGAACATTATTATTTGCCTATAAAATTATCAATAGCAAATCTGATATACCTAATGTATTTAAAAATATCCTTAAACCTGTGAACGAGCAGCATTCATATAATACTAGATATGCAGCTAGAATGAATGTTGTTCGTCCACCAATTAATACCAACTATGGCAAGTTCACATTTACTTTCTCAGCTTCTAAAATTTGGGAGAAACTCCCACTTACAATCAAAAATGCCCACTCCTATCATTCTTTCAAAAAACAAGTAAAAAATTACTTTATTCAATTACAAAATTAGAAAGCATATACTACATACCTTTCAAAAAAAAACCACCTTGGTCAGTAGATTTCTTCTCTCATAATTAAATATTTGAAAAAGGATGGCTGCTGACTCGATAGTTTATACTTTTTCAGCAGCCATGCACACCTAAATGTTATTCTATTTGTAAATTTTTTCTTTCTTTATATTTATTTGTATAAGTTATTTGCAAACTTTTGTATTATAATGTATACTGTGTGTAAATAAAAATGATTCTGATTCTGATTGAAATATGCCACTGAAATGCATTGCCCGGGTATTTTTGAAAACTCTTGATGAGCATACGTATACCCGATCGATACTTAAACAAAATATGTGAAGTTTTTTGACTCTGACTTATTGTGATAATTAATAAGACGTTTCGACAATACTCTGCAGAGAGCCGATTTTTGATGTTATCTCGCGCAGTACAATTTTCAACTGTAACAATTGATGAAGATCATAGTATATTTTGTTTAATATGAATCCTGACTGCAACTTCAATATTTTTAAAGATACCCGATACTTTTTACCGTTTTTTACTGTTAGCTCTAACCTTACTTTAAATAGCAGTATGTTAATGCCATATCCCGTGCATAACTAAGGAGCTGTTTATAGCGGAGCTCCGCGCGGGCCGAAGGCCCGCGCAAGCGGAGCACCATAATTAAGAAAATATAGTAAACCATCGAACTGAGTTTTCGTCGACAGACACAGGAAGCCCGCGCGACCGTAATACGTCCTTCCGTCCGGCGTCCGTGCCCATAAGCGCGAGGTCGCTGACCATTTTTAGTGGGCGCCAAAACTTTGACAAAATTTACTGATCTCCACACATCAAAATTCACAATCGATTTTTTACAGTTTACTGACTGAAACTTTCTACAAATATATTTTTTAAATGGACAAAGAACAAAAAATAGTCAAGCTAAGCTGCCGGCTAAAAGAGTTTTGACTGAGTAAGAAAAACAAAGACGCGTACGCCGAATTTGCAAAAAGAAAAATAATTACGATTCAACGAAGAAAAGCTTCAAAATATTTACACTGACAAGTCCCGTGCCGATGTTTTTAACTAGTCAAAATTGATGTGAAGTCCTGTAGAGCTGTTAAGATTTTCTTTGGTGCTTAAAAGCCATTCAAAGATGGAGAGATGGAGATTTTACAAGTTATAATTTCTGGAAGAGTTTATTTGGCGAGTTTGCAAGATGCTGGTAGACAAGGCTGTATTCGTCGGGTTCGTGGATTCTTCGTGGCGTTTTCCAATCATTACTCATCGACTAATCTACTCTTAGAAGTAAAATCGACGGCGACCAAAATTTCATAAAAAACGTGCTTTTGCGGCCATTATATTCAAAAGAGGTGAAAAGCAAAATGAACACGCGATCAAGAAAATGACTTCACTCTGTTCATTCATCAATTTTTTTACGGGCAATTCAGAACACGGAGAGCTTTAGGATCAATGCAGATTTATCAACTATTCAAAACAAAAAATAACTTTTCATACACGATTTATAAAAGTAGAACTGCCAGTTCAGGAGTGGATGGAAATGCAAATTTAGCACAATGTGTGATCGAGCAACTCGAGCTAGCCATACTACGCCGGCCGTTCTGTTGAACTGTGTAAACTTTTTAGAGGCGGTGAAAATGTTTTTTTTCACTTTTAAAATTCTGAAAACATGAACAAGCTTATTGTAATCAGATTGCCACTTTAAAAATTCTAAAAACCTGAACAAGCTTATTGTAAACAGAACTGAGGACAAAAAGTTCAGTGGAAAAGTGACAGTACAGGACAAGAAACGTGTCACTGGTATGTTTACATTTTTTGACGATCTTTAATGAATTTCTTTTTTTACCATCCACATGAAAGCATTTTGCAATAATTAAATTTACTAGTTTTTGTAAGATATTTATCCATCGTTATGTGTGTGTTTTTTTTTTTTTAATTTTGATTCTTGTTATCTTTGATTTGTTATTGAAAATAAAACGCTTGTATGAATTCGTGATTGTACTAGCTATTTTTTAGCGAGTTACGCAGTATTCACATTTGATAATTAAAAATTCACAACCGTTTTAGATAGCTAGATTACCAATAAGTAATTCATTACACATTTCACCAGAAAAGTGAAATTTTTGTTGATTGTTATAACATTTTTTTTTCAAACGTGAAAGAGCGTAAAGCGAGAAGCGCGAGGGGATTTGTTTACAACTCAAAGAAGCCATGTTTGTGCTTTTCTAACTTCTCATTGGACAATCAATTTTAATTGACAAGTGCTATTTTTACCATGCATAACAATATATTTTTCGCATTTTTGCGTATAATAAAATGTTGTCGCATGCATAAAGCTTTGTGTATTTCAATTGATTATATCATTATTTGATCATGAAAAGAAAATAACATAGCAAAAAAAAAAAAAAAAAAAAAAAAACTGATCAAGAATTTGATAATTCGTAGTGAATGAACAAATGAAAGAATGAATGATTGAATGAATAATTCATTTCATTAAATCGGAGCTCCGCTATTAGGTTTACCTAATGTTATATTAGCGGAGCTCCGCGCGGGCCGAAGGCCCGCGCAAGCGGAGCACCATAATTAAGAAAATATGGTAAACCATCGACCTGAAATTTTGTCGACCGACACAGGAAGCCCGCGCGACCGTAATACGTCCTTCCGTCCGTCCGGCGTCCGTGCCCATAAGCGCGAGGTCGCTGACCATTTTTATTGGGTGCCAAAACATTGACAAAATTTACTTATCTCCACACATCAAAATTGACAATCAATTTTTTACAGTTTACTGACTGAAACTTTCTACAAATGTATTTCTAAAAAGAAAATAATCAAGCTGAGCTGCCGGCTAAAAGAGTTTTGACGGATAAAGAGAAACAAAGACGCGTACGCCGAATTTGCAAAAAGAAAGAGAACTACGATTCAACGAAGAAAAGCTTCAAAATATTTACACTGACAAGTCCCGTGCCGATGTATTTAACTGGTCAAAATTAATATGAAGTCATGTAGAGCTGTTAAAATTTTCTTTGGTGCTTAAAGTCGTTCAAAGATGGAGATTTTACAAGTTATATTTTCTGGAAGAGTTTATTTGGCAAGTTTGCAAGATGCTGGTAAAAAAGTCGTATTCTTCGTGGATTCTTCGTGGCGTTGTTCAATCATTACTCATCGACTAATCTACTCTTAAAAGTAAAATCGATGGCGACCAAAAGCTCATAAAAAACGTGCATTTGCAGCTATTCAAAAGAGGTGAAAAGCAAAACGAACACGCGATCACGAAAATGACTTCACTCTGTTCATTCATCAATTTTTACGGGCAATTCATCAACATGGAGAGCTTTAGGATCAATGCAGATTTATCAACTAAACGAAAAATATCTTTTCATACACGATGTTTGTCAACAAAGTAGAACTGCCAGTTCAGGGAGTGGATGGAAATGCAAATTTAGCACAATGTGTGATCGAGCAACTCGAAATAGCCATACTACGCCGGCCGTTCTGTTGAACTGTGTAAAGTTTTTCGAGGCAGTCAAAATGTTTTTTTCACTTTTAAAATTCTGAAAACATGAACAAGCTTATTGAAATCAGAACGGAGGACGAACATTTCAGTGAAAAAGTGACAGAATAGGACAAGAAACGTGGCGCCGGTATGTACAATTTTTGGCGATCTTACTTTATAAATTAATTTCTTTTTCTACCACCAACATATAAGCAGTTTGCAATAATTCCTGCAAACTATTTACTTCTGTTTGTAAGATATTTCTCCATCGCTGAGATCTTTATGTGTTTTTGTTGTTGTTTTTAATTTGAGTTTTGTAATTCTTAGATTTGTTACTGGATTGCAATAAAACGTACTTTGTATTCGTCGGTTTCTCAGCTATTTACGAGTTATACAGTATTCACATTTGATAATTAAAAATGCACAGCCGTATTAGATAGCTAGATTACCAATAAGTTAATTATTACACATTTCACATTGAAGTTTTCGTCGATTTTTTAAACATTTTTCAAACATAGAAGAGAGTAATAAAGCGAGCGAATCGCGAGGGGATTTGTTTACAACTCAAAGAAGCCATATTAGTGCTTTTCTAAATTCTCATTGGACAATAAATGTTTTATTGACAAGTGCGATTTTTACCATGCACAACAACATAAAAGAAACCAGTTGACTGTTACTAATAAAATCGGTCGGGTATTTTTCGCATTTTTGTGCATATTTCTTGCGTATAATTAAATGTTGTCTCATCCATAAAGATTTGAATATTTGAATGGATTATTTGATTATTTGATCATGAAAAGAAAAACCGCAAAAAAAAGAGAAAATTATCACTTCTCATTTTTTTACTATGTTAATTTCTGTTCATGATTAGTGAAATGGATTTATTAATTCAGTAATTCATTTTTTATTTGCTTTTTTTATTATAGTCATTTTTGATTGATAAATTTATTGATGAATAATTTTGATAATTGGCAGTGAATGAATAAATGAATGAATAGATGGTTGAATGGTTGAATGAATAATTCATTTCATTAAATCGGAGCTCCGCTATTAGGTTTACCTAATTTTTATATTATGAGGCAGGAGAACAGATTTGAGTGCGTTAGCACGGCGTTCGTAGTGTTTGATGAAATCGCATGCTCGACATCGTAGCATTTTCTTATCGCGTCGCATGACGAACTTGGAATTCTTCAATCACAAATTAAAAGAGATGACTCGCTTGGGTTATTAAAGGATACAATAGCTCAGCATATTAATTCGCATCTCCTATAATTATTTATGCGCTGTTATTTATTTTGTTTGATTTGTAAACTAAGTATATAACTATTTCACAAAAGGTTGTCCTTGAAATTTTTCTGGGTACTGCATACTGAGTACCTAATACTGAATACCGAATACTGCATTCCAAGACCGAAATGCATTGTTGACAATAAAATGCATTGAGGCGATGACTGTCATGTGGACTGCGAAAATGTTCTTTTTTTTTACTTTCATTTTCATAAGTTTTTCTATAATTTCGTTGATTACAAATTAGATTGTTTTAAGAGAACAACTTTGGTCTACATCTCAAGTTTTTTATCTGTAAGTACACTTTAAGCCCATCAAAGGGGAAAAATGCCTACGTCTACGAGTTTGGTTTAAATTGAACATCTGCAAGCTACATCATGTGACCGTTCAGACTACGTAATAAAAGTAGGGGGTATCACGGGCTTCGTTTTTTTGTTGTTGTTGTTGTTGTTGTTGTCAGAGCATTGATAAGTAATAAGGTATGCTGATTAGAAATAAGTGCGCGCAATTCAAAACAAAATAACGTTGAATAATGCTTTATTAATTGATCTTCAAATGTAAAAAATACTCGAATGTTTTAAAAAGCTACTGCCTTTAAAGGACATATCTAAAAGCAAATTATCTCACCGTTGAGATCTGAATGACATCAATTTTACATAAAATTTGAGCTGCCAATATGCTGCAAATTTTGGCTTCATAAAACGACGGCCCTGTCATTTTGTTAAATGAGAACTGAAATCAATCCTAAATAATGAAAAGCCGGCGTTCTTGCTTTGAAATGTCTGTTTTATATATAGGATGGATCGGTTATATACTTGGTCAAACAAAAAACAACAACAACAACAACAACAAAGAACATCGCACAGAAAAAAATAGGAGTTGAGAATGCATACAAAGCTATTGTATCCTATGACAACCTAAGCTCATCTCTTCTATTATTGCAGAATTCCACTGAAGTTCTTCATGCTGCGCCATGAGAAAATGATACGATGTCGAGCATGCGATTTCATCTAGAACTACGAGCCCCGTGTTAGCGTAAATCTGTTCAGTCTTCTGCAAGGAGTTCAGCCTTAATTGTACACGGGATATGGCATTACCTTTGCTTAAAGTAAACACTGAAAGGACTCCTGGGGATCAAATATGCTCATCAAGTCAAAGTTGAGTTATTCGCATAAAATGTGCATTACAAATGGCATATTACGGGGCTGCTCACATACACACACACAAACGTTCTTTACATACATAATCAACGAAACAAATGTATAGCACAGTAAAAAGAAGAATAAGAATTGAGTATAATTAACTATAGTATTTTAATGCAATTTTTAACTTGAATTTTAAATTTTCGATATTTCTCTCTAAATAATTTACATTGCCTAATAAAGGTGGGCTACCTGTGTTAAGATGAGCCAGATCTCTTTTTGGTCAGCGGTCAAGTGTAAACATGAGGGTTCGCGCGAAGGTCGATTTGAGGTCAATTTCTGATCATTTCTTTTGTAAATAAGCACTTGTCCTTGAGCGATTGTACTATTGGAATCATAAATTAGCTTTCATTATGTTGGAAATACTGTCCAAAAGAGAAGAAGTTTTGAAATCGCTACATAACAAACTGCGAAAGTTGACAACTGATCCAGGTGAGAAATGTTGAATATACGACGAAGTTAATTGCAAAAATTGATACTTTTCCTTGAAAATAGAATTTCTGTGCATTTTTACAACATTTCCTTTCATGATTAATGGTTTTAGGCTCATTAACGAAGGATCTCGATGCAATCCGTTATTTCAACGAGACTGTCAAAATGAAGGCAAAACATCAAAAACCCCGAATTCAGGTAAGTTTACGAGCCTCTAGCTGTTTTGTTAAATAGTTGCCGCAAGGTTTCTTTTTTTGTTAACAATTGCTATTGTATCTACGTTTCTCCAGTACTAATTTAATTCCAAATGCATGCCCCACTTTCTAGAAAATCGAGCATGAGTTTGATGTATTTTCATGTGTTCGATAATTGTGCGTAACATGGGTGAAATGAAAATATTGCAACGTCCTAGATTTTTGCTCAATGAGTTTGAAATCATGTCGGGTTATCGATTAAGGCTCAATTTAACTGGTTCTGGCATTTGTTTTGGTCAGAAATGGTTATTTCGAAAAATACCGCCGTTGAAATTTGCATGAAATTTTAGCTTCGAAAATGCTCGAAACAGGCCACAGCAAATAGTAACGGAAAAAAATTCGCAACACAAAAAATTAAAAAGTAAACATTATTTAAATTGTGGTTTTGCTATAGGTATATAATAGTCTTTCATTACACAAAAGATCAGCAAAATCTAAATCTCAAAGTTAATGTCACCGGACCGCTTTTACGCGGACGGCCTTTTAATGTGTATATATGAAAAAATCATAATGTACATATCTTACATATTTACAGAAAATAATATTAGAAACTGAGATATGTTTACAATTAAGTAAAAAGTTCATAATTAAAATGTCTCTATAAGTTACGAATGAGCTAGGTATAAAGTTTTTTTTTTAATTGAACAATTATTTTCTAATCCCATTTGCATTGATTCGCTGTCACGACTGGCTGCTCTCCAAACTCGCTTTAAATTTTCGCTTTTTACAGCCTTGCCAGGCCCTAAAAATTGCAAAGAATTCATATCTTTCCCATTAATGAATATGCTCGTGGTATTTAAGACTACTTCGATGTGCAAATGATTTCTTACAATATTTACAGGTATAAGGTTTTTCACCTGTATGTATTCGTTCATGTTTTACGAGGTGATTTTGCTGTGCAAATGATTTCTTACAATATTAACAGGTATAAGGTTTTTCACCTGTATGTATTCGTTCATGTTTTTTTAGGTCATGTTGCCGTGTAAATGATTTCTTACAATATTTACAAGTATAAGGTTTTTCGCCTGTATGTATTCGTTCATGTTGTTTTAGGTTACTTTGGTCTGTAAATGATTTCTTACAATATTTACAGGTATAAGGTTTTTCACCTGTATGAACTCTCTCATGGTATTGGAGACCTTGTTGATGTGCAAATGATTTCTTACAATATTTACATGTATAAGGTTTTTCGCCTGTATGTATTCGTTCATGTTGTTTGAGATTATTTGGCTGTGTAAATGATTTCTTACAATATTTACAGGTATAAGGTTTTTCGCCTGTATGTAATCGTTCATGTGTTTTGAGATTGTTTTGCACTGTAAATGATTTCTTACAATATTTACAGGTATAAGGTTTTTCACCTGTATGAACTCTCTCATGGTATTGGAGACCATTTTGATGTGCAAATGATTTCTTACAATATTTACAAGTATAAGGTTTTTCGCCTGTATGTATTCGTTCATGTGCTGCAAGAGTACGTTTGTCTTTAAATCCCTTGTGACAATAGGTACAATGATATGGTCGATATCCCGAATGGGTGTGTAAATGCGCCATCAAATTAACTCTCGTAGAAATCGTTTTGTTACAAACGGGACAAATTGCACCTTTACCATCGCAATGCGTTCGTAGATGTTCGTCATATTCTTTAACAGTTGAAAATAGTTTACTGCATAAAATACATGTACATTCCTTGTTCTCACAGGAAGAGCTTGTAGCACAGGGTTTCTTTGTGTATACTTGATATTCAGGTGCACAGTTTGATGTATTACATTCAACAAGTGGCAATGGTTTTATTTCTGCAAGGGAACGAAGGAAAAAAATCAGGTTTTATTCTTAAATTATCAATAGATGTTAACGGTGTTTTATGACAACAGACTGATTGATACTTCCATATGATTAGGTAGTGATATACCATTATTAGTACTGCTTCAGTTTATCATTAATTTCTTTGAGACTCCCAAACATTTCAGGGCGGGGACGACAATCGAATCGAAGGTGGGCGTGACAAAACAAGAATTTCACGTAAATTTGTACCAATATTTTACGTTTCAGAACATTATTACACACTATATAAAAACCGAAAGCTGCTGTTGTTATTTTTAATTGATGCAATATGAACGTATCTTAATTTTTTAGCATATAATCATATCATAAATTTACCATTTTTAACTTTATTACAGTCAGGTTCAGAATTGGATATCCCAAGATCCTGTGCGTACTTATCACCATACCACACAAGTAATTCTGTGCCCTCTGGAATTTGCTTGTAGCTACGATAGTAAATTTCTCCTCTATACTGGAATGCAACTAAGTTCTGTTCTTTTTCACATCTGGAACAGTTTACAAAACGCATCCAATTAGCAGTTATTTCCTCAGATCCATCAGCAAAGTGATTGAACTTGCCATCTTTTATTATCTGGAAAAGATTTATCATCAGACTGATATGAATATTTGACCATTGTTGGTAAAAATCGTTTTGGTAAACAGATGGATACACAAGCGAAGCGTCTTTGTTTAAAGGTTGATTTGCATATTTATTTATTTTCAATGGTTGTTACTACACATGGCATATGCATATGGGATGCCTTTCAGGTGTGCTTCTCGTTTACTCTACTAAAAGAGTGTGAAACAGTGTTTTCAATATTGTATCGTAACTAATCAAAGAAAACACTCGATCCATCTGCCTCATCATAGCCGTACCGAACAGTTTCACACTCAAGCGAAAACTATTCGGAAAAGTTTCTACATATGTGCAAAACTAAATCCACAAGAACTTTTTTTTTTTCTTGAACATTTTTAAACCCTTTGAAAATCACCGATATTGTTGTGAACTGTTATTTTTTCGTACCTCCCACATATAACTAGTATCCATGTCATCTTCGATATTTTCCAGCTTGACTTTCTTGCCTTTGTATGGTCCAAACCTCGATCTGTTAGGAATAACTCCAGTCTTACAAAACACGCCCATACCGGCATGTGGTATTCTAGATGGTTTTATCTCAAGGAAATCTGGTAAAGTTGCTCTTGCTGCTGTTAGTTTTTCGCTGTCATGGTCAATAGCGAGAGGTTTGTCCGGGATGGGCTGTAAGGCACCGTGGATGGTACAATCTCCATAGTAGAGATCTTGACATTCTTCGCAATCTGATTATCAAAAGATTAGTTTATGACGCCGTTTTGATAAAATTGCGACGTTCAATAGGCGATTTTCATTATGGCGTCATTTTACTAGAGTGCAAACAATTAATCCGTGAAACTTTAGTAATTCTAAATAGTGCTATTTTATGCAAATTCTATTGTGTTCTTTTGTTTAATTAGCACTATTTTTACTATTTAGTAATTAGTGTTTCAGGGATATATTGTTTGCACTCTACCAAGACCAGCATTCTTTGCAAAATTTCTTTCATGTTCAAATTTCTAATCCCTCAATTTGTGATACAATAGAAAGTGAGCGAAGCATTCTTGATTGGTACTATATGACGGCATAATGTAAATCACCTATTTTCAATAGACCGCTGGTCTCAATCAAACACATTTGAATCAGTGAGCGTGGCCTTTCTATTTTCCTTCTTAATAAATAGATACCGTATGGGAAAAAGTGGTCAGAGATATTGCACTGAATTTGAACACATCCAAGTAGAATTACTTCTTTGATCGAACTACACGTAGTGAGTTTTCTGATCCGGGATATAAATCATCGGTGAAACGACGATATTTTTAATGACATGATGTACAGTCATATATCAAACGGTAATGGTTGATGGTGGTAACTTACACAGATAATGATCATCATCAGGTACTTCAGCCTCACGATAACTTGCTTTAATGGACCGTGTTCGTATTGGATAACTGTGTCCTGTTTCATGATGTACTTTATCTTTCTCTTCTTCTTCATCTAGGGATGGCAAATCATCCAATAGACCATCAGGTAGATCAAGTAGATCATCAAAGCTGTCCTCAATGTCTTTGTTCTCCTTTGAAGATGAAGATATAACCATGGTTAAACTATAATTTTAGCACAAAATCCAATGACTTTGTAAGCACTTTTTAAGCAAAAAATTGGTATTTTCAAGGAATAATATATTTCGGATATTACCTTCAATGAAACAATTTTTTGCGATGCCGATCTTTAGACAGATAGTTTTCTATTGTTTTAATTGATTAAATTTTTAAATTTCATTCTTTTTACCCAATTGACTCGCAATAAAAGTAAATATTTAAGGTAATTGCGTAGTTTTGCACTGCGCACAATTCTGCGCATTTTTTAAAATGTTTGCTATTATGCATTTTATCGTGGATTCCAGTCAGATTACGTTTGAAAAGTGCTAAAAGAAAAAAAAAAAAAAAAAAAACAGGCAATTCAGACATTTTCAAGCGAGAAAACGCGATCTTGCTTTAACTCGACCCAGTCCTCTCACGGTAATGTACAGATTTCCACACATTTGAGGTCTTTAGACGGCGATAGCACGAAAACGAACTCGGGCACCTATCTTTATTATTTTCTTATTTTTCCAAGAACTATGTTTTCGGTAACATATCTAATTGTCAATAAACGTCCATGTCTAGTTTTTGAGATATTTAAAGAAATGTGCCTTGAATAGGCACTTCGACTTCCCTCGAACACTGTACTCTATGCTAGAAATTTAGCATTTTTGTTTAGAAAAAAGGTTTCTGATCAAGTAATCGCATGTTTTTTCTATCCACTTATATCTTAATGGAAAAATAGCAAAATCAATAGAATTGTGTATGTCTAGAAATATTTATCGACCAGTAATTAATTATTTTTGAATTTTGGAATTTTACACCCAAAATACAAACATGGTACTTTTCAAAAAATTCTCGCGAGAAAACGATTTCGGGGAACCCATTTTTTATTTCATTTTTGAAATAAGCTACTCAAAAATAGTATTGTAGAAAGTTTCAAGACATTTCCATGTCTAGTTTTGTTTCTACGGAATTACCTTAAGCATTCAGAAAATATGTTTATTGGGGATAAAATATAAAAGGGGCTTTTTGAAATTTTGAAATTTTTTGAAAACCAAAAAGAAATTGAGTTCCGTGCTACCTTAAAACGCCATTTTTACTATGACTTCTTAAAATGCATTTTGACTATGTCATTTAAATATTTTTTTTTTATAATTTGCATCTGCAGCCTCGGGCGATTTTCGGGAAACTGGGTCTTTTTCACATGAGACTTCATTCAAGTCTGCCTAAGTTCTTCTAAAATTGCCGGTCTTTTGTAACACCAACTGGAGTGACTTAAAATGCTAATGAATGTAGAACGGTGATCAATGGTCTGAGACAAAGCCGTGAAGCGTTAGATCAATTTTGTAAAGTTAAATTGTAAAATGTTTGATAAAGTTGGAATCACTTACCATTTGACTGCTTTCATTTGCAAATGTCAATTTCCTTTTTGGACGAAACTCTAAAAAGAATAAAAATGTTTTTTTTTTTCAATAAAAAACAGTGGCAAAAAAAAAAAAAAAAAAACATTGGCGCCCATTCAGCCAATAATATATAGATATATGAACTTATGTCACTAGGTCGTTACTGACGGCCAGCCATTCAGTGAGTGAATGAGTGAGGTGACTCAGTTGGTTAGTAAGTCAGTTTATCAGTAATTCAGTCGGCTGTCAGTAAGTCAGTCAGTTAATGAATAAAAAATAAAAAATAAAGGCGATACTGACGTTTATTAAGGTCGGTACACACTAGGCGACAAGTCACATCGACTTGTCCCCGCGATAGGTCGCAGCGACAATTTCCTCCCATGTGTACTAAGACTTTTTGGCGAGAATTGTTGTCGCCGCGACAGAATTTTGTTGCTGCGAATTGCCGCATGAAATCCAACCGGTTGGGATTGCTGAACCAGTGCATACTGAGGCGACGTGCCGCGGGGACAAGTCGCTGCGACTTGTCGCCTAGTGTGTACCGGCCTTTAGGGCGCTAGCTTTTCGTCGGAGTAATATGAATCAACCGGTCAATCATTGGATCAGTTTGTCATTTAATCAGTCAATCAGTCGGTCCATTGGTCAGTCAGTAAGATGGCCAGTCAGTTAATCAGTCAGTCAGTTAGTCGTTCAGTTGATAACCTGGTACAAATCTTTTGATCATCTTGTTTCTTCTAGCTACTTCCTCTGATACTCCTGGCATCCAATCCATATCATCGCTATCATCACTGCTCTCACTACTGCTAGAGTCTAATGAACTGAACACTTTACGTTTCTTTTTGGACTTGGTCGTTGCACATCTGTGATGTTGTCTCGGCATTTTAGGCACATCAAAACCTTAGTGGAAACAAAAACAGCCAATTATATATCATTTTCAGTCCAGAAAATACACACAAATTACTGTTTGCAATAAAAATGACTTGAAAAATGGTGAAAAAAATCAACGTCAAAATAAATGTCTGAACAAAACACGGAAAAAAACTAGATAACTTGAAAAGCGAACATTAAAGAAACTGTCCAACAAAAGAACTGACTAACAATTTGCAGGAAAAAAAACTTGTAAGTAAAATTACAAAAGTAAAAAAAAAAAGCATATCAATGCATATTGACTATTGACTTACCCAAACTTTTCATAAAATCGTGATTTTCTTTGATTCTCTTCAGTCTTGCAATCTCATAGTCCGAGAGATCATTATTCGCCATGTTGGAAATCCTCAAAACAAATAAAATAAGATTACCTATTAATTCAGATTTAAACAAACAAACTCAAAGTAATAAATCGATTCGAAGAGTGAATTGTTGTGCATTTTATCGTTGTTTTCGGTGAGTTTGGTGTCTTTTGAAAAATAATACTGAAACTATCGCACTTGGTGTAAAAAAGCTGAGTGAAAATTCATCAAATATAAAATTATTAAATGAAATAAAGTTTTCAGTTTATTAATTACAACATGATTAAAACAAAAACTAAAACTAGCGTTTTATAGATTGCATAGAAAATATGGATAAATGCGACCAAAAAAGTCATTTTTTACAATCTTAAAATGAGAACAAAACAAAACAAAACGTTTTCATGCCTAGAAATTTAAAAGAAATTATTGTAAAGCCTCAAATCTGATTCAAAATATTTTTTTTGTGTTTTTTTTTTCTTTATAAAATTTCATTAATTCAATGAACTTTATAAATTTACTCACAAATCCTCAAAACTTCCTTTTTAATGTTTGGAAAATATGAATGATGAACTAAATCAAGCCAAAATACATTTTAAATCAGAAAGACTAAATTGGAAGTTAAAAAAACTAAAAACAATCTGTTTAACTCTCTCACTTTTCATTCATTGTCATCAAAGGTACACACGGCTAAAAACAACTCAAATTCAAAAATGCGAAAACAATTATTTAAAACCCTCAAAACGACTATTTCTTACTTCCTCAAAATACTACTTGCTTGAAAACATTTTCTAGGTTCTATTTACCTTAGTAAAAAGTCTCCAAAGAAGATAAATCTGTCAAAAGTTTAGCTTGATAAAAACTTGCTCTTCGCTACGCTGAAAAACTGCAAAGATTCCCTCCCGGCCGCGCGCCTTTCAAGCACTGCATATGACGTCACGTCCATCAATATGATTGGCCACATAAAAAGAGCGGGAAAATAAAGGCGGGAAAACCAGAAAGGCTACACAGGGGCGGCGGAACCGGGGGGGCCGGGGAGGGGGGGGGGGGGGGCACGGGCCCCCCCCACAAAATATTGGTTAAAAGACATTAATGCATGCGTTTACACAGTTAAAAAACAATTGTTTTGTGATTTTGGGGTGGGGGTGGGGAGGGGAGGGGTGGGGGATTATAGTGCCCCCCATGGCTGTTACTGTTCCGCCGCCACTGTACACGACGACACAATACGGCGCGACCGGTTGGCCATCTAGTTTTTCATTTGAATGAATGAATATGAACATATTAAAATACATCAAGAAACAAATGAAGTACATCAATTTATGAAAGCACGGGCGGCGGTACAATAACAGACGTGTCATGGGTGGGGGGGGTGGGGGCGCACTATAATACCCCACCCCTCCACACCCCAAGAGAAAGTAATAACTAGAACCCAGTCACTCGCATTTCCTTACAACACAGGAAACCAGCTCCTGCATCCTAGGTGGTTATGTTTTATGGGTATTGTGGCACGTAGCATCTAATAAGCCTGAAGCGTGATGACATTTTACCTGCGTCTCTAGACCAGAATCCTTTTCTCATTGCCAGGGCTGTCAACTCTCCCGGATAACCCGGGAGTCTCCAGATTTTGGGACCAATCTCCCAGTCTAAAGATTTCAGTCGGTCAAATCTCCCGGGTAAATGCGAAAAATTGATTTTCCTGCGTTTTAACCGTAATTCCCTCTTGAATAGAAGCTAGATAGAAGGTAGAATCTGTAGATTATATGATTATATCAAGAAAGATGCGTACAACCTTTTTTTTTTTTTTTTTTTTTTGGCTTCGGAAAATTTCAAAGGGAAAACAAAATGGCGGACATCGGGCGATCTCGAGATCAGAAACGGCCGGGGGTTGACAGCCCTGCATTGCATTTGTTCACTAATTATGACTATTGTTTCTGCATTCTAGAGGGAATATAATTAAAAAAACTCAGCCATTAGGGGGTAAAACGTGATCACACTTCAGGGCTATTACAACGAATTGAGCAGTTAAACCGCTCGTTTAAAAGAAAACTATTTCTTCTCTAATCTAAACGATTTTTTTACAGTATTTTTCTTGTTTTTGTGTCGATTTTTAGTGTTTTTCTTCTTCTCGTTTAAAATTTATTTTTAGGCTTTAAGGATTTTATGTCCCTGAATATCTGACTCTGCGGTAAATTATTGGTTAACATAACCGTTGTTAGTCCGAGATACCAAACAGAGGGGGTTTTAGAGCCGGTGCGCACCCTTCCCCCCCCCCCCCCCCCCCAGTCCACACAATCAAATACAGATTTTCACTAACATTCAATTTTGAAAAAAAATCAGTTTTTTATATATGACGTCATCTCCCATTGTTACTCAAGCCCCTCAAACCCCTTGCATAAGATAATCGTGGTTCCGTCCTTAAAACACTCTCACATGTGAATTCATAATTGATTTCTGTGAGAGGGTTTGAAACCAGACGTTGATGGGTAATGGCACCAACTTGGGCCGGTAGCACGAAAGCAGTATAAAGTTATCGTTTTTTGAAATGAGACTTTTGAATTTTATTTGTAATAAAAAATAATTTTACAATCATATTTGAGATAAAATGAAATAAAAAAATAAAACCACTAACATGAATTTTATAACATACATCGCAAATATTAAAAAAGGGCATTTTGGTCGTATAATGCCCGCCGATAACCTCACGGATTTAACTTCTGTAAGGTGCTTGCTTTTCTGTCGAAATACGCCAGGCGAATAATCTTACTTGCCTCGAAATTTTTACTGACAAAATCAATGGCTTACGAATGGTCAACACGTCCTTGCAGAAGTTTTTAAGAAATTTTCTCAAGCAAGGCTCTCAATGTTTCATAACAACAAAAATTAGGCTGAATATGTTGAGAAAAATATATGATCTTCTATCAAGAACTGCCAATGGTTAAGCTACTTCACATTATTACAAAATTAATTACATGAAGTTTCTATTTCACAAATTAAAATAATAATAATAATAATAATTAAACCACAAAACTAGAAAAATTTTTCATTGGCATTTTGTTGCTGACTGACCCGATTCAATCTTTTACTTGTTTTAGTTCGACGACTGTTTATATTGAACAATCAAAATCAGTAGATAATGTCGTATTCTTGGGGTATTTTTTTCGTCCAAAAATGTAAATGACCATTGAATCGGAAGTTGTTTCTTAACAAAGGGTAACTCATGTCGAGTACACGAAGTACTGCTCTACTATAGTCCCCTCGCCTTTATGTTCATCAAACATGTTTTAGCAAACTCATATCAGGTACGTTTGGAGAAGGCTTGAGCACTTTTCAAGCACAACATTTGCAATTTCAAGAGCACCATTTTTCAGTAATTGCGACCACTAACGACCTAACAACAATCTTTTTTTTTTGTTGCTGTACAACAGTTTGAAATGCAAACTTGTGCCTGCATGAATTCAAGGGGTATTCCAGGAGTTTTCAGTATCTTTTTTCAAACACACTTAACAATTCCTGGGAATTGCAAAGCTTTAGTTCACGGTGTAGCACCAACCCTGAAAGGATGCATTGACCCTGGTCCAACGTATTCTGCATGGAATCGATCTAAATTGCCATTTCACTCAACCGTACTTTAGTTTTTAGAAAGTCATGGAGCTCAACAAAGTCAGGTCTTGAGTTGGTGTCAGTGCTCCAGCACGACCTCATCATCTCATAAACATCATCAGGACAAATGGATGGTTTAGCAAGATAATGTATCTTAGGGCAGGAAGGACGGAAGAACATGCGCTGTACATTTTCAATGACTTCTTCATCTGTGAGGTCGTTGTAGGGATATTCGGCAGCGAGAGTGAGAATCTCCCATAACGTAACTGCAAAGGCCCAGACATCACTCTCTGTAGTGAACTTGCCTGTGGAGATAGAGGTAAATGTTTATTTATTTATTAAATAATTTGCCAAAGCCATGCAGGTAAATTTACAATAGAACATTTATCCCATACAAGGTAAATTATCTATAAGGTTGATAAATGAATGCAAATATGTTGTGATGGCGATGTGTGCTGGTTAGAACGGTTATGTACAATTTAATGTAATGTAGTGCTTAAAATGTAGCAATTTTCATCTAATGTCTTGATGCATTTTGCAATCCACAACATATGTAGTAGTTAGAGACAGACCATTAGATATTTGAGGAAATTCTTAAACAGAAAAAAAAAGGCACGGCAGATGTGCCAATAAAAATATCGTGCAGGGAGGAAGAAAATAGCACAACCATCAGTCGGCAAAAAATATCCTGCAACCACTCCCCCCCTCCATATATCTATTTGCAATACATAACATATGTGGTAAGCTGGTTGACAAGCATGAACTTTATTGACTGAGTATGGTCTCATTGTTATTCTGTTTATCCATTCATAAAATATACCTTCATTCATTCATTCCCTGATCTCAACAATCAGCCAATCATCCACCCATTTCCTTTATTTATTGATCAATCCATTCAATTTCTCAGTTATTCCATCATAAAGTGATTCATACACACACATACATTAGTTCATGTATTCACTGAATCATATAGACTCCCATTCAATCACTCATTCAATATCTATTGACTCATTCGTTTGTTCGTTCGTTCACTTATTCATTCAATTTTTAATGACTCATTCATTCATTCACTCACTTATTCATTCAAGCATTCATCCATTCATTCATTCAACCACTCTATGATTCAATATCTCATAATTAATCAATTTATTCATTTATTCATACATTCATCAACTCATCCATCCATCCATCCATCCATTCATTCATGCATTCACTCATTCATTCACTCATTCATTCATTCATGCATTCATTCATTCATTTATTCACTTACTTATTCATTCATCATTTATACATCCATTCATTCAATCATTCTATGATTCAATATCTTATAATTAATTTATTTATTCATTGGTTCATATAATACCTTGTAGAATACACTCAGGAGCCATCCATCGTATGGGTAAAATAACTCTCCCATGTACTCTATAATAGTGCTTACTATACAGGTGACGGGACATTCCAAAGTCAGCTATCTTGACAGTGTAGGAATGACCAACAAGACAGTTTCTAGTAGCAAGATCACGATGGACAAACTTTAAGGAAGATATGTACTTCATTCCTGCTGCAACTTGGGATGCCATGTAGATCAGAGCCTGATAGGTCAGTACCTGAAGAACATTTGTATTAGTTAACTAGTGATCTAAATGAATGAATGAATGAATGAATGAATGAATGAATGAATGAATAATTTGATGAATGGATGAATAAATGAATTGATGAATGACCGAATGATTGAATGAATGAATAAATGAATGAATGAATGAATTTATTAATTAACAAACCAATGGACAACAGTCCTCAGTGTTTGCAATGCTCCACCAACTGAGCTATAAAGTCACATAATGGGTTTCAACCATTCCCAAGAGACAATTAAAACAAAAGACATGGCAGCCACCCTGGTGGACTTTACAAAAGAAAACCACCACCATGACCATGGACCCTTTTGTTCCACTCACTCTCCTGGGAATGGTTGAAAACCATCACCATGACCATGGACCCTTTTGTTCCACTCACTCTCCTGGGAACAGTTTAAAACCATCATTTGTTGTGTAGTATTTTACATGATATTGATGATGAAAACGTGAGCCATAATTCTTACTATTACCTTTTCCTTGTTTCCTCTAGTACCTGGAGCCAGTTCTCGTTCTTTCAGGAACTGATTAAGGTCACCATTGACCATGTATTCAACTATCATACACATTGGGTCATCCTTACAGACGCCAAGCAGACGAATCACATTCTCATGTTGAATACCAGACATTACCTTGACCTACAGCAAAATAATAATTATTTCTTTAATATTAATTGTTAAGACATGTTTGACAATTTAATAATTTTAGTTGAGTTTTGAATTCTTTGATGCATGGTTTTAGCCTCTCATGAGTGTACTATGTATTGTTTTATGTAGTAAGAGTTGTAAAATGTAAAATCTGTAGATAAGTTATACATGGTATAATGAAGAAAGCAAAACTGACATTTTGGACGTTAGTCCTTCGTCAGAGTAATATGTATGTCTGTGTTTATGAAAACCACAATTGAATTTCTGAACATTTTACACACAACTGTGGATAAGGATGTTTAAAAAGGAATTCCAAACTGGACTAACAAATAATTGACCCTTCAAAAAAGTGTTCTGTACCTCTTTGAAAAAATCGTCCTTGATGTTCTTATCAACCTCTGGCTTGAGTTTCTTAATGGCAACTAAAACTCTCTTATTGGTATTCTTATCATCACCCAAGAAATCCCACAATCCTTCAGCCTCTCCCAGATGGACTTCACCAAACTGACCATCACCAATCTTCTCTTTGAAGAACAGCTTCTCACGTGGGAAATGTTGGAATGTGTCATGGCGTACTTTGGCAATGGTGGCAGGGTTAGCATAAAGACTTGTACCAGACACACCTGAAAGTAAAACCAAATGAATACCATAAAACAATAGAGCTGATAATAGTTATCTATTAACACCGAGCTTTCAGACAATTAAACAAACAGTTTTACAACTATCACATTTACAAAATAAACAACAGGCCAAAGAGCACCACATTTGAATAGTAATAAAATGCTCCCAGCTAGCAAGTCTCATTAGAAATCACAAAAAGAGAAACTCTGCTAAGCAGGGAAAATGAAATGGCACACAAAAATGAAAAACAGTGGAGCCATAAACAAATGTTGAGTTGATATCACATTATTTTTTTAAAAATTTGTGATTCAGCAAGTGCAGATATGCATTTTCATGGTGAAAAATTTGACAGACAAAAAATGACTCTCTTATAATATATTACACAGTCAATCAAAAGAATGGCTAGGGAACCCCTTGTTTTACATCTTTGTTCGGTTTTGAGGTTGATTGCGCAGAGGTTTTTATTCATGTTTATCAGAAATTGTGAAATAAGTAAACATAAACTTTGTCTATAATTTGTAAATTTATAAATCATTAAGAATTTGAGCCAGCAGCCAAAAGAACAATTTTAGTGTGTTCACTCAGGCTTATCCAACAAGGGTGAAATAATAGCGAAACATAACATTATGTATGGTTTCTCTTGAAAAAAGTGTATAATAACATATAACAAAAGAGTTTTGCTCTATTAATCATTTTTTGTCATATATTCACTTTATTGCAAACCAATAATATGTTATGGTATCAATTAATAATAATATATGATCAATTATGCTTATTATTGCATTAACAAGAAATGTATGAAGACATTTTTACATTTAACTATTCATATCATTATTTACTCAACGTTTGTCAAAATTTCACCATAATTCATATTTTCACTGGCAATCCAATTCTAAATATGTTACTTATTGAAATCTCAAAATTCTGAAAGACATTTTTTTGTGATCACATTTGAGTACTGTATTGAATAGTACTGTATTGAATAATTCACTGCAGACTCACCCTGATATGGTTCAGCATAGATATCTTCATACACTGGGTTACGAAACACCCCATCCCCTGTTGGTACTGCATCAATAGGCTCAGAGTACCCTCCTGGAAGCTTGGCCTTAGAATCTGGTTCAGTATAAAAAGCATCAGGATCGTCAGGTTTTGGGGGGAGTGGAGACAAGGGTGGACTGAGAAGAGGGCTCTTAAGCTCTGGACTACAATAACCATCTTCATCAATAACTGGCTGGTCTGGTAGTAGAGGTGTGTCAGGCAGTGCATAGTGGTCAGCAGTTTTCTTTGGAGAGAATTGTTGGAATGGCAATGGTGGCGGCTTGTCTGAAAAAAATAGAGAGGACAATTAGTAAAGGACAATTGATTGAATGAATGAATGCTAATAAATTGTAAATTAAACTATGTGTAATCTCCCAAGATGAGCCTCAGTCTTTTTGAGAAAATACAAGAATTTATATGTTAAAAAAAATGAATGAATAAGTGAACGGTTGTTGAATAAATAAATTAAAGGATGAATGAGTAAATGGTTGAGTAACAAAAAGGGTGAATGATAGAATTTGAATGATTCGATTGAATGAATGTTCGTGAATAAATGAATGAATGGCTGGATGCAGGGATGGAAAAATGAATAATAAAATGATTGATAGATGTGGAGATAAATTTTTCTAATACTTTTTTCAGTATGACTTTTTTTGTTTTCATTGAAACTTCTTTTCAACCAAACCCCCTCCCCCAAAATCAATGCTGACTGACATTTCTTTTTATACCAAAAACACCATAGGGCTATGCAACATTGATGTTGGGGAGAGGGGGATTTCATCTATGAAATGCCAAGCAAAAAATGTCCAGCAGTTTAACCTTATGTCCCAAGTAATTTTGTAAATGAGTGTAGCATAAAGAATGAATGAAGGGATCAATGAATGGGAAAAATTATGGAATGAATGAGTGAGTGAGTGGATAATTAGATGAGTAATGAATGAATGGAATGAGGCAGGGACCAGCGAACAGGCTAATTAATGAACAAATTCATTTATTTATGACACTCACTAAAGAATCAAAGAAAGATAACCAAATGCAATAACAAACGGTAGCTGTTTAGTAAATATTTGTGACTACAATCTTGGACATAAATGTTGAGACTCTGAGCACGCTTATACATTTCTTGAGTATGTTTGCTGTAATACATCACTTTCACGGTCTTTCAATTATCCCCCTCCCCCCCAAAAGCAATGTTGTGTTCCCTGAAGGTGTTTCTCTGCCATGGATAACAACATTGATCGAGGGAGGGGGAGGGAGGGTCAGATATTGATGTGTACAGTCATGAAACTATGCAAAATTTGAAGAGTCTCAACTATTTATGTCCAAGATTGTATTTGGCAAAAAATAATATTTTTCGCACGAGCGCTTTATTTTTTCAAGGTATCCTTTGACTAAAATGAGCATTTCTACTGTGTGAATGCATGGAAAAATGTTCATACCAAACAACTGTACTTGCTAGAAGTGAGGGGATGAAATGTTATTAAGCGCGAAAATGTCTAAACTCTATCAATTTTGCGTTTTTTCATCGATTTTGAGTAGTATTGCAATAAAAAATGCTATAAAATCACTGTAAATGAATTTGCCGTCTTTTAAAGCGATACACTGTACTAATTAAAGTCTAGACATTGTATCAAACGGGGAAAAACTTAACACAATCATGTAGCCAGCACCAAGTCGTGACTTGTTGTCACACCATATACAGAACCTGAGGACTTGCGCGGCGTAAATTAAAAAGTGCTTTTATGAGGTTTGAAAATTGCTCTTCTCCATTCATAAACGGTTAACTAGTTTTGTATTTGTACCTATTTTCTACAGAGAAAATATAGTCACAGTTAACACGAAGTCTTAATGGTTAACAAACACTTTTATATAAAAGAAATAACTCTGATATTTTTATGTGTCGGTGCCGTTAATCGTCGTTATTCGTGAAAAATATGTGATGTTGTGCCTGAAAGCCCTTGTTAATCGTCCCAACTAGTCAGTATTGTTCATGTTAACACTCTAAGTTTGATAAAAATGATTTTTATGTTGTCTAAGGATTCAGAAACGAAGAAATTTGTTGTGTTAATCGTTACAATGAGTCACTTAATAAGTCACGAACTTCGAGCGTATGTTGCGTAGCTGTCACGCAAAAAGCAATGCATTGCTTGCGTGACACATGAGACAATATTTTGGGATAAAACTGTTCAATCTGATAACAACTTCTGTTCATTTTGGGTTAGAAATAATCACACAACTATCTTTTCTTGAAATCGTACATAGAAGTCACAAGATTTGAAACCTGAACGTCGTAAATCGCAAAATGACAAAAATACAATGTTGGACATAAATGTTGAGACTCTGAGCACGCTTATACATTTCTTGAGTATGTTTGCTGTAATACATCACTTTCACGGTCTTTCAATTATCCCCCTCCCCCCCAAAAGCAATGTTGTGTTCCCTGAAGGTGTTTCTCTGCCATGGATAACAACATTGATCGAGGGAGGGGGAGGGAGGGTCAGATATTGATGTGTACAGTCATGAAACTATGCAAAATTTGAAGAGTCTCAACTATTTATGTCCAAGATTGTAGCACTCAACCAGGACACAACACCCAGACAAATGAAATAGCAATGTTCTGGTTGAGTGACACAGTGCATACACTAAAAGTGTGCAACATAAATACCACTATGACTAAATAGTGCCATTCTATGCTAATTCTATTGTTTTCTTTTGTTTAATTAGTGCTATTTACTATACTAAATACTGACATCTGATACACACATTTAGTGTTTGTTAGTTATTAAATAGCTACTATTTGCTAGTATTTAGTTTGTTTTTATTTCATGTTTTCCCTGCATTTGCTCGAACATCGTACTCACTTTTTGGTTTGCCTGGTTTGTTTGGCACACTAACTTCAGGAACTTTCCCAACTTCTTCCAAGTTCTGAATGCTTGCATAAATAGCATTACCATCGTGATCAAAAACATCCCCATTTAATTGCTCATCTTGTCTTAAAGTTGAATGCTTAGCTTCTTCAATATTACTGCCAAGACGAGACACTCTTTGACCAGAGCGAGAGAACGATGCATACGGTTTGAGTTCCCAGCGGATAAAGTTGTACAGAGATGGCTTCTTTTGAAGGTTTCTATGCCGACAGAAACACCAATAGCAGAGGAGAATTATCAATATGATTAGCACCAGGATCACTCCACATATTATACCCGCTATGGCACCAGCATCAAGGGAACTGGTTTTAGTGTCAGAATTTGGCTCTACAATTAGAGAGTGAAATGTCAGCAAAACATGTCCATATTCCTTCTTGTTTAGTTGCTTTAGATAAATTTACTAGGTAAATCATCAATCTTACACTACAAAAACAACATCTAAGAGCTGCAGTAACCATTTTGAAAACTAATTTTAAAAACTTTCTATGAGATGTATGATCTCGCTCTCGATTTTATTACTTTCAAACCCTGACAATGGAGGATACTCTCTGAAAGCTTGGCATTTATGTAATTTTTACTTACTCATGTCAATTAAAGCAATACCTATGTAAACACTATGACATTATATATCCAAAATTAATGTTTCATATTAGACATTTAATAAGTGATTTTGATCATGTTGATAAATAATTTATACTATATAAATATCAAATATTATTATCATTATTAATAACTTGAAAATCAAATACAAAACTTGAATGTTGAATGTAAAACTTAATGTGATCCACAAATTTTGGCCGCCTGATATAACACAGCATTAATTAAAATCATGGGTTTTATGAATAATAGTTATATTGCCTTTGATAGTGCTTATTCATTTCATAAATGCATAATTTTCGTAGGTATATAAACCCATGAAAAACATAGGAAAAACACAACAAAACAGTTTTCATTGGGTTTCCACAGTTACTATTTTTTTCATATGTATTGCTGCAATAGTTGACAACAACTTTCAAACTGACCTATGACAGCAGTTATGTTGTTCTGTGTAGTTGTGCTTGCTACAACTGTAGGGACAGGAGCTGCTGTTGTTTTTTGTCTACACTTTGGCGTTGGTACACGCATCCCACTAGTTGGATCTAGACACACACAAATAAAACATTATAGATATTATCAGTGTAAGACTAGTAATAACCATTTGCACATGACCAACAAATAAACAAACAAATAAACAAACGAACGAATGAACAAACAAACGAACAAACGAACAAACAGACAAACAGACAAGCAAACAAACAGACCAAAACAACAGACAGACAGACAAGCAAGCAAGCAAGCAAACAATTTTTAAATTGACATTAAATAAATTTAAATATAGAAAAGTAAGTAATCAAGTTAGAGCATAAGAAAACAAATACAGTCATTTTTTGTGCGAGTGTGAAATGGTACAGCTACGATATAACAGATCATTCAAATGTTCTCTTATTTAGAAACTATGGTTATAATATGATACGGTACTGTTCTGTTATTTAGAAACTATGGTTACAATATTATGATACTGTCTTTTGACTAATTTACTTTATAACACAAAAATATTTTGTGCATAATATTATCCTACATTTCTTGAACAAAATATTCAGTCAGTAATACTTATTTTCCATCAAGTACTAATATGAAAGGCAACATGCAAAGAAAGGAACTCAGGGCATTTCATAATTTCTTTGCTGAGAAACAATAAGACATGTCTACATGTTCATAACAACAAAAAAGTCATAAACGTTTCTGCAAGTTGAAAGAAGTAACCACTATTTTTATTATATCCTCACAACAGTAAATGAAATAACAAACCTGTGGACAAAGGTTAACCAGTAAAATAAATTGTTATACTCACCAGTATCAAAGATGACTTCACTTATCAAGATCCATCCAGCACTGTATTGAAACTGAGCCTTGACAACCTTCCCACTATGTTTACACAAATCCACTGTAACATTCCCATTAGTCCATTCACTAGACACTGGCTCCATAACATGTACAATAGAACTATGAAAGTTACTGCCATCATCACTAAAACTGATCTTCACAGCATCAAACAACTTGATGCCTTTGTTTGTTCTAATATTGCAGTGAACTGTCATAGAGTTGAAGATTCGTAGTTTATAGAAGTTGAAGGTTATTGCTGGGGCTGGTGTTTTTACATGATTCCAACCAATCCAACCACGGCCCTTGTTGTACTCAAAATCCTTGTTTGCAAAATGTCCATCAGTTAGATAGCCTAATCCTGTATATAGTGTGGTTGGGGTTATAATTCCATCAAAGATGTGATCTGTGAGATTTATATCTCTTGTGTAGTCATCACCAGGGTTCAATGTATAGGACAGCATATCTGTAAGAAAAAATTTAAAGTGGTCAATGTATCAATCAATCAGACCGACAGACACAGACAGACAGACAAATATGATGTGTATAATTGATGCACTTATCTATCAATCAGTCAGCTGGATAATCTGATGGCCAAATACATAGGTTGAAAAACAGACAACAAGACAATGACCTAACAATCACACTAAACATTTTTTCTAAATTAATTTCACATTATTTTCAAAACATTCCATTTTTTATTTATAATTAAAAAACATTCAAATAAATAAATAAGTAATCATTAACTAAGTAAATAACTATTAGTAAGTAAGCAAGTAAGTAAACAAATAAATGAATGAATGGACGGATGAATTAATAAATGAATAAATGATTACAAAACAAGCCATCCTTTGCTAATTAATCCTAAAAATAGCAAATGAGCCAGAGGACAGCTCTGTTATATTTTTATCATTCACATTTTTTTAGAACTCATTAGTAAAAATAGCTTGTTTAATATGTGAAAAAAAGTCTATTGATGTACCAAACGTTCACAGCAAGATTTCCTAATTATATTTAACATGTGTACATTGTAGACCTGGTTCTGTCATTACTTCTTTACATACCTTGAAACAATTCACATCCATATATTTCCAGTCGTAAACATACTTGATTGACAGGGTAGATCTGTGGTACAACTCTGAATGTATCAGCAATGATGGGCGGTCTAAAATGGTTAATATTTGTAACATTGACCTTCTCCTTGTTCCCAAAAAATAGCTGAAAAAAAAGAAATTTTATACAGATTCAAATCATGAGTTAGTGAATATTTTCAACAGATGGTTATAACACAAATATCATCTAAAGAGATGTTCAGTATAAGATCATAGTGAAATTTTTCTTATTATAAAAGAGACCTTGTTTCTTCCTTGATAGGTTGAAATGAGCTTTCCGACCACTGGTCCATCATCAGGGCAATATACAAACTGAAACTAACATCTATTTAGATAATATGCGTGCACTACAGAGTTTTGCTAGCTTGTGTGTTTTTTCGTATTTGAATTCTTGACATTTGTAAATAGATTTTAGTTTCAATTTACATTGCCCTGATGATGGACCAGTGGTCAGGAACTTTGGTTCAACCTATTGAACATACGAAACAAGACTACTATTAAAAGGATCACCCACATACAGATCAACTTTAAATTCTTTTTAATTATTTGAGCATATTTATTGGTGTGACATTAAGTCCAAGAGTGCAATGCTCATTGTGAACTTATTTAGTGAACATTAAGAAGTATATATATTGGGAGGTGGGGGGTCAACCTCTTAGCACCTCTCCGACATCTATCATCAGTGATGATGATATACATAATCATATTAGCATAATCATAACAATTGGTATTTGGCCTTCTATTTACAATCATGAAGTCAACTTCCTAGCATGATGTTTTCTGGACCACAACTATATATGAGTCCAATACTTATATAAGTCATAATATGCAATGTCAGAGAGGGCTAGCCTTTGATCACTGACTGTACACAAATTGTTTTGCACACATCTTTGCATACAATGTTGATTTGGATGAAGGAGGAAAACAGGAGAATCGGGAGAAAAAAACTTGTGGCATGATGTGTTGTTTCTTTTTCATCCACAAGCCAGGGTTTTTCTCTAGATTCTCCAGATTCCCTCCCTTATCAAAATCATCATGAATGCAAAAAACAACTATGCAGGTGTCCATCTAAAGACTTTAACCACTATAATCACTTGTAATTATTAATAAGTTTATTTCTTATCTAACACAAAATAGCAATATGAACTATGTGGATAAGATGTTGAATTATCTTATATATGATTTCTATTTATTTGTTTATTCATAAATCAAATTATTCAGACAGTCCTCAATACCTTAGGCTTTGGCTGATTCCAGTCATGATACTGCCTCCACTTCATCCCAGATGAGATCATAGTGTAATTTACATAGAACCACTGCACTCCCTCGTAACCAAAGTTCTTTGACCTTCCTTTTGTTCCCACAGCAACGATTCTCATAGGTCGTCCTAGTAATATTTGATAGTACTGGTCGTAATACGGGCCACTTTCTTTATCAGCATACCACCTTGCATCTTGAAGAGGACACCATGCCCCATATCCAACATTGCTGTTTATACGTCCCATCTGAGCTGCAGCTAGACCACTGACCGCAGATGAGACAGAGAGCTGATTGTCTGTGATAGACCCATCCCCCATCCCCAGAGGTGATCGACAAACTATTGAACAAATGAACAATCAATTGGGGGAAATGAATTATTATAATATCACACCTTTCAGGGCCGTAACCAGAACATTTACACGGGGGCTGCACATAAAAAACCTGACCAGTGATGGGTTTTTAGTAGCCTTTTTATAAGTAGCTGTCATATTTTGCACAAAGCCAGTGTGCTTTTCAAAAACCTGTATTACAATTTATTGCTGTTATTGTGCCTTACAGTTCTTCTAAATGACTTTATTCTTTGTATTTTTGGTGATTATTCTAGTTTTTTGCTCTTGATTCCAATTTTAAGAAAGAAATTCTAGTATAATAAAATGGAGATGAGCGGATCTTCTGGCTTTTTTTTGGGGTGGGGGGTGCACATGCACCCTGTGCACTCCCCTTGGTTAAGACCCTGCTGTTCATTAACGACTGTCACACTGAAACATTCACTCAAGCAAAAGTGGATTATTATTAACGTGATGAGACATTCAATAAATGTGACTCTCAGTGAATAAGAGTGGTTCTTCAGAAATACATTGTTTGCAAACATTGTTTTTCCTGTTATTGAGTGTTTGTTCATGTTACTGAATGCTTCTTCGCATAAATGGTAATACTCTTTTGCTTGAATGAATGTTTCAGTGTGGTTAATGGACAGCAAAAGGTGTAAAAAATAATGCAAAACCCTCAAATGTTATAAAGGCTACATGACAGTGGAGATCGACATACCAAATGGGCCATATCTGAGCAAAACAAATCAATCATGATTTCCAGACAAACCCTAATCACCACAATATTGCTAAATTTGTCATCTGTATTCTCAACCATGATTGGTTTTAGCCAAATTTTGTAATCATATAATTATACTGATTATTGTTATTGCTTTAGTCTGATGGGTGGGGCATCCAACTGGAATATGGGGCAGGGATGCTTGTCAGAATTTTGTTAAAATGACCCCTAAAAGGTATCAAAGTGCAGAAGAGCACGGCAATACATGATTTTAACCCCTAAAAGGTACCATCTCAAATACAAACAATTGGATACAATCATTATGGTTGTAAAAAGACCTTATTTTTGAATATCTGAATACCTCAAAAGGTACCAAGTTTCATTCTAAGAGACACTAAAAGGTACCAGATCTCCAATTCTGACTCCTAAAATGTAGGACAAGGATCACCACCCTCTGACATATGGTAGTTCCCCCCCCTCCTCCCCTGGGTGGCTTTAGATTGGTCAGTTTTGTTGATCAGTTACTGAATCAACACTAAATTCTAAGTTCTAGAAATGATACATAAAATTTGGGACCTTATCCTGGCTCTTTTATGCAAGAATGAACAATCTTATTTGGCACAACCATCAGTTGTGCCCAGGACTAGGGAGGCCCAGTTGGCAATGGGTAGAGAGAATTATTGTTATAACTTTTTAGGTTCTACATCAGGGATCTGGTAACTTTTAGGGTGTCTAAAAGAATTTATGTAAAAAAAGTCTATTTTAGTGATAAAAAACATATGTAGCCACACCCAAACTTGTAACACTCTGGTAAGGGACGGACCATTAGATATTTGAGGGGGGGGGGGGGGGGCTGCTTGGGAAATTGTTTTTGCAGGATATTTTTTTCCCCATGTGATGGTTGTGCAGGATATTTTCTTCCTCCCAGCACAATATTTTTTATTGGCACATCTGCCGCACGCTTTTTTTTCTTTGTTTAAGGCCTTGCTCAATATTTGCCCAAACCCCCCTCAAATATCTAATGGTTGCCCTAACTATAAGGGGTATTTTTGGAAATTTCAGATGATCATCCTTTGCCCTATGATACATATGAGTTTCCTACCCTGGCTGTCAGTTACTATCCTACATAACAAGCATAAACCACTAAATGTAGCTCTTCTATGTGTATGTCAACTTGTTGGACAGCAATAATCTCTCACCTTCAGCTTGTGCCAGTGAGCTGCAACATGTGACAAGTATCAACAACCACAAGAGGTAACCCATGATACAACGTCTGATTTGGGTCTTGTCAAGAACTCACATTATGTTCATGGTCAGAGAGTATTTTACCTGAAAAACAAAATATCATGATTATCAGTTACTTCATCATGTTTATTGATTTCAACCAAGCTTTTGGACCACTGGTCCATCATCAGGGCAATATAAACTGAAACTAAAATATATTAACAAATGTCAAGAATTCATATTATGATCAATATATATGGCCAAATGGCAAACTGCCCTTTTGAAGACGCTTAGGCAGCCCGCTGCAGATTTAATCAAAAGATTTTTAGAGAATTTAAAATTTATATTTAGATAAGGATATTGATGATAATGATAATAACATGACTTTTCGAGTGCATATTGTTTATTTGTTTCTTGTAGTTATCATTAATTTATACCCTTGCTCTACATGGGCACAAAAGACAGTACTCAGAGGGCCATAAATAAACAATGAACATGCCCTCCAAGTTGTAACTCTCTTTAACAAACTCGCATGTTGACTGCCATCAATCAATTTAAAAAATCATAAATAAAAATAAATTATTTAGAAATAACTTAAACAATTTTTTCTTCTTATCATCAACAATAATTAAATTTAATCCAAAATCTGCATAAGAATATTGATTTTTTTTTTATTGACGGCAGTCAAAATGCGAGTTTGCAAAATAGACTTTAAACTTTGGAGGTCGCACTTCAACAATAATGGACATATTGAGGATGATGATAAACTTTATTTACGTGTCGGTATTATTTAGCTATTAACAAGATAATTGGGGACACAATTTAAAGTTATATTAGCAATAATGCATTATTTTTTTAATTAAATGTGTGTGCTATAGATGTCTTATTGTTTGCACTTATTCCCAACCTAGCAGAAAAACAGGAATTGTTTTTTTGTTTGTTTGTTTTGTCCCCTATGTAGGAATTAGCCACAAGGAGTCATAATAATTGTCAATGTCTAATTAACAATCATTTTGAAGAAATCCATTTCAAAATCAGCTGGTCTTCATAAGGTTACATTCATTTGGGTACTTGCAGTCATGAGTTATTTTCATTGTTGTTGGTGAGGCAGATTTCAATCTGATTCAATTAAAAGTCATGAAAAAATCTAAGATCATCCATCAACAGTTACATTTTTTTTTCTCTTATGAATAACTTCTGGTAATAATTCTCTTCAGAATATCTTGAGAGAAAACAATTGTTTTGTTTATTATTTCTTTAAGTTGTTACCCTAACCCTAACCCAAGAACTGTGGTCAGCAATTACGTTGTTTAAGCCCGCCGCACACGGTGAGCAATTTGCCTCGCGAGCCATTTCCTCACTGGCTCGCGAGGCAAAAAACTCACCGTGTGCGGATAAAATTCGTCATTTTTCACCGCTCGCGAGGTGCTGAGTCAATTTTCTAGCGTGTTTGAAATCGTCAAGACGTCTCGCGAGCGGTGAAAAATGACGAATTTTATCCGCACACGGTGAGTTTTTTGTCTCGCGAGCCAGTGAGGAAATGGCTCGCGAGGCAAATTGCTCACCATGTGCGGCGGGCTTTATGAATGAGTGGAAAATGATGTTATACGAGAATGACTATCAGAAAAATACAGACAGACTCACTTGTCAAAAAAGTATGCATTCCAAAAATATTTAATCCATGACGTATTGACATTTTGATGAAAATCAAATCTAAATGCATTTAAAACAGTTTGTTATTAATAAATAGTTTCAGTTTAAAAACAAACAAACATACAACAATCATACAGAAAATAAAAAAGGAAATAAAATACAAATACAAATACAAATATAAATGTGATTAAAAATCTGGCTGAAATTTTCATATTATTGGGTAGCAAAATATAATAGAATTGTTTTAAAAAAATACTTTGATATTGATTTTGCTAAAAGATGATCGAGTTATTTATGCATGAAATTAAAACATATTCATCGACAAAACAAAAGATTAAAATATTGATAAATTATGCATTTATGAATATAATTCAAACAGCCAACATGCGCTATGCATTTCATTGTCTTTTTGAAAGTGCACAAAACACATGGAATACATAAAAAACATTAAAAAAATCACGAATAAGTTAAGAATTCAATAAAACATTTTTTCCCCTAAAACGAAGTGCATACCAGGACTCAATTCTCAAAATTGAAAACGCAAACAAAATATACAAATTTTTGTGTACACAAATCTAAAATTTTGACAAATTTATTGCCTCGAATATTACTTTACATAAATGCGAATAAACTGAAGGTTGTCACAATTCAATAGCGAAAGATCAATTCTCTTAGTAACAAATTGCTTATACGTAAATCAAGTCATATGTTTAGTATTGAGTTTTGTTGAAATTGATGATACAGCGAGATCACTGAGACACGCCATAACAGAAATGTCAACCATATTTACTTATCACACATAACGTCAAATTCTGATCGATTTTATATCATTTTTCTCAAAATTACGGACACAAAATATTACTTTTCAACTTACTTTCAATGATAATCTTTAAACCGCCATGCTTACAAACATATTTTGAATAGAATGAATTATAAATACTGTGTTTTCGCTGTGAGGGCCACATTCTCGACGATTTTGAGCTTCGAGTATTTTGGGCTACCGCAAGATAGTTTTCAAGCCTACTGTCTAAAAACTAAGGACTTTGATATTCAAACTGACGTCAAAACTGCGTTGTGTAGTTGTATAATGGGATGGAAATGAGATTTTTCGACGAAATGAAGCAAAGTTTCTCTCACTGGTAACTAGCTGTCGATAATTGAAATTGGCGGTGGTCGAAAACAAAAATCCTATTTTTGGTATTTTAGCAAAGGACCCAGCCTAAAGCCCAATAAGTTATGTTTCCAAGCTTCAAAGTCGTGTTATGATGTTGTAAAAGCGTTATTACATGAGAGTCAAAACAGTGAAGTATTTTGATGAAATACTTACAAGATCATTGATCGCGTAGCCATGCTCATTTGCCGACTTGGCCTACTGTCAAAAATCCATACATAAAACAGCAAGAATCGACAGCTTTCCTTCAATTCTTTTGATTGCAAGGAGATATAGCTGTTTCAGTAAGGCTTTGATGTTCTTGAATATGATGTTTTGGGTCTAAAACGGTGTATACTTGATGTATTTGTGAGAGCCAGAAATTAATGTATTTTAGCACAAAATCCTTGGCGAGCCGCGCTCTTTGTGGAAGCGGCTGACCGGAAGTCACCGAAAGCAAATTGTCTCGCAGTCTCCAAAAAAACCTCTCCAAGAGGAAAATATCTTTAGTTCTGCCTCGTCATCATGCACTGCAGAGTCACGTGAGAAAGCACTTACCGCCACGCTATCCAGTGCATTTTTACCGCCGATTAATCGACAACTCGTTTGATATCCTCGCTATAAACTGCCATTTAAAGCCTCACAATTGAGGGAAATGACTGAGAAGGCCCCAGAAATCACTTCTAAGGGCACAAGCAAACGTAAAGATCGACAAGTGAGCGTGACTCGAGGTGAAAAAACGGCTGAACAACATCTTGAAATTTTGGCGCCGTCACCGAGCAAAACAAACATGGCTACGTCAGATAACTCTGTAAAGCCATCAGAACTCCAACAATTTGGAGAGTTATTATCTCAAAACATGATTGCAATGCAGCGATCAATGCAGCAATCTTTCAGTAAAATTACTGATGTGCTGTCGAGAATAACGGAGGAAGAAAACCCCGATGAAGATGAAGGAAGAGTGGTTGAGACTCGACCAGAAGAAATGGCGGGAACGTCGAAGAAAAGTAAAGCCCAGGCCGAACCTGCGGATAAAATACCCGCCGAATCAAACAAAGATGAAGGAGCACTGCATGACATTGCACAATCTCTACAATTAGAGGAAAAGTGCTCGCCCAAAGTGGCCGAACAACTTGCAAACGTTGTCAATGGTGTAATGCAAACGCGGTTTTCGGACGAAGTCCAAGACGAGAGGCTAAAGGCCTATCAAAGACCCGAGAACTGCGATAGTCTCGTGACCGTAAAAGTTAACCCACTAATTTGGGAAAAACTTAGGTCAGAAACTAGGTCTGCGGATATAAAACTGCAGAAAGTCCAAACTCTAATAATCAAGAGTGTTATGCCGTCAGTACAAGTCATTGAGACTCTGAATAAAGTACAGGATCAAATTCCTACAGGAATACTTGACGTACCGGCACTTATGAAACAGCTATCAGATGGAATAGCGTTGTCGTCGTGCGCCAGTTATGAATTAAATATGAGGCGCAGAGAGGCTATAAAGCCTGACTTGAATCAAGAGTATAAACACCTCTGCTCTTCTACTGTGCCAGTCACTGAGTTCTTATTTGGCAGCGATTTATCACAGCAATTAAAGGATATGGCACAAGCTAACAGAGTAGCTAGCAAACTAAGCTCATCGAGGAAATACTCAAATAACAGAGATAAACCACTGTACAAACAAGGATTTAAGAAGTACAAACGATTTGGCTATAAGAATAGAGAATACAACAGGAAGGATTTAAACTCGTTCAAGCCCTCCTACCGTCAAAAGAGGAGAGGGGAGGGCAAAGATCAAGCCAACTGAGACACAATGACAACATGGATACTTCTATCTCAAATGAGGTAAGAAGTCAATCTTTAATTTCAAAAGCCAGAGCTTTTAAAGCAGGCAGGTTAAAGCAATTTGCACATAAATGGGAAAAATTAACCTCAGATGTGCACATTCTAGACTGTGTAAGGCACTGTCACATTGAATTTATGCCTGGGGAAACCCCTATTCAAAAATTCTACCCTAGAGAGTTAAAATTCAACCCAACAGAAAAGGGGATAATTGATACTGAGTTAAAAAAGCTCATAGATAAAAATGTAATCATTGAATCACAGCCCTGTCAAGATGAATTTATTTCAAACATATTCATTCGCCCTAAAAAATCTGGCAACGGCTACCGGTTAATACTTAACCTTAAAGAGTTAAATAAAAGTATTGTGTACAACCATTTTAAGATGGACACCTTCTTGACAACAATTAAGCTTGTAACAAAAGGCTGTTTTATGGCCACAGTTGATCTCAAAGATGCCTATTATTCAGTGCCTATGGCACCTGAGCATCAAAAGTATTTGAAATTCAGATTCAATGGTAAACTATATCAATACACATGGCTTCCAAATGGGTTAGCATGTGCACCGAGACTATTCACTAAATTGCTTAAACCTGCCTATGCACACCTTAGACAAAAAGGGTATATATCATCTGCATATATCGATGATTGTTACTTACAGGGTGACACCTTTGAGGATTGTAAGAAAAATGTTGATCTTACTATAGACCTATTTCAAAGACTAGGCTTTACAATTAACCAGGAGAAATCTGTACTGATTCCACAAAATAGAGTAGAGTTTTTGGGTTTTGTGATTGATTCACAGTCCATGACCATTAAACTCAAACTAGACAAAATCACAAAACTTAAAATGTTATGTGAATCTGTAATCAATCAAAGTAATTTGACAATCAAATCACTAGCAGAATTGATTGGCACTATGGTTGCCAGTTTCCCTGCTGTTCAACATGGACAGCTGTTTTACAGATCCCTAGAACTTGCTAAATGTGAAGCACTTAGACACAACAAAGGGGATTATGATGCAGTTATGACACTAAATAAGGAGTGCAGACATGATCTGCGCTGGTGGATTGATAACATTGAATCAACCTACAAATTGATCAGTCATCCATTACCCTCTATTACTACCCAATCTGATGCTTCCCTGGAGGGATGGGGAGCAGTTAGAGGGCAAACCTCAACTGGGGGGAGATGGAATGAAACTGAAGGCAAGAGACACATTAATTATCTTGAACTCCTCGCAGCTTTTTACACATTGAAATCTTTATGTAGTGACAGCCATGACGTGCACATACTAATGCAAATAGATAACACAACTGCAGTGTCTTATATAAACAATATGGGGGGACAAAATCACATCAGTGCAATGAAATATCCAAAGAAATATGGCTCTGGTGCATCCATAGAAACATATGGCTAACTGCTACTCATCTACCAGGATCAGAAAATATTATAGCTGATCAAAAGTCACGAAAATTTGATGACCAAACAGAATGGATGATAAATAAGAGTATTTTTCAAAAGATTACAAATATTTTAGGGAAACCAGACATAGATTTGTTTGCAACAAGACTTAACACTCAATGTACAACTTATGTATCCTGGAAGCCAGATCCAGGTGCAGCATTTGTTGATGCCCTGTCTATTGAATGGGGAAAACTAAAATTTTATGCTTTTCCTCCTTTTAGCATAATCAACAGATGTTTGCAGAAAATTCGGGAAGAAGGTGCAGAGGGGATACTGATAGCACCCCTTTGGACAACACAGATGTGGTACCCAATGCTCTTGAGAATGTTTGTCAGGAGCCCAATTTTGTTACCAGTACAAGAGAACTTGTTAATGCTACCGACGAAAAGGGACACCTATCACCCCTTACACAAGAAAATGAGACTAATTGCATGTCTATTATCAGGAATTCCCTCGAAAGCAAAGGATTTTCTCATGCAGCAACCACCATTATCTTGTCTTCCTGGAGATCAAGCTCAAAGGCTCAATATGACTCATACATTAAAAGATGGGTTCTGTTCTGTACTCAATGGCAGATTAATTCAGTTTCACCACCTGTAGAACAAGCAATAGAATTCCTGACACAGCTATACTATCAAGGACTAAGTTATAGTGCAATAAACACTGCACGTTCTGCATTATCAGCAATAATATTACCTGTTAACAATGTTGTTTTTGGAGAAAATCCATATGTTAAGAGATTTTTAAAAGGAGTTTACCAAACTCGACCATCACTTCCTCGTTATACAAAAATGTGGGATGTGAGTTTAGTGTTAAAGTTTCTTTCTACGTTAATACCCATAGAAAAGTTAACATTTAAAGACTTATCATATAAGCTAGTTATGCTTATTGCATTAGTTACTGCCCAAAGAGGACAGACTATACAATTGTTAGACACTAGTTCTATGGTAGAGGAGCCTACAGCATACACATTTCTGTTACATGAACATGTTAAACAATCCAGACCAGGACAAAAGGGACAAATCATTAGGCTTCAAGCATTCTCAAATAAAGACCTCTGTGTGTTCACTACATGTAAAGAATATCTTGCTAGAACAAAAGACCTTAGAGGTACTCAAACAAGACTTATACTAACAGTGGTAAAACCGTATAAACCAGCCAGCAGAGATACCATCAGACGTTGGATCAGAAACGTCATGCAACAGTCAGGCATTCATGTAACAATGTTCAAATCACACAGCACTAGGGCAGCCTCTACATCTAAGGCAAAGAGCTGCAATGTACCTATAGAAGATATATTAAAAACTGCTGGGTGGAAATCAGATTCAACTTTTGCAAGGCATTATGATTTGCCCATTGCTACGAATGACAATAAATTTGCTAACATAATTCTAGAAGTTAACTAGAAGTTGATTTATTAATAGTTATTGGTTGTTAATCTACAGATCATATGCATATAATTATGAATATTTATGTAATAAATTACTGTAGTATGGTTTATATATTGGTGTGTTCATCAGTGCTTTCAAATCTCACGTGACTCTGCAGTGCATGATGACGAGGCAGAATTGAAGATTAAACGAGACTTACCTGGAAGTTGAAGTTTGATCTGGATTCTGCTGAGTCATCAGGAACAAGGAGTCACGTGCCCTCCCTAATTAGGGCAAACCCACCCTGTGCCTCCTTGTTGCATATGGGACTGATTCACACACCGGCTTTTAAGACTGGATAGCGTGGCGGTAAGTGCTTTCTCACGTGACTCCTTGTTCCTGATGACTCAGCAGAATCCAGATCAAACTTCAACTTCCAGGTAAGTCTCGTTTAATCTTCAATTAAACGTAACTTAGCTCCATTTAATCAGATCGCATCCATTATTTCATTTTCAAGTTTTGGAGTTCGATTGCTGATCAATTAAATTATCAATTTTCACTTTTGTAAGTTGTGTGGGACTAAAGACGTTCATAATTTTGCATATTTCAGTTTCACATATTTTATTGATCATGAGTGTATTTCTGTATTCACTTAAATATCTCAACCATTCGTCCATCCATCTATTCAACCATTCATTAAATCAGTGAAACAGCGTCAAAATAATGACATAAATTATGTATTTAAATGTAAAGACAGACAGACATTTAAATGCAAATCACCAGACAGACAGACAGACAGACAGAGAAATAAATATAGAAATTCAAACAAACAAATGACACACGGACGACAAAAAAACAAAATAACAAAATAAATAACAAAAATAACATGAAAGATTCAATTTATTATTAACCTTAGTTACTCAAATATCGTATAGCTTTTTAGGGGGGGGGGGAGGATACTGATGGGTTCTTAAAATACCTTCGGTCAGAAAATTGTCTCAAAATGATACATCCATAAAAATGATACATCCATAAAAACATACTTACTATCTACCTCCCCCCCCCCCCCCCAGGTATGAGCTACTGACTTTAATGCCACTCTTGGAAGGATCTTTTAATAAATTAATTCTCAGCCAATAAATCTCTTCCCCTGGGAAGGGGCCGGATGCCCGTCGGAATTTTTCAACACCACCCCTAACAGCTACCAGACGTTTTTCAAAAAGGCGTGGCTTCACAAATTTCCACCCCTAAAAGATATATAAAAAAGAATACTATCAAACACACCAAATATAATTTATATATATATATTTATTGATGCTTGTAAGGCTTTATGATTATTTATATTTATTTATTTTAGGGTTTGAGTAACTCGCATCAGGTTCCAGTGCCATGCATAGATAGGCTATCGTTTCTTTTGCAACCCCTAAAATTTACCAAAATGCGAGTATTTGGCAAATCTCATATTTTAAACACTACAAGAGACCAAATCGCTGATTTTTTCTTCTTTTCCCCATCCGCGGTCCTTTATCCCTGGAGTCACCAGCCCCTCCCCCCTGGGCTTCTTCCGCTTCGTATGCAAATTAACCCTCCAGACCACGTGATACTCTTGTTGTTATAGAAAAATCAAATTGCATTGAAATATTTACACCTGAAAGAACCATTGAAATGTGAAAGGAAACATGGAAGCCGAAGTTCTGGAAGTTGTAATCGATATCCATAACAGTCACGTGGTTGATTGATGAGCGTTGATGCATCCTCTTGTCGTCATCCGGTCGTTTATCCCCGGAGTCACCTTCCCCTTCCCCTTCCCCCTGCGCTTCTTGCGCGTCGTATCAAAGTACCCATCAAGACAACGTGAACCTATCTTGGGAATCGTTGTTATAGAAACATGGAAGTCGAGGTCTAATTGATATTCATAATATCAATCACGTGGTTGACAGGCTTTGATGGCTCCTCTTGTCGTCATCTTCTGATCAGTGGGTCCAGCTTTGGCGATGTATGTCGATAATCATTGTATAATGTGTGACTGCCCCTCACGTCGGGCTGAATAAGAAACAGAACGTAAATACATAAGTAAACGAACAAACGAATGAATAATAAATGGATAGATGATTGGACGAATTAATTTGCGCATGAAAGACTAAATGAAAAGGCGAAAACGAATGAGTAAATGAATTGAGTAAATGGATGAATGAATGAATAAGAAAACGACAAAAAATCAATAAATCAAAGGAAGGATAATTTTTGAAAAGTTAATCAATGAATGGAAGATAAAGAACGTAACAGAATAAATTAGTAAGAAAGGGAGAAAAAAAGATAAATAAATAAATAAATAAATAAATAAATAAATAAATAAATAAATAAATAAATAAATAAATAAATAAATAAATAAATAAAAAAAAATAAATAAATAAATAAATAAATAAATAAATAAATAAATAAATAAATAAATAAATAAATAAATAAATAAATAAATAAATAAATAAATAAATAAATAAATAAATAAATAAATAAATAAATAAATAAATAAATAAATAAATAAATAAATAAATAAATAAATAAATAAATAAATAAATAAATAAATAAATAAATAAATAAATAAATAAATAAATAAATAAATAAATAAATAAATAAATAAATAAATAAATAAATAAATAAATAAATAAATAAATAAATAAATAAATAAATAAATAAATAAATAAATAAATAAATAAATAAATAAATAAATAAATAAATAAATAAATAAATAAATAAATAAATAAATAAATAAATAAATAAATAAATAAATAAATAAATAAATAAATAAATAAATAAATAAATAAATAAATAAATAAATAAATAAATAAATAAATAAATAAATAAATAAATAAATAAATAAACGAACAAATTAATGAATGAGAAGTTATCACATGGATGGAAGCATACAAATGACAAATCAAGATCTAAGAGTGGATGAATAAACAACCAAAGAGAAGAAATAGTGAATGTTCATCACATGTGTCATGGCTTTACCATTACTCTAGCATCGTTCATGCTGTTATGTCGCGAATCTCGTTCCATCAACATCTCATTAAGCCTTGTCTGAAAACACACAAAATCACGCATCATACCATCAAACGTCTCAAAACGGCGTCACAATAACAGTATTTAAATTGAAGACGGAGCTATGCTAACACTTTACCAATAGACTTGCTTCGCATTCATGTGGATTAACATGAACCAAAAATCTAACCGGACCAATAAAGTTGCCTTGTTATGGGGATCACTTGACACAAGGAAACACTAGGGAGAGAATGTGGCAAGCAACAAGCGGGGGTGATCGTCGTATCTTTTAGGGGTCAAAATCAGGGGTCTCCGTGCATTTTTAAGGTGTCAATATTTAGGGGTAAAAATCTGACGTTGATAAGCCCACCTTAGAAAACATCGGTATCTTTTATTAGGAAACTCCTCTCCCCTCCCCTCCCCTCCCCCCATAGTTATGGGGACTATAGACATAAGATGTGAATTCACTCTCTGTCCATTATTTCTCTTATTGAATAAAAAGAGGAATGATAAACGCTATCAAATTCGTGCAGTGATCCTAAGCTTCTTAGCACAGTTCAAATGAAGTCTCTATACATGATATTACGTACACGGTTAATTACAAACAGTCGATAAAAAGCCCCGCGGTCAGTAACAATATATTCTGTTTTTGTCATCAAATCTGAAATGATTTTGGGCAATGGGAAATCCGGTGTTGAAAGATTCAAGGTTCAAAGAACATGACAATGGTGGTTTAACAAACCTGCAATGTGGTTTTCTCTTTTGCCCATTTTCTTGCATTTTCTGTCAACTGAAACAGTGCAGGCATAAAAAAAGCTTTTAGTAACAACAACAACAATGTCAAAACACAGTTGCAAAACGTTTAGGCAAAATAATAATAATAATAAATAAATTAAAAAAAGTAAAGAAAATAAAATAGAATGAAACAAATGAAAAGACAGTCGAACAATGCATGAAAAAATGAAACAAATTAAAGAAGAGAAAAACAAGCTAATAAATAAACAAAGAAATAAACAAGAAAATAAATAGATAAACAAATCAATCAACAAACAAACGAACTAAATGAATGAATGAATGAATGAATGAATGAATGAATGAATGAATGAATGAATGAATGAATGAGTGAATGAATGAATGAATGAAAAAAAGTAGAGTGAAATGGATCGTTATTCTTCGTGGACTATTTATAAATAAAAGTAATTAAGGAAAAAAAAAACACTGAACAATGAAGGGGACTCGAATTGAGCACAAAGCAAAACCGATTACAAAGAAACCAACGAAAAAAAACCTCGTAGTACCAAAAATTCATAATGACTGACTTTAATAACAACAACATCTAACTTTTCAATTCTGTTTCTACCTGCTTTTCTAGCCCTAGTATTCGTCCTTCTGCCTTTTCCAGTTTCTGATAAAGCTCCAGTCTTTCAGAATCATCCATAGGCTCATTCGCTGTCTAGAAACATACAAGAACGATTGACCTTAGCATCAGCCAAGGCTGTCCGCACGCTCATAACCCAATATACAGGCGGACCAGGCCAATTCCCTGAGGCTTATTAATCGAACGGTCACGAGATCGAGCCCTAAAGAAATCACTAAAAAAACATTTTCAGTCTATTTCTTTCTTTTCTTCTTCTTCTTTAGTTAAAAAAAATCCCTGTGTTGTAAATAACTTTTTTCTGAAAACAAACATTTTTTAAACATGTTTTTACATTTTTTAATGGAATATTCCGTGGGGGGATAAAAATATAAAAACATGTTTAAAAAATGTTGTGTTTTCAGAAAAAAGTTATTTGCAACACAGGGATTTTTTGTTTATCTAAAGAAGAAGAAGAAAAGAAAGAAATAGACTGAAAATGTTTTTTAGTGATTTCTTTGGGGCTCGATCTCGTGACCCTTCGATTAAGCCTCAAGGAATTGGCCTGGTCCGCCTGTGCCCAATATTGAGTAGAGTACAGTTCGTTACGTCACAAGTAATCCTAGCTTTTTATACCGGACTTAAATTAGAATGGGTCGTCTTGGAGGAATGTTACCCGCCATTCCAAGGGAGGCTTACCGCGATGATGGTGATGATGATGTTAATGATGATGATGGTGATAGTGATGATGATGGTGATGTGATAGTGATGATGATGATGGTGATAGTGATGATGATGATGATGGTGATAGTGATGATGATGGTGATGTGATAGTGATGATGATGATGGTGATAGTGATAATGTTGGTGGATGTGATGGTGATGATGAAAACGAAAAAGTGAAGTCAATGAAAATCGCATGTTTGGGAAATATACCACAAAACTATTCCAACGATGCGCAAACAGTAAGCAGCTTTGTTTAGACAATTACGCATCATTTAGGCGCCATAATATGGAATAACTGGAAATTCAAAATCTTGATTTCTATTATGCAAAAGAATGGCCAACAAGTTATATGCTGTCAAAACTACATTTAAAAAACGTTTAAGCTGAAAAGCGCAAATCGAATCTGCTTACCTGTTTTGGCGATGGAAGCCTAGTATAGGAAGTAGAAAAAATAAATATTCCAGTTAGAACAAAAAATCGTTAGTGTAATAAGACAAAAGAAAAACGTTGCATACCTTGAAGTAGTTTTGTTTGCCTCTTTATCTTTCACCATTCCCTGATTGAAAATAACACTTCTGTTTCATTGGACTGAACTCCCAGGGGGAGAGGGGAGGGAGGGGGAACTCCGGGAGTAAACGATGGGGAATGCCCGTCGTATCTTTTAGAGGTAAAGATCAGCGATCAGGTCTCTAGTGTCTAAAATATGAGATTTGCCAAATCCTCACTTTCCGATATCTTTAAGGGGTTGAACCTATCTATTCATAGCACGGAAACTCATGATTCTGGTATCTTTCAGAGATGAAAAATTTGTGAAGCCACGCCCTTTTGAAAAACGTCAGGTATCTTTTAGGGGAATTTAAAAATTTCGACGAGCATTCCCGATAGTTCATCCCCGGAGTCCCCCCCCCCCCCCCCCCCCCCCGCCCCCTGGATTGAACTGGAAAGCATATACGTCTTTAGGTGAAAATCAACATGCCCTGAGAAAACCTTGTTACCTTGTATCGTTCAAGCTCAAGTCGTAGTCTCACATTCTCTTCGATGTATACTCTGTTTGATCCGTTCTGATCTAAAATCACGAAAGCAAAGAATGCGATTGTTTTTAGTGTATTTCAAGAGAATCCCCAACACCGCTCAATTTGACGGTCGACAAAGTACTTTTTGCTTCCATCATGTATCCAGGGTTAGTAAGAGTGGCTTAGTCCAGCAGCCCGCGAAAACCTTCTATGGACATACTTCAAAACTACACTAACTATACCGTTACAAGGCATTTCGTGAATCACGATACGATACGTGAGAAATGCTTGAAAAATTGAAAACTGTAAATAACATGCTTTGTGTAATTTTCTTATATACTTCCCCCATTTATCTATTTCAATTTTTTTGTTAAATTAATACGTCAATTTACCTGATAAAGAAATTCCGTTATCTCCTTTAGAAAGTAGTGTTTCCAGCTCAACAATAACCTAAATAGAACAACATGAAAAAATATATCTAAATTTCTAAAACTCACGAATAATTAATGAGTGATTTTCAAAGCAAATCTATAGCCATGACGAGTTCTATAAGTACTGAACTATCCTAATTTGTGAAATTAGCCACTATACAAGCCATACTATATTCCAGGATCTCTGTCGTTTACCTGCTCTTGTTTTTTGCATGTCTCCTGTAGAGATTTGTACTTTTGAAGTTTCGTCTGGAAGAAGTGCAAATAAGAGTAATATATAATACTGTACTCAACCTATATAAGCGAACATTTAAAACGATACTCGGAAACAACACAAAATGCAAATGATAATCGATCATTAAAGCGAATGAAAAACGATGAATTCTTAATTAGTGAATAATTAACCCTGGGGTGAGGGACTCTTCTATATTAGAGAGCGGGGATGCTCGTGTTCTACCGTTGAGGGGTCAAAATCGGAGAACTGGTACCTTTTAGGGTCTCTTGGAGGTTTTCAGACTGCCAGAATCAAAGTTGGTACCTTTTAGGGCAGTTTTTCCTCTATCACGGGTGTTCAAAAAGAAGCAAGAAAAAGGTTTCGATTTTACGACCATCATATCGTAGATGCAACAAAGTTTCATAAACTTGGCATATTTGGTTAAAATCATGTATTGCAACGCCCTCGCTCCTGGATAGAAGTTTGGTAACTTTTAGGGATCATCTTCAACAAAACGAGCATATCCGCATTATCCCAATCGGAGTCCCCCCAAACTGGCTAATTGACTAAATAAACAAATCAATGACCATATTAGACTTGCTCCAAGTCTCTCTCGCTTTTTTTTCTATCGGACGACCGTTATTCCGATGATTCTCGGCGATTACCGAGGCAATTTCCGACGAAAAAACGAAGGCGAAAGGGCGCGAGAAAAAAAAGCGAGACTTGGAGCATATAAATCAAAGAACACGTAAAAAAATGAACTGAAAGTAAAGGGTAAGAAGGACGAACAAATGAATGACAGAATGAATCGATGAAAGAATGAATGGATAAAAGAAAAAAGAAGGAAAGAATGAATGAATGACAGAATAAACAGATGAATGAATGAATGAATGAATGAATGAATAAATGAATGAATGACTGAATGAATAAATGAATGAATGAATGAATGAATGAATGAATGAATGAATGAATGAATGAATGAATGAATGAATGAATGAATGAATGAATGAATGAATGAATGGATGAATGAATGAATGAATGAATTAATAAATTAACGATCGAACAAACAAATGAAACAAATCAATCAATCAATAAAACATAGCGTATACGTTGATGCCAAACTTTCACCTGCATTTTCTGTAGTATCGCCTGTTGGCTCTCGTGCGCTTCTTCAAGTTTTACTAAATCTTTCTCCTTCTCGTTTTTCTAATAAAGAAAATAATGAAAAACACAGCATGTTGAAAATGTTGATAATATGTCAAAAAGAAAGTCTTGTACAGTTCAATCTTAAATTGCATTTTGCGTAGACTCCAATTTTTGCGAACTTTTTTGATAACATCTTTGAAAAAAAAAAACATTTCCAAGGTAGATTAAACATGCTGTCAACATTCCAGTTGCGATAACTGCCCTGGCTATTGCATTATGACGACACGGTTGTCAAATAGAATCGCCCAATCGCTCATTTCTCTTGATGAATTACGATGGTTTGTAGAACAATTTTTATGTGCATTTGCTTCACCAATCCAACGACCATCATTCTCTATGTTCAAACAATTGTTTTGATAAGGCGACATACTGCATTGGGGAAACCAACGTTTTTCGATCCTAAGACCGTTTTTGAACGATTTCGCTCGCAAACGGATCGAAAACGTCGTAGGATCAAAAAAACGTTGGTTTCCCTTTAATCGAAATTGTTTTTCGATCGCTTGCGACCGTTCTCGATCGTTCTCGATTATATGGAAACCAGGCTTAAGCAATCATAAAAATAGAAGAAACGCAGCATGTTTAATTTTTGTCTTATTACGAGTTGACGTTGACTGAGTATTCTATAAAGGTCGGTTCACACTAGGCGACAAGTCGCTGCAGTGTGCACTGCTCAACGATCCAACCGGTTAGATTTCATGCGGCAAGTCGCATTGACAAAGTTCTGTCGCGTCGACAACAATTTCCACCAAAAATACTTAGTACACACGAGGGGAAATTGTCGCTTCGACCTGTCGCGGGGACAAGTCGCTGCAACTTGCCGTCTAGTGTGTACCGTCTATTATGTGACTTGTACAAAGAGCTCGTATTAACCACAGAACTAATTCGATTTTTACGCACATTTACGCGTGCGTATAGTGCGTGATGGGAACACAACGCAATGAGTAAATTTATGTAAATGCCATAAAGATGCGCAAAAGGCGTAAATATGGGTAAAGGTCTGGCCGCAAACAGGATATTTACGTCAAATTAATGCATTCGTAAAAGTACGTAAACTGTCCCAACACGTACTACAGAAGTACGCGTAAATATTTAAATCAGACATTTTCACAGTCTTTCCGGATCCGTAAATTTATTATTTCGAGATGTGAACTGGGTGGCTTGTAGCTTTTACAGAAAAAGTATTAATGTGCGTCTTGCGAGGACCTCCAAAATTGTTTGTGTGCAGTTAGAGAATTACCACATTTGGTCTCTAATTTTCTTTTTTATCGCACGATAAATTTCATTTGATTTCACATGCGCGAGCACGATGCGCAGTAGCAAGGATCCCAAACTACCTTAACTGGGTGACCGTGAAGCAGGTTTCCAAAGCAATGATTTGAGAGACCTTGCTGTATAAGTGACAGCCTAGTAATGTACAGAGTTTCTTATAAATACCTTGATTAAGTCGTTTTGTAGTTTCTGCGTTCTTTTCTGTAATTCTTGTCTTTTTGTTGATTCGTCAGAAAGTTTCTTCTTGAGAAGAACTAGAAATAAATAAAACATGACTTTGATGTTGCAAAAAGACTTGGTGTAGCAATGATGACTGCTTGATGATGATGGTATTGATGATGATGACATTGATGATGATGATGATGATATTAATGATGATGATGACATCGATGATGATGATGATACAATCGATCTGATATTGCATAATATACACAATGAATACGACATAGCGATGGCGATTATAACAATAATGATATAATGATCAACATCCAGATAGCTGAAACGATTCTCACCAAATTTCTGTATGAGTTCAGTGTGAGTGACGTTATCCAAATCATTAGCTGATACCATCATCCGGGATATCTCATCGTGCTGGCTGAGATCACGACGATAACGGCTATTTGCCTCCTATGAAAACAATGACCACAATAGTATATAGAATAGGTACCAAACAAACAAATAAACATACAGACAGACAGATAGACAGAAACGAACGAACGAACAAACGAACGAGCGAACGAACGAATGAACGAACGAACGAACGAACGAACGAACGAGCAAACGAACGAACGAACAAACGAACAAACGATCAGACGACAAGACAAACAAACAAACCAACAAAAACAACAACACCAAAAAACAAAGAGGCAAACAGATAAACAGACAGACAAATATACAAACAAACAAAACAAGCAAATGAACAAACAAACAAACAAGGCGAGCAAACAACAAAACAAGCAAGCAAACGAAACAAACAAACAAGAAATAAGCAAGCAAACAAGCGAACAAAAAAGTCTGCTTGCTTGCCAAGCAATCAAGCAAATGAATAAAAACAAGCAAACCAAATAAATAAACAAAACAACTACACATACATGATATTTTATAAGGTCGGTTCCCTGTCGTCACTTTACAATGATATTACCTCAAGTCTAGCGTTTTCTTGCCTCAGAAACAATAGGTCAGCGGCTAACTTTCTCATGGCAGTACGATATCGATCTACTTCCTGTTGGACAAAAACACAATAACAGTTCAAACCACTGACGTGAATACTGTGACCATAGTTAGTATAGTTCCCCTCTACTAACTATGCTGTGACTATTATGATTAATATCATCTTAACTCGGACCACTAATAATGTCAAGGCAAAAACATATTGATAGCTGCACAATAACAAAAATGTCAATGCAATCATCACCATCGTCATCGCCACCATCATTATCATCATCATCATCCTCATCATCGTATTCACCTTCATCTGATAGTCTAGAAGTGCCACTGTCCTCATGTCCATGGTATTGCGTAGCTACAAATGAACCGCACATTACATTAGATCAATAGGGACGATGGACACAATATGATTAACGTGCTACTCACATCTGACGGTACAAAACTTGCATCGGGAACATTTGTTTGCCTTCAAAAGAAGAAAGAAACAACAAAAATGTGATTAAGATTAACATTCTCTTTCATTTTTTTTCTTAGAGGGGTCATACTTGATAGGTGAACATGGACATTTCTCACTTTTCCAAATTTAACTTTTCAAATGAAAGTTACGTTTACCTAATCTCAACAGAATATGAGATAAGAGAGCTTATCCCCCGAATTGGGCTGTACACTCATCAGGGGATCTTTTCATTCTATTTTAAGATAAAGTTATTCCGGGAACGGAACGCGATTGCAGGAGGCGCGATCACATCGTCCAAACTTCTCAAGACAAGACTGCAGAGATTGTTAACAAGTTTCGAAAAATAGCACGACGCGTAGAGCCTCTGATGGGGTCCGGGATAAGCTCTCTTATCTCATACTCTCTTGCTTATCGTTAATTGCTACCTTGCCCGCTATCGCTTTTTTACACTTATTTAGGCTATATTTTATTATTTTAATTAAGTAATTCACTCGTGTACAATGTATCATTTGTATGTAATCATTTTCATCTCTATGATAATGATCTCGAAAATAGCCTGTAAAACTGTGTGTCATCGCCTATTTTCTTGGCGTTGCGAGTTGTTCCGTCTATCTCTATAGAATCGTTTTCGTATGAGTGGTAAACAGTACCGTACCGTATCGTAGCCGTAATTTGTAAGAAAATATCCGGTTTGCCTGCCGTATAGTAACTGTACCGTTTCCCACTCATGCGAAAACGAATCTATACATTTTGCGGTCATTATCTTGGCATTTGTTTCAACGCAATAAGCCTGATGACGTTTTACCCCCGTGTCTAGACCAGAATCCTTTTCACATTGCTTTTGTTCACTAATTATGACTATTGTTCCTGTATTCTCGAGGGAATATAAAATTTGAATATGAAAGGATTTTAAAAACTATTATGGTATAGAGACAGGGCTATTAAAGAGCTATTGAACCACGGCGTTTAATTAAAGTCGATGATTTTTCGCTTTTGTAAATGGGAGGGTGTCAATGATTATAATGATTAGCTCTTTAGCAAACTTACTGATTTTGTGTTGGTGGTAAGATGAAGGGGTCTGTGGATCCAAATGAAGGTTCTTGTTGATGCGATGGTAGAATCCGCTGTACAGCGTCAAATGGTGGAAGACCAAAAGGATTCTGATTAAAAAAACATGCGATGTAATTATTGAATACTACATTTTGTCTACATTGATACTTTGAGCTCTTTTTGCTCTCTCTGCTCTCTCGAAACTACAGTGGCAACAGTTCCAAGATTTAAATAGTCCAGTTTCATGTTCTTCATTGCTCAGGGTAAGCCTCGATAGTATGAGATATATTCTTTTGTACGAGGTACATCCCGTGGGAATGAACCAATCCAATATAAATACCAATGGTTTTGTCTTGACTCTTTTGTTAATTTACCTACAATTGAGAGCAATGAAGAACATGAAACTGGACTATTTCAAAAAAAGAGACTTTGACAGACAGACGCACACTAAATGACAAAAAGCAAACTGAAGTACAGAAACATACAGACACCACCGACAAATACCAACAGAAAGACAGACAGACAGTCGGACGGACAGACATACAGATTGGATTACAAGACAGTGTGCAAAAAAACAAGACGAAACATGACCAACCTTATCGTTGTGCGCTATTGGTTGAGCCGCGAATGTATTTGTAGAAGGTTGTGTGTGACCATATAAGGGCAGTGACGAGAATTGTGAAACTGGAACAAGGACTTCAGGACGCTGGAACAGACAGTAATCCGTATCAACAAACGACATGTACTATGGCTTTCAGTTTTAGGTATACACACAAGAAACTTGCACCATGACAAAAGAAGTTTGTTGTAATAGAGTGCAAACTTTAAATGTGTGGAACAGTTATTACACTGCTAAGTCAGTCAAAATAAACAAAATATGTGAAGTTTTTTTACTCTGACTTGTTATGATAATTAGCAAGACGTTTCGACCACGGTCTTCATCAGTATGATCGTCTTGTTAATTGCATAATACGTCACTTCACATATTTTGTTTGATATAATTTCTGACTGCAACTTCAACATATAAAATATCACTATTTAGTGGTATTTGTGTTGCACACGTTTAGCGTTTGTACTCTACTAGAATTTTCACTAATATCTGTTATGGTTATATTTTTTTTCCAACAACTATAACAAAAAGACAGCAGGATAGCCATACTGTTCATACAACCAAGGTAGTCTCCTTCGGAGCCGCTTTTAGTGTCGGGCTTCCTGTGTCCCCCCAACCAAGGTTCCGTAAAGACCATCATCCCCTCCCTCTTTTATATATAGGAGTTTTATCGTTGGAATAAAAATCTACACCAAGTGATACTTCAATTAATGCTATAGGAATACTATTTTAGAGTTCAGGCTGATAGTTTCCTGATTATAAATACGATTATAATTTGACCAAAATTAAGCCTGAATGTTCTTAATCCACCGATTTCAAAAAACGTTATCGCAGAGAATGTCCAATTGTGGAACGTTGAAATAAAACGTACGATACTAAAACGCGCGTTATTTCAACGATGTCGAAACAAAATAGTTATACTGAAAAGCAGTTAGACAAGTGAACCACGTATACTTTGTTATATATATGTTTATACTTTATTACTTTATACTTTTACCAAGACATTTTGGTCGAGCAGTTCGTGTTGGACATACGGTATTTTCTCCCACAAAGGTTTTCGAAATGCGTGTATGTGGATTTTTACTATATTGTGTTTTAAAGAAAGACGTTTTTGATGATCAGGTAAATCACTATAGTTGGCACCTCGTGTTTCAGAAGGCGTAATATAACCCCAACTGACGGTTTGGTTCCTGTTGGTGTAGTTATATGTCCGTGTATTGTAATACCATTGATACGTAGACCAAGTTTGGCGTTGTCTTGATGCAAGGCAGCAGACAGCTCTTTGGTGAGTATCTGGCTGCAGTAGCCCACTGGGTCAGCAAGAGACCAAGTATTATCACCCAGAGCTAAGGAAGATACAGCGTATAGAGTTTATGATAGTGTGTGTTGATGATTAAAATGATGCTTGTAGTGGTGATGTTGGTGATGATGATGGTAGTGGTGATGGTGATGATGATGATAGTGGTGATTATGATGGTAGTGCAGGTGATGTCGGTGATGCTTGTAGTAGTGATGTGGGTGATGATGATGATAGTAGTGGTGATGATAGTGATTATGATGGTAGTGGTGATGCTGGTGGTGATGATGATGATGGTAGTGGTGATGATGGTGATAATGATAGTGGTGGTGTTGTTTATGACGATGATGATATTGATGATGATGGAAGCGAGTATAATGACTCCAGTTCCTTTCAATAGTTACTGGCTGAAACAAACAGTGGAGCCCAGATACAAATGCCCCACCGCCATAGAGGTATAACACAAAATTGGTTGGTACCAAAGCACAATTATATGATAAGTTTTTTTCACGCTTACAATACGAAAGTAAACTGTATATAATTATTTGATATTTGCTGTTGCCCCGAAGATGCGCGTATAGCGCGAGTGCTTGGTCTTTTAAATCAAAACGTGGAAGAATTAACAAAAACTGATCATCTAAGGTTTAGATATATATTTATTTCAGCCTTTATACTCACCATGTGAAATGCGGTACAACTCTATGACAACTGCAGTACTACCAGTAAACAGCAACTTGTTATCACCAGGTATATAGTACAGCTGATTCCATTGAGGTTGACTGACTGGATCACCACTAGCACTCACCTTCAAATAAACAAACAAGATCTGTGATTTTGCACATCGTAAAGAATCTTGGTTATCCATGCAGTTTTCAATACCACATGCAGTAGATACGTTGTGATATCCAAGTTATATAAGAAACTTTACAAGCACAGAGTATATTTTATCTAGCGTAGAAAAAAAAGAACTAAAATAGATCAAGTTCCTGGACTGGGTTGTTCAAATCTCGATTGGCACTAATCCTGAGTTAACTTTTAAGAAAACCTTTAAAGATAACCCTGAATTAGCACTAATCGAGCGTTGGGCAACCGGCCTCCTGGGTGGAGAGAGCCACTGAGAGAGTAAAGTATCATGCCCATAACATGCCGTGATTGCCCGGTCTGGAATACGAACCCTGTGGGTCCGAAGTCATGAAAGTCGAAACCTTGCTAATAATTTTTACATGGTTTTTACCTGAGGGGATCCTAGCGATTCTCCAGCTACAAGAAATGAAGTAGGATGAGGGGAAGGAAAACTAATGGTTGTCATGGGAACACAGGCAGTACTTGGCTGAGAAGAAAGTACCGTTTCCCTAGCAACAAAAATAAAGAAATGAATAAATTAATTGTACACAAATCCACTAACAATATCAACAACTTTTTTCATTATCGCGCTATTTACACACTTTTCTGCTATACTATACATGCTATATTGCACATGGTATTTGCATTCTAGTGACTGAATAGCCCAGTTTCATATGTTAATCATTGCTCAGGCTAAGCCTCAATTGTATGTGATATATTATTCTGTACAAGGTACATCCCGTAGGAATACACCAATCCAAACACAATATAAATACCGATGGTTTTGTCTTGACTCTTTTGTTAATTTACTTATAATTGAGGCTTAGCGTGAGCAACGAAGGACTTGAAACTGGTCTGTTACTAACACATTGCTATAAATGTTTCCACCCAATTCAAAGCACATAGGAAAGAATAAGGCTTGGTATGCTGACAGAATAGGTTCCCCAGGAATTCTCCATATAGCCTGATTAATTGATACTCTGATGAATTTATCAGTCGAAAATTTGGGTAATATTTAACCTGATGAGTTAAGATCAAATATAAATTTATTCAAGTCTACTCAATGATTAATGAAATTCAATACTTAAAACATGAATAAATATAGATCAACTCAGAGAAAGAAGGTTTAGTTTATTATCTTCGAGTAAAGCATGAATCTTTTCATCACAAACATGTTGTAAAGATGTATACTTTAATTGAAGATTATTTCACAATTTCTATTCTGAAGAACGTTGGTTTAATTCGTTACCCATATTCATGCCAATCTGGTACAATTCTGACAACTGCCATGAGTGATCCAAGCTGATTGGAAATTGATGACTCCACACCTCTTAGCAACACCTACCACAACAAGAAACATATCAACAAAACCTAATCATTCCAACTGCAAAAGTCATAGAGTATGATAGTGTGACGTCACAAAAAGTTAAAGCTTGATTTGAAAGACTTTGATTGCATGCTGATTTTTATAGAATGTCTGGAAAAAACTCGTACTTCAAATTTCATGAAAATCGGTTCAATAGCAACTGGGATATGACCAGCTGAATATATAAGACAGTACACAAGACATTTCTCTGCGTTTTTGTCTTGGTTCTTAAAGTTTGGAACCAAGCCAAAAGTGCAGAGAAATGAATGGTCATGGTCAGCTGGTCATGTCTCGGCCACTATTGGACTGATTTTGATGAAACCTTGAGTTTTTTGAGGTTTAAAAACCTCTTTCAAGACATTCTTTGCAAATCAGGAATCAAAATTGAACAAATCATAGAATTATTATTTATGACGTCATCACTTGGGTACTCTATTTGCAATGAAAAATTGTAAATTATAACCTTTAATAGTTTTAGTTGTGGTTCTGATATTTTTTTCTGGGACAAAGCAACACAACTAATTGACTACTTTCATTAAGAGGTCACATGACCTCACTTCCCCTAAACTGTCAAGTGTCGTAGAAAAGAGTTCCAGAACTGTAAAGAACATGCTATATTATATAGTAAAAATGACCAAGTTTCAAATCTCTATACACAAGGAAACAGAAGTAGCAGTGTTTTTAAAATTATTCCATTTTTTCTTAAGAATAGTTCAAGTGAACACATGGATTGTACTCTTTACCATGCAACCAACAAACAAATCTAGTACACAATTTTCAATTTATTGTTATTTTTGGTGTGTCAGTTGTGAATTAAAAGCTGAAATTTTGTAATGTTACTAAATAAAATTTGTTCAAGTGACCTCTTGATGCATTAGTAGCTCATTAGCTTACCTCCAAACCAAACATCTGTTCATCATCTTTGGGTGGGGGTAGTCTGTCTGACTTGACAACCAAGGATATGAACAGTCTTGAACTGTTATTGAGATCTTTGTTGGGCTGAGAAATGGAATTTCAAAACAGATCATTCAATAGTTACATATATTCTTATCCTGGGGGAAGGGGGGTACTCCCTTCAGATCTGGGTAGGGGTGTTCCGCTGGGATCCTGTAGGGGTTACCCTGTTTATGACAAAAATACCTAACTTCCATATCCTCTTAATTAATGATAAAACCATACCCCGTTCAGTGGATAATCTCCATAAAGTCTACATAGGGTAGTACCCAGCCAGGATTCCCATCTTCCACTCCTAATTCATGAATCAAATTGTTTGATATTCAATAAAGAATAAGACATGGATATAATCACTTGGTGGGATTCAAACCAGTCTGATGTTACAACCACTACACCACAAGACCAACCACTCACTGGCAAAGTCGCCACAATATCACGCCATGATCATGATAATTCCAGCATTGCAATATTTTTTCTCAATGTGTAAGTTGAAAACCTTAATTAAGAAACTCTGGTGGTACACGACCGGGGATGCTTGTCTTATCTTTTAGGGGTAATAATCAGCGATTTGGTCTCTTTAAGGGATTAAAATGTGAGATTTGCTGAATTCCACACTTTTTGGTATCCTTTATTCATCCCTGTAGTGCCCCCCCCAGATATGAGACACTGTGTAGTACATCCGATTCCCGATCGTTCATCCCCGTAGTCCCCCCCAGATATGAGACACTGTAGTACTAAGCAATTAATAATTAATGATTAATGGATTTGGTTTGAAATGAAATGCTAAATATATCACTCTTTTCATCCATTCATCCACCTGTCTGTCCATCCATCATTTCCGTTCAACAAACCTGGACAAGCTCTAGTTGATACTGATAGAAAGGCTTCAGCTGTGACAGTGGAATTTCATACTCGACTAACGATTCTTTACTTGGATGATCAGCCACAACAAGAATTAACTCTACAAAGAAACATAGAATTGAAAATTCAAAATGAAAAATATATACATTATCAAAGCAAAGTGGGCAAAACAGTGGTACTCCATTGTTAGAAACAAAGCTGGACCCTCAGAATAGTATTTTAGGTTTTGCACTGCAGGTTTTGATTAATCTTTTGACCGTAATTCTTTCAAGGTTTTATGGATTTTGATATCTTTTTTCCTTGGTCGATGGTTCAAGCAATATGAGTGGGCAAGCTTGGAAAGATCAGCAGTCAGTTTTGGTTAATCGTTTCTTTTAGAAATAAATTGGATGCATTTCTGCAGAGTAGCTCTACATCTTCAATAATAAATGCAGGGCCATAACCAAGAGGGGTGTACGGGGAACAGATGTGCACCCCCTAAAAAAAGCAAAGATCCGCTCAAAACTATAATTTCTTTACAAAATCAGTGTGAAAGACAACTGAGAAAAGACCCAGACAAAGTGTATTAGAAGTTATAATTATGCACGCTACAAGTGGTTCTTGTTTATGAACCATTTCACGATCATGCTGTTGTCAATTTTATTTGCAAATAAAAAGTTGTGATCTTAAGCGCGCTCTGATTGGATGATATAACAGTGCGCTCGCTGTCAATAATTGTTTTTTCATTGTACTTGTGATAGTAAAAAAAAAGCAAAAATGGGATAGCTTTTATTACTAAAAAAAATTATCTATGTTATAAAAGCAATGGATCATAAGTAGTACGTGTGCATCCATCAAGTATGGATACACGCAGGTTGCTTACTTATCACAAAAAAGCGTAATGAGCTGCACGATGCGTAGCGGAGTGCAACTATTAATAGCTTTTTTTATTGCTTAGCAACCACCCATGGCAAGTGCATCCTTAACTCAATGGTTGTACGCTACTTATGATCCATTCCTTAAATGACTTGCAGTAAGGTGTGATAATCACCAAAAATACAAAGAACAAAGTAATTGAAAAGGACTGTGAAGCGCTACAGGTTTTCACTGATTTCTGATAAGCACACCGACTTTGTGAAAAATACCAAAGCTACTAATAAAAAAAAGTTACTAAAAGAAACATGGTACAGGGTTTTTGATTGTGCACCCCCTTATAAAAGGCCTGGTTATGGCCCTGGAATGAAATTATAAATGGATAAGTAACTGACTAACACGAGTAAAATCAAGGCAATATTAAGAACGATGGCAATCTTTTGCAGTTATATCAACACTGCATTTAATGCAAGAGAGAATATAATCATTCTGACATCAACACTGTTTTTTTTCTTTTTCTTTTTTTTTATTACCTTCATGTTGAAGACTGTCTTTGGGAAATTCAATGAAGATGACTTCACCCCATGTAGGGTTGTGTGTGGCATGTACTGTGGTGTGTGTTACTGACTGGGACTGTAATCCACGATCATAGTCTCTTCGTGATTTACTGCAAACAAATGAACTCACATTTTAACAATAAGTATTGATGACCAAAAACACCATTACATCACTGTACAATTATAGCCCGGTAGGGGAGGAGTACTCCCTTTAGATCTGAGTAAGGATCATGTATGGGCTACCCTGTTTAATATGTAGTTTACAATAAATTATATTAATTTACATTCATTTCTTTTATCAGTGCCACCTGATTTGCTAACTGAATATACATCACTCCATCTTACATTTACCGATTGTTTGTAATTATCTGACATCCCCAGTCATTAAAGTGATTTTCATATAAGTGGGAAACAGTACTATTAATATCATAATTATTGTAAGTTGCAGTATTTTTTAAGAAAACATTCCAATCAAGACATCTCATCTCATCATAGCTGTATTGTAATCCTACAGTTCATATCAAAACAATTCTACTGCAGTTGTAAGTATAGCTGCAATAAATTATAATTGGCAAGAAGATCATCATAAGCATGCATGATTATACTGATCATCATCATTATTGTTAGGGTAGAAATAAAAACGTTGTTATATTTGTATTGTCATCATCACCATCATTGTTGTCATCGTGGTCATCATTATCATCATCATGACATCACCTTATAACATATGGTTGTGGAGTCTGTCCATCTGCTTTTGCAGGAATACCAACAGCAGCATGGACCATAACAGCAACCTCACAGTACCCCTCACGGGGAAGATAACTACCACACAGATGACGGGGGTGGGCTGGGGAACTGGTAGCTCCCAAGGGAACTTCTGATATCTGTAAATTAAAGGCATGAATCAGCTGACATGAATATTGTATTCAATCCACTTAAAATATTGAATGAATAAGAAAATAAATAAATTGATAAATGATGGAATGAAATAAAAAAATAAAATAAAATTGAAAGAAACAAAAAAAGATGAGGGAGTATATATAGAGCTCCTCAATAGGGATTAACAAATAAATGAGCAAATGAAAGAAATTGAATAAATATATAATGAAAGAATAAATGAATTGAAGAAAAACAAAAAATGAATGAAAGAAATGCATGAGTACAGGAAATAAAGAAAGAAAGAGTAAATAAATGAATGAATGCTGTAAGATAAAGCAGACAGATAATCAAATTAGTATTAAGCAGATATTATAATACCAGCCAGGGCATCAATCGAACATATAGCTAAACCACAAACTAGTTTTAAAAGGACCACGGGGGCGGAGGGGCTCGAGACCTACAGCCCCCCTGGCACTTTTTAGCACCAAAGAATAGAAATGCAAATAATGCAAATAATAATTATCCTCAAATGTTTTTTTTCTTCTTCAAAATTATCATTTTCTTTTAATATAGATGCATGTTATGGATGTCTTCTGTCAGTTCTTTGTGACCTAAGAAAAGAAGTGATTATTGTTTGGCTGTCAGCCCACCTCACTTTTCAACACACTCTGTGGTCCCTGCATTCAACAATTATTAAACGGCAAGATTGTCTTACCAAACCAGACATAGGTGTTGATGGTAAGCTGTCTCTTTCTGGAGAAAAAGCTGCACTAGGGCCAGGTTCTTCTGCATCTGCAAAAATATAATTCACAGTCTCATGCTAGGATCCTGTTGTGGTTGCTCTGTTTATGACAAAATACCTAAATTCCATACCCTGTTTATGCTGTTTACTGTTTACAACAAAATTTATATGATTTGTGTGTCTGTATAAATCAACTCAAGGTTAGCTCAGTTGGGAGAGTCATTACGCAGGGTCCTTTAAATAATTGAGGAGAATGTTCTTCGACTTATAATTGTAAGGGTTCATGTCTTCTCAGATAAGGATAGACAATAAACTAGAGGTCCTGTCTCTCCGACACCTTAACCATTAACCCCGCGGGTATTTGTGTGCAAATTTTACATGTATATGCATGCACATAAATTTTGCATGAATGTGCAAAAAGATGCACATATGCTACATAAAGTTTATATATGGGGAAAACATTCAGTTTGTCCATTAAGGGCCAATTTATAAAGAAATAGACTATCATGTTTAATTTGCAAAGAATCTAATGCCCTGAAAAGTAAAGTAAGTTCTTACCAGAGGGGACTGCAGCCACAGAAGCTTTCTTTCTTGGCTTTGTTTTCTTAGTTGGCTCTTTTGTCTTTTTCTTAGGCTCATCACCAGTTCTCATCATTCCAGAGAGCCACAGAGAGCCCATACTCATAGAGACGCCATTCAACTCAATCTCTGATGTAAACACCAACTGTTTTTCAATTTTTAAGATTTCACTGTCATCGTCAGATGTTTCTCGTGCAGTTGTTGCAAAGAGTATGTCATGGTTTGGGTAGACAAGAACTGTTGATTCACCGTACTTTTCATCATCAACTGATGCATCTTGGGATACTTTATAAGCCTCCAAAATTAGATAGACATCCTGCTCTATGTAACCTGGACAAAATGTTGGGAAAACAAGTTATTATCAATAAGTGTTACAAGAATTCCTTCTTGAAAATGTTGCTCTAGTATGAACATTTCAACCATAATTTAAGGATGCAGATGACATTTTTTATGAGCCCAGAATTATCTTTTGCTCTTTTCAAGTCATTCTTAGAATACAGTGAAACCCCTCTATACCAGACCCTCAGTTTACCGGAATTCTCTCTATACCAGACAATGTATTTTGGTCCGGAAATGAACTGAAATGAAATGAACCTCAGTAAACCGGAACCCCTCTATTCCGCAAACCGGACAACAATGTCTGTTCAAAACAATCTTTAACAATAGAATTGACCCCTCCCTCAAATATCTAATGGTCCGTCCCTTAGAGGCTAGTTTTTACCTGGAGGCAAATGAAACTTGAGCTTTAAATCACCAATATCCATTGGCACGCTTGCAACATCTTGATCATATGGCCGTGATATATAGTAAGGGTCTGAATGTGGTGTGTCTGAGCTGTTTAAAAATAATTTCACATCTTTCTGTTTTTCTATAGAGCCTTGAAGTCTGATATTGATATAGAACTGTCCAGTGGTGTTGAAGAGTAGCTGTTGTACATCCAAGGACAAATAAAGGGGAATGTCCGTTATAGACATATTAAAACTGTTGGAGATAAATATAAGATGTACATAATATATATTAGATTGAATATATATAACATTATTAGAATTATACTTTGATAGTATGAACAAAATCTTTGATCAATTTTTTGGTTGAGTTATTTTATTTTGTTAAAAATCGAGGCGAGGGTGAAGGTGAGAGAGGAGTGATTGAAAAGGAAAAAAAAAAACAGATAACAAACAAATAAACAATTCCAACAAACAAACCAAAAAATATCTTGGTGGAGAAATTAAGAGTGAACAAGTTTGGTCAACGACACATAACGATAAACAAACATTGAACAACCAGATAAAGCGAAGGTTATTGTCAGTGAATTTAAAAAAAAGGTAAAAAAAGATTTGGTTTTGAACGATTTACAAAGGCTTTTGTTTGCTGGAAATGTCAGCTATTCAAATAATTGGCGCTACTTAATTAAATCAATCAAATGTACACTTTTTAATTTGAAGACATCACATCAAATGTAAATCGAACAACACTTTCTATTTACATAAACCTTTCTACAGTAAAATGTGGCAAAACATGTTCATCAACGTAAAACAACGTGAAAGTATAAGTCTATTTAGGGCTGTTTATATTTTTGCCATGACTACGAAAAATTATCCCGCGAAACAAAGTTAGGTACATTTGACGCAGCAAATATCCATTAAAAACACATCACAGAAATTTCAAAATATACTGAAAATGTAGTTAGATCAACGTTATAAAATTTTATAACTTACCATTGAGGTTAGGTCATGTAATAAATAGAAAATAAAGTACTCATTTTGATTTGATAAATAAACATTATGTTCTTGGACGCCATCTTTGTTGTTGTGAGACTGCTGACCAACTTTACAAGGCTCAATATTTTAATATTAATATTTATTTATTTATTTATTTATCTATTTTTTCACGAATCAGTTATTTTTTAAAAATAATTGTTCTTTAAAATTTATAGGGAAATTGTGATCATCATCATCATCGTCACACAACCATAATAACGGAATCATCAACACCACCACCATCATCATCACCATCATCATCATCAACACCATCATCACCATCACGAAGTTTATCATCCATACCCCACCTCGTACCCTGTATAGAAGCTTACAACATCACCATGATTATCATCGTGGTTCAAGAAGTTTAATTCTCTTCAGACTAAATTCACAAGCCTTCCAAAGTTGACATTTGACCTGTCACTGTTTTGCTTTTATGACCAACCGCTGTACACAAACATCGCATCATAACCGGTCCATTTAGCGAGATTGAAACGAGAAACCAAAACTTGTTTTCTCTCCTGTTCAATAGTTATGAGTACAATATTTGACTTTCTTTGATACTTAAATATTCACAAATCAACGTCTTAAATATTTATATGCTCGTCTAAGTAGCGAGACATACACAGTCGGTTTGCAAGAGTCATTTCGTGCCTCTTTCGTGCCGGATTTTGTGCACGGCATTTTCACTTGGATGATGGCGAAGTTTGCGGTATTTCAAGTGGCGATATCACATCAACGATATTGAACTCCATTTTCTCCCGAAATGGCGACCGAAGAATCAAGTGGAGAGCTACTGAAGGCTACAAATGGAGACGCGAAGGATCGCTCTTCCTCTGTAGATGACTTGGTTGAAATACTGGAAGCACAAAATAGGTAGGTGCATGGTGTAATTTAATAACAATGAATTGAATGTTTTCGAAATGCACCATTTTTCCCTTCAGTGAAAATAAGTCAGCGTTCATATTTAACGCAGTTCAACCCTGTACGCTCAAGCTGCAGTCCATTTTCGTTTTGAATAATTCACTTCGCTTCCTGTCAATTTTTTCTCGTTAATCTCACATTCCTTCGAACATGCTCGATCTTTGTAAATAATCTCAAACTGAGATATGCTCCGTTTTTCGTGGACTGCGTGGCAGCTCTCTTGGGATAAACCTGAGCTCAAACCGTTCCTTTCAAGATGCTATACAGTCGTGTTTTCAAGGTTTGAAACAAGGTCAACTTTTATGTTGATATTTCGTTTGATATTTATCTTCTGCGGTGACTTCTGTCCAGATATGAAATATGTGAGTCCTTGTCGCTTAAATATGTTCTATGTGAACTTTAACATAATTTACGGTTACTAATATTAATGATTATATCTCACCAAAATTGTGATTTTTCTGAACTTAATTTGCGCAGAACACTGCAAATATGTCATCATCCATCATGCTATAGTTTTGAATATTGGTTTGTATACACTTGCATCATTTGGTGTAAATCTCATTGAGAGGCTTAGCAAAGAGAGAGAGAAAAAACGTTTCGCCACTATGAACTTGGTTTGATCGCTGGATTGACCAAATTGATATGTAAACCGAGTTTGTTTGATGTGGTTTCTCAATCATGCCACAAGGGTTTTTCTTGGAGTTCTCCAGTCTTACTCCCTCATCATAATCAACATGTATGGAAATATGTCAGTGTGTAAAATGATTAATGATTAAGATAGTAAGTGAGTTTGAGCATCCATCTCAAGAATAACCACGATGTGGATGAGATGTGTAAAATATTTATTAATATTTATAATTGCCAGAGCTAAAACCGTAATAATATTGTGTTTTAGAGTTGTAGTGTTTTCTTGTATGTGGGAAATGGTACAATTACAATACTAGAGGTTTGACAATGTGTATGTGAGTAAAAAGTACAAATAGACGAAGGAAATCAAATCATGCTAAATACTTTGAGTCATATTTATGTCAAATGACCAATTTTATGACATTATTTTCACTTTAACATTGTAATATAAACCCTCCATTGAACTATTATAAAAGTATTTTATAATTTATCTGTCAAATTTGTATTTGTAGTTTGTATTCTTTGTATAACTTGAACCTCTCTATTATTTGCTAGCAGTATGCAGTAGCCTTTATTGTGTGCAGACAGTCTATTTAAGAAAATTGTGGATTTAACACAGGCAATATGGTAGATGATTTATACATTTTCTTTGAAGTTATAGTTACTATAGGATAACATAAAGTTTATATTTTTCCATCAAAGTGGCAATAGTAAACAGATACCTTTGAAATTATGTTTACAAATGTGTGCTAATTAGCAGTACATAGAAATGAGGCAAATGTGAACATTCAGTACGAGTAACAGGCAGCACGATATGCAACTATATAGTAATGGAATGCAAGAGAATGTATTGTAATATATACAATATGCAACTATAAAGTAATGGAATGCAAGAGAATGTATTGTAATATATACAATATGAGCAGCCAATCTAATCTGTATGTCAGGCCAGAGGCGGCTTCAGGGGGAGGGCATAATCATGGGGGATGCCCCCCTTTTGATTTTTATAGCTGTTAATTTTTTAAATTTTTGTCTGATAATCAGTAATTTTTTTTATTTGTGCCCCTTCCTTCCAAATTTCCGGATCATTTTCTGATTAGTCCCCCCCCCTTCAAAATTTCTGGATCCTCCTCTGCAGGCTGCATGCGAGACATTGTACTTCCCATGCAGATTGAATGTGAATATTGTATAGTTACCAAGAGAGTATGAGATAAGAGAGTTTTTTCCCTGTACTGGGCTTTACAATCATCAGCCGAGGGGAACCTTTCATTCTATTTTCAAACTGGAGTTAATTAGGGATCGGAACATGTGATTGACCAGATTGCAGGAGACGGGTTGCATCTTCAAATGGACAAAAGTGTGGAAGATTGTTAACAAGTATCAACAAAATAGTATGAGGAGTAGAGCCCCTGATGGGGCCGGGGATAAGCTCTCATATCTCTTGATATTACTTTAGAAACTCCCAATGTAGTACAAGTGTTTTGTGAAAAAAAATTGAAAAATTAATATCTTCATTTGGAGAAAATAATGGTCAAACTTTATGCAGATTAGTATGACAATCTTTATCTGATTTACCTCCCTGGGTCATGAATTGCATTGTTTTTGGCTTCTTATTAATTATCAAGTTTTATAAGATAGTTTTAAAAGAAAATATTTCTTAATGTGTTTTTACAATAACAAACCTATTACATTGCTGGTTTGAAGTTGCTCTCTGTTGAATTTTAGTGCTTCTCTGATTTTGTAACTTATTAAGTTAGCACTGATTAATTACCACTAATTTAACTGTTTCAAAATTACAGCAAGATTTACAAAGCTTTTCAAAGTTGCTAACAAAAAGACAGTTGATATACAATATGATTGGCCAATCTGTATTGAGTATACAATGTCAAGACGAAGGCGAGACATTTTATATTCCATACAAATCGGGCGCAAATATTGTATATTGCTTATAACATGTCTAAATTAATGCTGCTGTTCTAGATTAATATCAATTTGAAATTAGATTTATTTTGGATAAGATATTTCAAGCTAAACCTAAAATCAGGACGAAGATGCCTTCACAGTAGTGATTTTCTATTGTCTTAGGAGCATTAACTAAATAAATTTGATAATGAACTAAATAAATATAAATTGTTCTCTGTAAGATTTTAAACCTGCACCACGTACACCAAATCTATTGATGTCCCAAGCTAAGAATGAGCTAATTTTATTATGTTCTTTGATTATTCAGAACAATTTTTATGTAAATGCAGCTAAAAAGAAAAAATATGTTAATGAAGCAAAATTTAAACAATGAGATCATGATTGAATATTGGCCGATAGATGCACAAGAAGAAAATAAAAAAATGAGAAATAAGAATTAGTGTTGAACATGATCATGTTTTCATCACAATCACTAGCTAGTCTTTAAATCTAATCAACCCCCATGAAATATCTAAATGCCTACAATATCCATCATCATCATCATCACCATTATCATTATCATCACCATCATTATTACCATCATCATCACCACCACCATCATCACCATCATCATTAACATCATTATCATCACTATCATCATCACCATCATCTATTATCATCACCATCATTATCATCACTATCATTACCATCATCTATTTCATCATGATCACCTCCATCACCACTAATACCATCACCATCATTATCATCACTATCATCACCATAGTCACATTTCACAAAATCTCAAAAACGCTTTACAATTCATTGTAACTGTATGAATTCATTATATTTTTTAATTTCTTGATATTATTACTCGAGGGGATTTCCGTGGAACTGACCACCACCACCATCATTATCATTTTCATTATTATCATCATCATCGTATGGATATCGTCATTTTCACCTACTATATCACAGAATGTTTCGCGACTTAAACTGATTGCGTGACATAAATCCAATTACTTTGAAGTGCCAATAAAATGGTCAGGGGTCATCCCATGGGAGAGAATCTCCTTGTAGCGCTGTATCATATTACAATATGCCCAGTCATTCATTAATGGACGATCTCAGTGTAATCCTCGGTGTTCCCAAGATGATACATAAAAATCTCAAGTAATGCTCCTAGAAACGAGTGATGTTGTTTATGGATTATGATCCAGCCACAAAGTACACAAATAGTATAACAAATTCAATCGCTATGAAACGCGCACAAGAGAATGGTTCGAAAAAGACCAGAAGTCTTCCAAGGTACTGTCTGAAAAGTCTGTCTTATAATTTTAACTGTATAAAATGTTGTCTTTATCTCTCTTTTAAGGATTTCTTGTGTTTTAGATCACATTGTTAACAGGATTCTTTTATGCTGTACCAAACTGAAGGCTCGCTTTTTGCAATTATCTATTATTTATCTATTTATCGGATTTATTTATTTTATTTGCATTCGATAATACATGAGAATTACAAGAATGTTCTAGCGACACAAACTTACAAATTACACTATGTAGATTTAGAAATACAGCTATTCTTGAAATGGTTGACCAGTTGAAAGACGATTGCCCTAGCTCGCTTGACGTCACTTCTTGTTTACGTAGGGAGATAACATGGCCAAACTCAATAGAAAATTCGAAAAAGTTGCTCCCTTTAAAACAGCTTAATGTAAAATAGTCTGGTTCTGAAATTTAAAATGTGTTAATGTTTTCCAAATAATATTCAGGGCGAATTCCCCCTTATTCGAGCCCCTTGATTGACCATAATTCTTGGCCTTTAAACAAAAGATTTTCGAAGATTGTTTTGGTATGACTTCATCGTGAATCAGGCCAATTTAGACATTAGCAAGTCGTTTACATATCTCATTTTGGTTTATATTTTTTTAAGAAATAATCACTTCATGAGGGCACTCGAACTATAGACGCTTGTCTTTACTTGGCTTCTCATTTCCTATGCTTTCTATACTGCTTCAAATCCTCTAAAAAGTAGATTTGAACTCAAATGCTCTGAGTTATCAAAACGAAAATGTTTTCAGATCGATTCACTCAAAATAATATCGGAGCATCCGTAAGGCAGCAACGATGACTGTAAACAAATGAGTAAAAAGCGCTGTTTCGTTTTGTGTTATTTGGTACATTGACGATCGCTCTTTGTTCTGGTTGGCTCTTTAACTGTTTTTGGAGTCGATTTCGTATGGGTAGTAGAGCGTTTTCACATAACGAGCTATCTCATAATAATGAGTTCTAAAAAATGCCAATGAGCCAAAGGAGATCTGCTAATTAGCATTGCACATGGGAATGTAGGCTTTGACACACAATAAGCGCCTGTTTAACGGGCTGGTTTCTTTTGTGTTCAAGCTCTCAGAACGTAAAAACAAAAGAAATTAGCTCGCTTATGACCGCGCACATGCGCACTCCTCAAACTTGAAGAATTTTTATTTTGATGACGTCATAAATATATACAACGCGCGCTTTAAAAAAAATTAAGAATCTCAACAACTGAGCGGTATTTTTTTTTGCAATTTTCAGAATATTATTTTAGTGGTATAATAGAGTAGTTTGCAAATTTTGAACGATTTTCCAAGTACAGATTTTTTTTAAATTTAGCAAAAACCATTCCATTATTTTTAAGGTTCTACAGTTTTTTTTTGTCACGGTAATATATGCTACAATCTTGGACATAAATGTCGAGACTCTTTGTACACTTTGACTTTTCTTGAGTATGTTTCCTAATGTACATCGCTCTGATGGTCTTTCTTTGAACCCCCTCCCCCCCAAAAGCAATGTTGTGCTCCCTGATGGTGTTTCTCTCTCATGAAGAACAACATTGGTCAAGGGAGGGGGAGGGAGGGGAAAATGTTCATGTAATATGAAGAGTATAGTCATGAAACTATGCAGTTTTTGAAGAGTCTCAACTATTTATGTCCAAGATTGTAGATCATTGTACTTAAATCCATATACAATGTTTTCAAAAAAAAAAAAAAAAAAATACCGCTTAAAAGTAGAGTTTTTATTTTTTCTACATTAAAAATGAGCTTTATTATGACAGCCATGACGTTGCTTTGGTGATCAATCACGTGATCATTTGTTCATGAACTGAATCTTTGACTCAAGGTCTTTGAAATATATAGTCTTTGAAATATATACGTTGGAAGAGCTAAAATGTTTGTTTTAACTACTTTGACGCGTCTACTTTATATTATTTTTTGCATATCATGTATTGTAGGTGCACAATACAATGTGTACAATTGGTACAATAATTGTGTAAACACAGCTTCTCTGGTCATTATCATTTTTTTAAAACTCATTAGTATAAGATAGCTCGTTATGTGAAAACCTTCTGGTACTAACCGATTGACAGGTTAGCTCATTCGGGAGAGCAATGGGCTGTCAACCGGGAAGCTGCTGTTTTCGAACTCTCAGCGGGACCATCATTCAGGGTCTTCAAATAATTAATTCATCATTGTTAGGGTTCGCGTCTTCTCGAACAGAGACGGCTGGAGCTCCCGTCTTTCCACACTAAGGACATCAAGCATGAGGACGAGAGGCGAAGACGACGACGAGTTGCACTAAACTTAGTAGACTCACATGTGCCCTGAGTTTTCCTTTGACGTGAATGTTGCATTTTCACAAGTCGTTGTCAACATTGGACACGTTTTGACTAAACGTGACTGATTGCATATGTTTATTGAACAAAAGTAAACTTCAAACTCTTCGTCGTCCTCTCTCGTTCTCATGGTTAAGGTCCTTATTAACCACTATCGGGTGTACGTAAAATAACGACTGGTTAAGGTCCTTATTAACCACTATCGGGTGTACGTAAAATAACGACTGGTTAAGGTCCTTATTAACCACTATCGGGTGTACGTAAAATAACGACTGGTTAAGGTCCTTATTAACCACTATCGGGTGTACGTAAAATAACGACTGGTTAAGGTCCTTATTAACCACTATCGGGTGTACGTAAAGTAACGACTGGTTAAGGTCCTTATTAACCACTATCGGGTGTACGTAAAATAACGACTGGTTAAGGTCCTTATTAACCACTATCGGGTGTACGTAAAATAACGACTGGTTAAGGTCCTTATTAACCACTATCGGGTGTACGTAAAATAACGACTGGTTAAGGTCCTTATTAACCACTATCGGGTGTATGTAAAATAACGACTGGTTAAGGTCCTTATTAACCACTATCGGGTGTACGTAAAATAACGACTGGTTAAGGTCCTTATTAACCACTATCGGGTGTACGTAAAGTAACGACTGGTTAAGGTCGTTATTAACCACTATCGGGTGTACGTAAAATAACGACTGGTTAAGGTCGTTATTAACCACTATCGGGTGTACGTAAAATAACGACTGGTTAAGGTCCTTATTAACCACTATCGGGTGTACGTAAAATAACGACTGGTTAAGGTCCTTATTAACCACTATCGGGTGTACGTAAAGTAACGACTGGTTAAGGTCCTTATTAACCACTATCGGGTGTACGTAAAATAACGACTGGTTAAGGTCCTTATTAACCACTATCGGGTGTACGTAAAATAACGACTGGTTAAGGTCCTTATTAACCACTATCGGGTGTACGTAAAATAACGACTGGTTAAGGTCCTTATTAACCACTATCGGGTGTACGTAAAATAACGACTGGTTAAGGTCCTTATTAACCACTATCGGGTGTACGTAAAGTAACGACTGGTTAAGGTCCTTATTAACCACTATCGGGTGTACGTAAAATAACGACTGGTTAAGGTCCTTATTAACCACTATCGGGTGTATGTAAAATAACGACTGGTTAAGGTCCTTATTAACCACTATCGGGTGTACGTAAAATAACGACTGGTTAAGGTCCTTATTAACCACTATCGGGTGTACGTAAAATAACGACTGGTTAAGGTCCTTATTAACCACTATCGGGTGTACGTAAAATAACGACTGGTTAAGGTCCTTATTAACCACTATCGGGTGTACGTAAAATAACGACTGGTTAAGGTCCTTATTAACCACTATCGGGTGTACGTAAAATAACGACTGGTTAAGGTCCTTATTAACCACTATCGGGTGTACGTAAAATAACGACTGGTTAAGGTCCTTATTAACCACTATCGGGTGTACGTAAAATAACGACTGGTTAAGGTCCTTATTAACCACTATCGGGTGTACGTAAAATAACGACTGGTTAAGGTCCTTATTAACCACTATCGGGTGTACGTAAAATAACGACTGGTTAAGGTCCTTATTAACCACTATCGGGTGTATGTAAAATAACGACTGGTTAAGGTCCTTATTAACCACTATCGGGTGTACGTAAAGTAACGACTGGTTAAGGTCCTTATTAACCACTATCGGGTGTACGTAAAGTAACGACTGGTTAAGGTCCTTATTAACCACTATCGGGTGTACGTAAAATAACGACTGGTTAAGGTCCTTATTAACCACTATCGGGTGTACGTAAAATAACGACTGGTTAAGGTCCTTATTAACCACTATCGGGTGTACGTAAAATAACGACTGGTTAAGGTCCTTATTAACCACTAACGGGTGTACGTAAAATAACGACTGGTTAAGGTCCTTATTAACCACTATCGGGTGTACGTAAAGTAACGACTGGTTAAGGTCCTTATTAACCACTATCGGGTGTACGTAAAATAACGACTGGTTAAGGTCCTTATTAACCACTATCGGGTGTACGTAAAATAACGACTGGTTAAGGTCCTTATTAACCACTATCGGGTGTACGTAAAATAACGACTGGTTAAGGTCCTTATTAACCACTATCGGGTGTACGTAAAGTAACGACTGGTTAAGGTCCTTATTAACCACTATCGGGTGTACGTAAAATAACGACTGGTTAAGGTCCTTATTAACCACTATCGGGTGTACGTAAAATAACGACTGGTTAAGGTCCTTATTAACCACTATCGGGTGTATGTAAAATAACGACTGGTTAAGGTCCTTATTAACCACTATCGGGTGTACGTAAAGTAACGACTGGTTAAGGTCCTTATTAACCACTATCGGGTGTACGTAAAGTAACGACTGGTTAAGGTCCTTATTAACCACTATCGGGTGTACGTAAAATAACGACTGGTTAAGGTCCTTATTAACCACTATCGGGTGTACGTAAAATAACGACTGGTTAAGGTCCTTATTAACCACTATCGGGTGTACGTAAAATAACGACTGGTTAAGGTCCTTATTAACCACTATCGGGTGTACGTAAAATAACGACTGGTTAAGGTCCTTATTAACCACTATCGGGTGTATGTAAAATAACGACTGGTTAAGGTCCTTATTAACCACTATCGGGTGTACGTAAAGTAACGACTGGTTAAGGTCCTTATTAACCACTATCGGGTGTACGTAAAATAACGACTGGTTAAGGTCCTTATTAACCACTATCGGGTGTACGTAAAGTAACGACTGGTTAAGGTCCTTATTAACCACTATCGGGTGTATGTAAAATAACGACTGGTTAAGGTCCTTATTAACCACTATCGGGTGTACGTAAAATAACGACTGGTTAAGGTCCTTATTAACCACTAACGGGAGTACGTAAAGTAACGACTGGTTAAGGTCCTTATTAACCACTATCGGGTGTACTTAAAGTAACGACTGGTTAAGGTCCTTATTAACCACTATCGGGTGTACGTAAAATAACGACTGGTTAAGGTCCTTATTAACCACTATCGGGTGTACGTAAAGTAACGACTGGTTAAGGTCCTTATTAACCACTATCGGGTGTATGTAAAATAACGACTGGTTAAGGTCCTTATTAACCACTATCGGGTGTACGTAAAATAACGACTGGTTAAGGTCCTTATTAACCACTAACGGGAGTACGTAAAGTAACGACTGGTTAAGGTCCTTATTAACCACTATCGGGTGTACGTAAAATAACGACTGGTTAAGGTCCTTATTAACCACTATCGGGTGTACGTAAAATAACGACTGGTTAAGGTCCTTATTAACCACTATCGGGTGTACGTAAAATAACGACTGGTTAAGGTCCTTATTAACCACTATCGGGTGTATGTAAAATAACGACTGGTTAAGGTCCTTATTAACCACTATCGGGTGTACGTAAAGTAACGACTGGTTAAGGTCCTTATTAACCACTATCGGGTGTACGTAAAATAACGACTGGTTAAGGTCCTTATTAACCACTATCGGGTGTACGTAAAGTAACGACTGGTTAAGGTCCTTATTAACCACTATCGGGTGTATGTAAAATAACGACTGGTTAAGGTCCTTATTAACCACTATCGGGTGTACGTAAAATAACGACTGGTTAAGGTCCTTATTAACCACTAACGGGAGTACGTAAAGTAACGACTGGTTAAGGTCCTTATTAACCACTATCGGGTGTACTTAAAGTAACGACTGGTTAAGGTCCTTATTAACCACTATCGGGTGTACGTAAAGTAACGACTGGTTAAGGTCCTTATTAACCACTATCGGGTGTACTTAAAGTAACGACTGGTTAAGGTCCTTATTAACCACTATCGGGTGTACGTAAAATAACGACTGGTTAAGGTCCTTATTAACCACTAACGGGTGTACGTAAAATAACGACTGGTTAAGGTCCTTATTAACCACTATCGGGTGTACGTAAAGTAACGACTGGTTAAGGTCCTTATTAACCACTATCGGGTGTACGTAAAATAACGACTGGTTAAGGTCCTTATTAACCACTAACGGGTAAAATAACGACTGGTTAAGGTCCCTATTAACCACTATCGGGTGTACGTAAAATAACGACTGGTTAAGGTCCTTATTAACCACTATCGGGTGTACGTAAAATAACGACTGGTTAAGGTCCTTATTAACCACTATCGGGTGTACGTAAAGTAACGACTGGTTAAGGTCCTTATTAACCACTATCGGGTGTACGTAAAGTAACGACTGGTTAAGGTCCTTATTAACCACTATCGGGTGTACGTAAAATAACGACTGGTTAAGGTCCTTATTAACCACTATCGGGTGTACGTAAAGTAACGACTGGTTAAGGTCCTTATTAACCACTATCGGGTGTACGTAAAGTAACGACTGGTTAAGGTCCTTATTAACCACTATCGGGTGTACGTAAAATAACGACTGGTTAAGGTCCTTATTAACCACTAACGGGTAAAATAACGACTGGTTAAGGTCCTTATTAACCACTAACGGGTGTACGTAAAATAACGACTGGTTAAGGTCCTTATTAACCACTATCGGGTAAAATAACGACTGGTTAAGGTCCTTATTAACCACTATCGGGTGTACGTAAAGTAACGACTGGTTAAGGTCCTTATTAACCACTATCGGGTGTACGTAAAATAACGACTGGTTAAGGTCCTTATTAACCACTATCGGGTGTACGTAAAATAACGACTGGTTAAGGTCCTTATTAACCACTATCGGGTGTACGTAAAATAACGACTGGTTAAGGTCCTTATTAACCACTATCGGGTGTACGTAAAATAACGACTGGTTAAGGTCCTTATTAACCACTATCGGGTGTACGTAAAATAACGACTGGTTAAGGTCCTTATTAACCACTAACGGGAGTACGTAAAGTAACGACTGGTTAAGGTCCTTATTAACCACTATCGGGTGTACGTAAAATAACGACTGGTTAAGGTCCTTATTAACCACTATCGGGTGTATGTAAAGTAACGACTGGTTAAGGTCCTTATTAACCACTATCCGGTGTACGTAAAGTAACGACTGGTTAAGGTCCTTATTAACCACTATCGGGTGTACGTAAAGTAACGACTGGTTAAGGTCCTTATTAACCACTATCGGGTGTACGTAAAATAACGACTGGTTAAGGTCCTTATTAACCACTATCGGGTGTATGTAAAATAACGACTGGTTAAGGTCCTTATTAACCACTATCGGGTGTACGTAAAATAACGACTGGTTAAGGTCCTTATTAACCACTATCGGGTGTATGTAAAATAACGACTGGTTAAGGTCCTTATTAACCACTATCGGGTGTACGTAAAATAACGACTGGTTAAGGTCCTTATTGACCACTATCGGGTGTACGTAAAATAACGACTGGTTAAGGTCCTTATTAACCACTATCGGGTGTACGTAAAGTAACGACTGGTTAAGGTCCTTATTAACCACTATCGGGTGTACGTAAAATAACGACTGGTTAAGGTCCTTATTAACCACTATCGGGTGTACGTAAAATAACGACTGGTTAAGGTCCTTATTAACCACTATCGGGTGTATGTAAAATAACGACTGGTTAAGGTCCTTATTAACCACTATCGGGTGTACGTAAAATAACGACTGGTTAAGGTCCTTATTAACCACTATCGGGTGTACGTAAAGTAACGACTGGTTAAGGTCCTTATTAACCACTATCGGGTGTACGTAAAATAACGACTGGTTAAGGTCCTTATTAACCACTATCGGGTGTACGTAAAATAACGACTGGTTAAGGTCCTTATTAACCACTATCGGGTGTACGTAAAGTAACGACTGGTTAAGGTCCTTATTAACCACTATCGGGTGTACGTAAAATAACGACTGGTTAAGGTCCTTATTAACCACTATCGGGTGTACGTAAAATAACGACTGGTTAAGGTCGTTATTAACCACTATCGGGTGTACGTAAAATAACGACTGGTTAAGGTCCTTATTAACCACTATCGGGTGTACGTAAAATAACGACTGGTTAAGGTCCTTATTAACCACTATCGGGTGTACGTAAAATAACGACTGGTTAAGGTCCTTATTAACCACTATCGGGTGTACGTAAAGTAACGACTGGTTAAGGTCCTTATTAACCACTATCGGGTGTACGTAAAGTAACGACTGGTTAAGGTCCTTATTAACCACTATCGGGTGTACGTAAAATAACGACTGGTTAAGGTCCTTATTAACCACTATCGGGTGTACGTAAAATAACGACTGGTTAAGGTCCTTATTAACCACTATCGGGTGTACGTAAAGTAACGACTGGTTAAGGTCCTTATTAACCACTATCGGGTGTACGTAAAATAACGACTGGTTAAGGTCCTTATTAACCACTATCGGGTGTACGTAAAATAACGACTGGTTAAGGTCCTTATTAACCACTAACGGGAGTACGTAAAGTAACGACTGGTTAAGGTCCTTATTAACCACTATCGGGTGTACTTAAAGTAACGACTGGTTAAGGTCCTTATTAACCACTATCGGGTGTACGTAAAGTAACGACTGGTTAAGGTCCTTATTAACCACTATCGGGTGTACTTAAAGTAACGACTGGTTAAGGTCCTTATTAACCACTATCGGGTGTACGTAAAATAACGACTGGTTAAGGTCCTTATTAACCACTAACGGGTGTACGTAAAATAACGACTGGTTAAGGTCCTTATTAACCACTATCGGGTGTACGTAAAGTAACGACTGGTTAAGGTCCTTATTAACCACTATCGGGTGTACGTAAAATAACGACTGGTTAAGGTCCTTATTAACCACTATCGGGTGTACGTAAAGTAACGACTGGTTAAGGTCCTTATTAACCACTATCGGGTGTACGTAAAATAACGACTGGTTAAGGTCCTTATTAACCACTAACGGGTAAAATAACGACTGGTTAAGGTCCCTATTAACCACTATCGGGTGTACGTAAAATAACGACTGGTTAAGGTCCTTATTAACCACTATCGGGTGTACGTAAAATAACGACTGGTTAAGGTCCTTATTAACCACTATCGGGTGTACGTAAAGTAACGACTGGTTAAGGTCCTTATTAACCACTATCGGGTGTACGTAAAGTAACGACTGGTTAAGGTCCTTATTAACCACTATCGGGTGTACGTAAAATAACGACTGGTTAAGGTCCTTATTAACCACTATCGGGTGTACGTAAAGTAACGACTGGTTAAGGTCCTTATTAACCACTATCGGGTGTACGTAAAGTAACGACTGGTTAAGGTCCTTATTAACCACTATCGGGTGTACGTAAAATAACGACTGGTTAAGGTCCTTATTAACCACTAACGGGTAAAATAACGACTGGTTAAGGTCCTTATTAACCACTAACGGGTGTACGTAAAATAACGACTGGTTAAGGTCCTTATTAACCACTATCGGGTAAAATAACGACTGGTTAAGGTCCTTATTAACCACTATCGGGTGTACGTAAAGTAACGACTGGTTAAGGTCCTTATTAACCACTATCGGGTGTACGTAAAATAACGACTGGTTAAGGTCCTTATTAACCACTATCGGGTGTACGTAAAATAACGACTGGTTAAGGTCCTTATTAACCACTATCGGGTGTACGTAAAATAACGACTGGTTAAGGTCCTTATTAACCACTAACGGGAGTACGTAAAGTAACGACTGGTTAAGGTCCTTATTAACCACTATCGGGTGTACGTAAAATAACGACTGGTTAAGGTCCTTATTAACCACTAACGGGAGTACGTAAAGTAACGACTGGTTAAGGTCCTTATTAACCACTATCGGGTGTACGTAAAGTAACGACTGGTTAAGGTCCTTATTAACCACTATCGGGTGTACGTAAAGTAACGACTGTCTCCCTTTCTTGAATATAGTCGGTTTCGTATGAGTAATTGTGATGTTACAATAATAACTAGACGCATATCTGCGTGAACTCGGACTTCTCTTTGGCCTATGTGATTTATCTGTTTGTTTTGCTGAGCGTTTAATTTGTAAGCGCTAAAACTAGAAAATAAAAACAAAAATGATAAAATCATGCTTGCTATTGCGCTTTTTTATAAAAGATTCTTCTGTTTTGATGTTGAACATTCAAAACAGTTTAATATTTCGAATATCACATTTTCTATTTAAATAATCAAATAAATTCTTGAAAATGTGTTCATGTATGAAGTGACTCTAGTTAACAAAATGCATGGATTATAGATTTACGTATGCAATTCCGCACTCGCCCATCATTATAATTACTTAATGTCTTTTCCTTGGCGGGCATATCTTTGTCACTACATGTTACACAATCTACTGCTTTTTCTGCTCTCGGGGTTCCTGTACAATGACAAAACTTGACTAAGGGGGAGTCGGACAATTTGAAACACCATTAATTAATAGATAATCACTGAGGCACACAGCATTCGTGGGTATAATGCAGGCAGCTGAGGGCGCAGCCCGAAGCTGCCTTCATTATACCCACGAATGCTGTGTGACGAAGTGATTATCTAGTATAATTATTGTTCTTTTCGTTGTCTTATTCGTTTTCGTTATATTGACTGCTAGGTGGAACTCGCTGCATTATTAAAAATAATGCTTTTAGCTAGAAGCATTATTTTTGATAATGCAGTTTGCTGTTTGTTGAAGTGTGACCTATGCATTCGTTGGGATAATGCTGAGTAAAAACAATGGGTTGTGATGAGAACAGTGATTATTATTTTTGTAATGTCAGTTGAGGTTAATGTGATTTAGTTTCAACCAATAGCAATGACATCACAAATCCAGTATTTTCAAGATTGTTTATAGTAAGTTCTTTGAGAATGATCTTGCCATTACTTGTATTGTTACACAAAGTTAAAGCAAATTATTGCACACATTAACAGTTTTTGGTAATTGATCTGCTGTTCTGTACTTATTTAAATTTATATTATTACAAGAATGGGTGCCATTATTGGTTATTCACTATAGTGGACAAGGTTTTTCAATTCCAATAGCCACACGGTTTCATTAGAATAGTGAATACCGGGCAACAGTATAACTTCAGTGGAAAGTTGAATATATATAATAATCATTTACTTGTACTCCCTTTAATTGAAACAATGCATTGTAATGTATACTTTGAAAGAAGTGAACTAAGTAACTTAGAGAAGATAATTCAAGAAGTACACAGGTACTCTGTGAATAGCCTCTACGACATAAATCTCTTGCATGAGAATCAAAAACTTTGAATGTATTGTTACTATGACAGTATATAGTGGAGTAAGCGTATCCTTCAATTTGCAGTTTCTTTATGTAAATTACCTCTACTGAAACTCTCAATGTAGTCTAACTGATAGTCACTCTCAAACACATTCAACACTGTTGGTAGTTCTGTTTGCATTCAAATCTGTCTCGCAGATTGCGACAACCTTGAATACAACTGGTTTCCAGTATTTATTATAGACATGTAATCATTAGATGAATTGATACCATGTTTATTATTATAAATCAGAGAATGTAAACTCACTGCAACACATTGTTGTCCTGCATTTTGTCCAAATATAGCCACATTGAATTGACTATATGGTTCTGTTATTGGCTTGCTTTGATATTGGCTAGATGTGTTTGGGTTTTATACAAAGAAGTCACTTAAGAAGAAAACAATTATGATTATGTAACGACTAGTCTTATAGAGTGCTAACAATATGTCTGTGAAAGACATGAAATAAAATCTAAATAGTTACTACATATTAGTTCATATTTAGTGACTTTTTTAGACAAGAATGTTGTAATGAGGTATTTGTTTCCTTTGTATTTTCCTTTTCTTTTACTGTTCTGGTTGAATGATAGCATGAAAATAGTCCCTAAACAGACTATTAGTTAGTAACTAATTAGGTTTTATTTCATGACATAGTGTTAGCACTCTATTTAAAGGTTTGTTTACATAACTTGTAAACCTTCTTTTAGTCACAGTAATGGACGTCCTGCAACTGTGCTAATGATATAATTTTATGCAACTTCGACGACTTAGGTACACTGGGTACTATTTTTGCAAAAACAAATCGTCTAAACTTTCTACTTTTAGTGGCAAGGCGTTTTAGAGCTCGTGTTGGTAATCTGCTAGTCTCACGATTACGTCTTTGGCGAGCAACCGTAATAACATGCCTATCATTGTAATAAACATACGGAGAATAACGAGATCTAGTATTTTTGGATTATTTATTGTTACTAGTGCATCATTATATACATGTACAGTCAAGTTATCAGTTTTATCTAGTACATCACAATAATTTAACAATGAAGTAATGTACATTTCAACAAGGATGTCCAAGATTCTATAAGCCATGAAAATGCAAACTCCACATTAAACTATAAAACCAGCGAAACAAATGTTATTGAACTCAATAATTGGTTCAAAACCAAGGAATAAAAGAACTTATAAACTTACGATCGTTGTCATAGAGATTTCCCCTGGAAAAGTGGCTGTACAGAGCTGTACAATAACATGCAGTATGTGACTTGTTGACGGGCAACTGATTTCGACATTCTTCGCTTCTTTGATTGTAGTCGGAAAATTCAGCAGTCAAATCCTTACAGATTCGTGGTTTGAATAGTTATATTATAGTTCATTAGATAGCGTATAGTTCTCGATAAAGTTCTCGTTAAGTATCTCGATAAATCCACTCGTAAAGTGCAGAGCGACTCTCGATAAATTCACTCATAAAGTGAGTGACTCTCTAGATAAATTCACAGACTGATCCGTTTTGAAAAAGCTCATCATCTTTTAATGTGGTTCTACCGCGAAGAAGTGTGCTTTTGTTCATGATTTGAGCGTAACAGAGACAGAATTTACAGCCATTTATAACGTTGAAATACCAGAAAGTAGCTTGAATTGAAACGAAGCTCGGCAAACCATCGGTAAGGCCATGACGTTTCACATGGCACGTGATCAATTTAACCAATCATAAGGTTTAAACTGAAGAAATGCAACCAATCACGCAAGAGCCGGGAAATTTAATTTTGTGACAGACAGGAAAAAAAAAAAAAACCCTGCGAATTTATACCTCGGACCTTCCTTTGGAAGTCCGAGTAATAATGGCTACTTCGACGGAATCCAATCAATGGCTCTTCTAACGTCGTAACCGTACCGCCCGGGGGAGGGGACTCCGGGGATAAACGATCGGGGATGCCCTAAAAGATACCTTAAGTTTTTCAAAAGGGCGTGGCTTCGCAAATTTTTCATCTCTAAAAGATACCAAATTCATAAGTTTCAGTGCTATTCAACCCCTAAAAGATACCAAAAGGCTGATTTTTACTCCTAAAAGATACGACGAGCATCCCCGATCGTTTTCGGAGTCCCCCCCCCCCCCCCCCCCCCCCCCCCCCTCCCGGGCCGTACCGTTTGCAGAAATGGGTGCTGAATAAATAAAATTATTGTTATTCGTATCTTCGTACTTAGGGTTTATTTATTAATTCCTTTATGCATGCGCATAGTTAATTCATTCGTTCAGTCGTTTGTTCGCTCATTTAATTATTCATCCATTCAACCATTCAATCGTCCATTCATTCACTCACTCATTCATTCATTCCTCCATCCATTCAACCATTCATCCATCCATTCTTTTTTTTCATCCATCCATTTATTCATTCAATCAATCAATCATTCATTCATTCATTCAACCATTCATCCAACCATTCATTCATTCATTCATTCATTCATTCATCGATTAAAAGATGTTTGTTTTACGTTTGCCCACAGACTATTAACCAACGATTCACGAGCTTTAACCGCCATTCCTGATACACCGAAACGATGGTCAATACCAGAACCAACTACACCAGATACACCTGAGAACTTAGACGAGGTAGGATCGTGATAATTATGGTAATGATGATGATAGTGGTGATGGTAATGGTAATGTTGGTAATGATGGTACTTCTGGTATCATGCTTGTTTATTTATTTTTCTACTGAAGTTGAATATCGATTCATTTACATGATATAGAATCGTTTTCGTATGAGTGGGAAACAGTACGTACCGTATCGTAGCCGTAGTTTTTTTTAACTGAATTGACTGCCGTATCGTTCCGGTATCGCAACCGTACCGTTTCCCACTCATGCGAAAAGTCCATGTATACACACTTTAACCAACAATACAAATTTAGCAGGCTAAAGAGATCTGATGTCAGTGTTACTAAATCTTTGATTTCTATTATTGGCTCGTCACATATTCTAATACAATTTGCGCAATTGATTGCTAACACACTAGAAGGGAAAGCATAAATCCGTATATAAAAAATTCAGTCTCCACGATTAGTAAGACAAATGTGCCTTGCTACAATGTATTGAGATACAAATCAAATTCTAATAGAAATCATCATCATCACCGAAATACTAAATAGTACAAATTTATGCTAATTATACGGTTTTCTATTGTTTAATTAGCACTATGTTTTTACTAAATAGTTAATAGTGCTTCACAAATTGTTTATGTGCTCTAGTTTCGGTGGTTCTAAAAATGAAGTTGAAGCACCTAACTTGCGGCGAATCTGTTGAGCTGTGCCATTTTTTTTCTAAGAAAACATGTAAACGCAGTTTTGACCATGAAAGATCCGTCGAGCCTCGTGCGCTTTTATCAACGGATCTCCACGGGTTACACTTTCCGGACATTTTCGTGTTTTCAAGATTCTAGTCATTTACAAGTGTATTTTTTACATTGCGATTGTATAACGTTTTCATGTTCTTGACTTGCTAAAGCCACAGTGTCTGTAATAAGACTTAAAAGTTCTGCAATAGAGTCCGACTCATAAGGAGTCTTATTCCAAACAGTCTCTGATAGATGCTTAACCACAGTTCTTTCAGCTTCTAGAGTGTTCAGTCTAGTCTTTGGTTCATTAGACAAATGAACTGTGAAAATAATGGCAACATGTTTATAGGAGGCTTCGCTGTCATTGCAGTACTTGTAGAAGAGAAGAGGCGATGTTGGAGGAAGTCGCTCGAGGTGCATTACTAATGCTACTCTTCTATCACTTTGGAAGCTACTCTCCAGATGTTCATCTAGCTCTTCCTTCGTGATATCACCATCTTTTTGAGTGTATTTATTACCGTCTATGAAGTCAGACGCGGTTACGGTACGATCTAATGCACATGCAAGTTGTTTAGCTAAGCAGTCAACTATACCATGGGCTGCTGGGGGCGCACTAATCATAATAACCAAAGGTTGACTAGGTTTCTTGTTTTCCAAATGTGATAAACTTCTTGCTTTAATAGTCTTCCAAAATATGTCAGTCTGATTGGGAAACATTCGTTGTAACTTATTAAGTCTGTCGATAAATTCGCTTCGACGATCTGGTATAGTTTCTTTGTTGAATTGAAAAGTAAAGACAGCAACTATGACTCCGACTAGCAATGGCAATGCACCTATTATCACACTACAATTATTCTGTGCTTTTTTTAGCTTCATCGTTTCTTCAGTTTTACGCTTTGATTCTGCTTCAATAATGTTTTCTTGTTTGTTTTTTGGTATTTCTTCAGTTTTTTGTGCTTCAGCTTTTGGCATTTCAGAGATTTTAGGGACCTTCTTATTTGCGGTTTCATGTTGGTCCCAACATGATGTTTTCTTCTCGCCACCACTGATTTCGTCGTTATTGAAGCTCTTCCTTGTATTTCTTGGTTCTGGACCGGACAGTTGTCCTCCTTTCCTTTTATTTTGTTGTCTTGTATCGGGCATTTTTACAGTAGAAACGTTTATTTCAAGAGCAGGAAAAGCCCCAAAATGCACATCAACAACTCTGACTTCGAACACTGTGTTGACTTCTTTAAAACAGCCAATCAAATCACGTCTTATAATGTTTCTGTTATAAATACTTTTACGGGAAAAGGGCGTTCCTTGCGTAACTGTGTCTAACATGAGTTTTCATTGGTCAAACCAAGTGTTATGACATCACATAATTGTAAGGTTATTGACAGAAGTTGAAATCCCGTATAAGCACCTACTCCAATTGGCTGTCGATGAGCAAGTGATTATCCGGCAGAAAGTGAATTGAATATACTGCTTAAAACGTTCTGTTAACATGGCGAGGTTACTGTTGAAAGGTTTTATATTTTATCTTCTTTTTATGCCTGCAAAGACAAATGTTATAATTTGGGGTGCAGTAGGTGCTAAAGTAGCAGCTTTTACCTACATAGTATGGACTTGCTACTTTCACGAATGTTGCGATTATCGATTGATCAAAAAAAAAATATATATATATATTTCTTTTCGTCTATTTAATAATTACATTTAGATTTGACCAGGACCATATATAATCAGTTCTCAATCAAATTTGTATTTACAATTTTCCCTTTAACTTTAAAAATCAAAAAGGCTGGAGGACAACTAGAAAACATTTGTTAACTTGTCCTCCAGGCTCTATTAGACAAAATAATCTCTATTCTCAACACTGAATCAAAAATCATTCTAAAAAATAGGGATTATTGGAATTACAATATTTTCTTGTATATGTGAAACTTATTATTGTAAATTCTATGTGTTCATTAGTATTTAATTATAGTTATTTCTTGTATTGTTTACATTTATTACATGTATCATTAAGAGCTAAATTAAAAAAAATCTATTCTATTCCATTCCATTCCATTCCATTCCATTCCATTCCATTCCATTCCATTCCATTCCATTCCATTCCATTCCATTCTATTCTATTCTATTCTATTCTATTCTATTCTATTCTATTCTATTCTATTCTATTCTATTCTAAACACCACTAGCCTTGAATACGACCTAGACAATAAAGTTTTTGGACAACATCTTGTTAGGAGAATAGTAGTTAACGCAATCAAAGGACATTTGGAAAAAGAGTCACCAGAGAAAGCGGTAGCGTTATCGTTCAATGGCTGGACAGGCGCTGGCAAAAACTATGTCAGTCGAATAATAGCCGAAAACCTCTACACAAATGGCATGGATAGTAAATAGGTGCACTTGAAAATTGCAACTTATCATTTCCCACACAAAAAACAAGTAGAAAATTACAAATCGGGGCTCAGGTCGTGGGTTAAGAGTAAAATCCAAGAATGTGCAAGATCGCTGTTCATCTTTGATGAGATGGACAAAATGCCGGATAGTCTGGTTGATGTTTTGAAGCCCTTTCTAGACCACTACCAAAGTTGAAGGTGTTGATTGTAGGAAAGCGATGTTTATATTCCTGAGTAACACTGGAGCAAAACTTATCAATAACGAAGTACTGAACCACTGGCGACAAGGGAAGAAAAGAAACGAAATTACTGCAAAACAGTTGGACAAAATCATCAAAATCGGTGCTTTCAATGAGCAAGGTGGCTTTTGGCACACAACATTGATTGAAAGTGAACTTATTGACTATTTTATCCCGTTTCTTCCTTTAGAAAGAAAAAATGTAAAGATGTGTGCTCAAGCTGCGCTAATGGCAAAAAACCGTTTTTTCTATGATGAACTTTTGACAAAAATTGCCAACGAAATGCTGTATTTCCCAGAAAAACATGAGGTTTTCTCGACTTCTGGGTGCAAGAAAATAGCCACAAAAGTAGACGTTATTACTAATTATTAGATACATTTGCACATTATCAATTATTTAATTCCTTAGGTAGACTTACATATACAATAACTTGCGAAAATATAGCTTTTCAATACCTTAGGCTTTTGACATTTAGAAGTAGACTTGAAGCAAGAAATACAAAGCGTTGCAAAATGAATATTCCAAAACTTGATGCATATTTGCAGAGTATGTCGCAGCTTAATTTGTTCAATCTTCTTCGTTCGTTTTTCTTGATTTTAAGCACTAAACAAATTTACATTTAAAGCGCACGCCACATTAAGTATTAAGTGCTTTAGTATCTAGTTGGCAACTAACGAAGAATTCACTGAGGCATAAACAAAGGTCATGCATAACGTTAGCATAATGGTTAGTTTTATTGTTAGTCTTAAAAAATGAGTAATGCGACTCACAGTCGAAAGCATACAATTATTTATTCCATAGATACTGAGATTTACGCATGGGAATTCCATTTAGTAAACATTCGTTTGCTCACTGCTATCAAGCAAATCAGAGACGCGCTTCTGATTGGACGTACAATGTTTAGTCACTAGTGAGTGAAAATCGTACGTCGAATCAGAAGCGCGAACGCAAAGTTCACCGTCAACAAACTTTCAAGCGCCTTTGCTAGTCCGGAGCGAAAATGACTGCTCAACAATGCAAGTTCAGGTGCTTCAGCGGAAAAAAATAGCCCATTAAATAACCTTTAGAATTGCAAACAAAGCAAAATGAGGACGATGAGTATACCTTTTTGTGAATAATTCTGCCGTCTAAAACTCAAATCACGAAAAAAGAAAACGCTGGGTGATTTCTTTGAGACAACTCACTTATTCGAGTGCAAACGTCTGAAATATCTGCTACTTTCTATTGAAATAACCACAAAAACTGGAAACTAATAGATGCCAGGAGCTTTAAGGTACTCATCTGCTAAAGATACGCAATTTTTGAGTTAAGTTTTCATTGAAGAAACTTTGCCGATTGATCATGAAACGACGCCGCCGTCAGACTTCTCTACAAAGCAACGCAACAATCCGTATTCAGAAAAAAAAACAGTGCAGCTCAATCACCAACAGCAGAAAGCCAGTCTGAATCGTCAAAAGGTACAAAAGCTTTTTAATCGACTTTTATCAGTTGCATTCGAGCGAAGGCTCAGTGCGGTTCAACCTGCAAAGTTCCTCACCACCAAAGTAAACTTGTCTTTTGAAAACAAAATAATATTATGATTAAAGGTATTATTTCACCTTTGATTCTTTGGTGCAAGATTTGTTGGGGTTGTTATTTTAGTTTGTTTCAATTTTTTTATTGTACTAAGCGTTTTTTACATGTAGTCTTTAAATGTCGTTCTATCTCACTTTAGCTTGAAAAACTGCTGCTCTGATAGAAGACAAACATTGTCAAACATTACATTTAAAAATCTCAGTATCTATGGAATAAATAAATTACACAATAGAAAATGCTTGTAGGAATTTTATGCACTCGTTTTCTTGATACTTCACAAGCTGTGTATAAAAACCGTACGCGCGAATTTTCCATTGAGTATTCTCAATTTATCCTTGATGCTTCTGTTTTAATACTTTTCCGTGAAAAGGGCCGTTCCTTGCCTAACTGTTTCTAACAGGAGTTAGAAGGCTATTTCATAAAAAGAGGTCGCCGAGTTTGTTTTTGAGGTACAAGGCTTAGAAAATGGGGTATTTTGTTGAAAAAACGCGCATATTTAAACACTGACATTTTCAAAGAATAAAGTTAAAAAAATGTGGTAAAACAGAAATCAACTCTCTTCAAAATTTGCAAAGAAAATTTATCAACTGTTTTCTTCAATTTTCAAGTAATAATAGGGTTATTATGGCTTTCTTTACAAATAAAAATGCTTTGAAGTTAAGCGATGTCGCGGGATTTGTTCCAAGGTAGGGGTCGATTTTTTTTTACAAAAGTGTACTGTTCTTCGTTCCATATATTAATGTCATTTTCTTGTGTTTCACATATGTTGTAGTCTTAATACAAAGCTTCATTTCACGAAAGAAAAAAATTGGGCCCACCAACTCCGTTTTCGAGATATCTTTCGGTAAAGATGAAAAAAAAAATAATAATCTGGCCATCTTAAATGCCGCGCGGGGACTGGGATCTAATAGTTAGTCGTTTACAGCGTAAAACGTTTAATATTTGTTCTTTTTGTAGCAAATTGACTTTAAAATCCAAAAAAAAAAAAGAACTACCATTGCTTTTCAATCGAACACAAATGTGACTCAGAAGAAAAAAATGAAGGAGAAAATAATCAGTAATTTGACCAACGGTAGTGTGCGCGTGCGCTCAATCTTGCGCGCGCGAGCAATTCCCAGGAGCGTCCTTAAGCATGTTCTCCAATTGGCTGCCGATAAATTTATGCTTTGAATCATAAATTATTGCACCTTATTACACTTTTTGAAAACCACTATATTTTCCCCAGGTCCTAGATGAAGGCGATGTGTACTTAGAATGGGGTCAGCTAATGAGTAATTGGGACTACGCCGTTCGTAAGAAACCAAAGAATGTTCGTGATATGGTTCGGAAAGGAATTCCCAATGCTTTAAGAGGACTTGTATGGCAGCTACTGTGTGATGCTAGAGATTCGCCTCTGAAAGAAGAATATCCTAAACTGATAAAGGTACGATTGTGTTGATGATGATAATGATGTTAGCGCGAATTGTATGTATGTTTTAATTTTTTTAGATTTTCCAATGGTGATGATGCTGGGTCGTTTGCGCATGAGTTGGAAACGGTACTGTTGCGATATCACAACGATTCGGCAGATTATTAAAATGTTTCGTTATAAACTACGGTTACGACACAATACGGTGCTGTTTCCCACTCATACGAAAACGAGTCTAATGATGGTATTATTGATGGTACTGATGAAGTTTGTGATTTATGTGATGGTGACTTTATGTTAATAGTTTTCGTATAAGTGAGAAACAGTACCGTATCTTATCGTATTTTATCGTATCGTATCTTACCGTATCGTATGGTATCGTATCTTATCGTGTTTTACCGTATCGTATCTTATCGTATCGTATCGTATCTTACCGTATCGTATCTTATCGTATCTTATCGTATCGTATCGTATCGTAGCCGCAATTTCTAAGAAAACATTCATTTTTTCTGCCGTATCGTAGCCGAACCGTTTCCCACTCATGCGAAAACGACTGTAATAGTGGTCGTGGTGTGATCATGATGATGATGATGGTGATGATGTTGGAGTGATGATGATGGTTTTATCTCCTGTTGTTAAAATGTCAAGGAAACCCACACTCGCTTACGTTTTTAGTGGGGTGACACAGGGAGCCCGGCACACGAGCATGAAACTAAAAACGTATAGATTCCTTGCAGTTCGTTAGAATGAAGCTTAACCTGGAGGACAAAACAATGGCTTTCAGTTCCCAAGAGAGCAAAAATATTTGTTTTGTCCTCCAGATGTGGCTGGTTTGACGTCACGTGCAAGGGATATATATTCGAGATAGACGAGCAATTCCAATGTGTTATTGTTTCAGACTATTTCAGCGTGTGAACGTATGATCAAACGCGACATTGCTAGAACATTCCCGGATCATTCATTCTTCAAAGACAAAGATGGTATAGGGCAAGGGACGTTATTCAACGTTATCAAGGTAATTACAGGTCGTACTGGTGGTTTGCAATTTACGTTGCGGCAGCCATCTTGGATGAAGATGACCAAAATCTTTCAAATTAGCGCCTATTCTATGGAGTGCACGCTCTAAAAGTGTGCAACATAAAAACAACTAAATAATGCTATTTTATGCTAATTCTTTAGTTTGCTTTTGTTTAAATACTATTTACTATTTACCAATAAATAGCGACAATTGTTGCACACGTTTAGTATTTGCAGTCCATAATCCATCCAACCTGGATTCCTTTCTTTTGTGCTTTGTTCTCCAAAGGAATGGTGTCAAACCATCTCTTACGCTGTACAAAACGTGAAATTAATTACCAACTAACTACTAATCAAACTCATTCTTGTAAAAACCGGATTACATGCCATAAATATTAGAGATTGTAAAGCACATTGAGACTTTAGGTAAAGTGTGCTAAATGCGATTTGAAAACTAGTAATACCAAGAGAGTATGAGATAAAAGAGCTTATCACTGCACCCCATCAGGGGCTCTACTCTTCGTGCTATTTTCAAAAACTTGTTACGAGTCTCCGCAATGGCCAATCACGTTCCGTTCCCGAAATAACTTCAGTTTAAAAATAGAATGAAAAGATCCCCGGATGAGTGTAAAGCCCAATATGTCTTACTCTCTTGGTAAGATATACAAGATTGGACTTCGTCGGTATTTCTAAGTTATACACCGTATAGTGACGATAGCGATACTGACGTTTCGGACGTTAATAATATCATTACTCAGTATCGCTATCGTCACTATACGGTGTATGACTTATCTACCCTTTTTATAAATGAGAACTACATTGCACTACACCAAAAGAAATACATGCGTGATCGCTACCCCGACCTTCAACGTTAGCCATGTTGAACTGATCGGCCGGTTGCAATCGCCGACAATATTGTGAATCGAAATACTTTATAGCATTTGAACTCTCTTCACTCCTATTAGATTACCGTGGTAACAGCATCTGTTACGTTCTCTGAATGGACCCAACCCCAACCCAACCCCCTTCCCCAGGGGTGGATCCAGAAACATTGAAAAGGGGGGGGGGGGGGGGGGAGGGCAATGATCAAAAAATGATTCAGGAATTTTGATGGGTGGCACTAATAAAAAAATTGCCGATTTCAATCAGAAATTAAGAGAATTATCTATAAAAACAAATTCCTTGGATCCGCCTCTGCTCCCCGGCTGTAATGGGGAACAAGAGCCCATATCAATAATGCAAGTAGCATCTATCAAATATAGTCAACGTATTTTTGGGTAAGACATAGACTAGCTGTGTTTCATCCGGAATGTTGGATATTTAAACACAGGCTAGAAACAGACATTTTTTATTTAGTGTTGTGTTTTACATGGTTCAGGTACATGCTATTCACAGCAACTGTACAGAAGTTCACCTAATTGTTCTCTGTTTCTTGTTGTTTTTCTAGGCTTATTCAGTGTATGATAAAGAAGTTGGTTATTGTCAGGGGAGTGCTTTCATTGTAGGAATATTACTTATGCAGGTACGCACACCGTGTTTTCTACTCTGTCATGGTAATCTGTTTACCAGCACATGGCCTAGTGGTCAGAGCGTTGGGCCGGTGGTCCTAGGTTCGATTCTTGCTCTGGACACAGAGATTGTACTTATCTGGGCCAGATTTGGTCAAAATATATTTTCTCCGTCATGCTTTGTAATATAGCCAACTGGTTTGTCTTCTAGCCAGTTGGGATTCTTAACAATGTTATGCTTGAATTTATTAGTATTCCGTTTCTGATTTGTCTCTCCAATTAGCTAAACAGCTAAATCCGTCGAGAATTAAATTAAATGCAATTGTGTTATTTTACCAACACCGGCTGTTGTTGCTTTCGTCGAAATTTGTTATATTTGCATGTAAAATATTCAAATACTTTGTTGAATTAATTTTTTCATTTTAGATGCCAGAAGAGGAAGCATTCTGTGTTCTTGTGAAACTAATGATGGACTATCGTATGCGAGAGATATTCAAGCCAACAATGGCTGAACTAGGTCTTTGTATATATCAACTAGAAAATTTACTGCAGGTAACATTAACTGACTAATGGTCTTGAGACTTTCGTGTTGGGTAAATGTTAGAATATCAGGGACCTTAAGCATTAGAATGGGAGAGACGACGACGAGTTTGGACTTTATTTTTGCTCAAAAAACATGTGTAGTGCGTCATATTTAGTCACAACGTCTTCAATGTGTACAACAACTACAGAAAATGCAATTACTACCTCAAAGAAAGACTCAAGACACATATAAATCAACTAAGTCAATTGCAGTTGTAAATGTAATGATAAGTTAGACACCGTAGAATGATAGTAGAGAGAATTGACGTTTCGGACGGTAGTCCTTCGTCGGAGTAATACCAACTCGTCGTTGCCATCGGCTTTCGTTCTCATGCTTTAGGTCCTTATTGATCAAGACTGCCACAGCGTAACCGAAACGTCAATGTACAGACCACGCCGTGTTTCAAACCGAAATGAGCGATTAGTCCTTCTCGCATGAGCGGGAAACGGTACGGTTACGATACCGTTACGATACAGTAGATAATTTGAATGTTTTCTTAGAAACTACGGCTACGATACGATACGGTACTGTTTCCCACTCATACGTAAACGACTCTATTCTAACGTAGTTTCCCATTAGACTCCGTGAGTGCCTGGGGCTGGTTCCGTTATATCATGTCAGTAATATTCCAATTAGTGTTGATTGAATGAATTAATCAGAGTGAGATAGTGCCGTTCACATTTACTAAGAAATGTATGAAACCGGGACCTTTTGTCCGTTTCCCATACATTTCCTTTTAAATTTCGCACTTTTGGACTGCTTGTATCTCATTGAAGTCTTATTCACTTTGTAATTTTATTAAACTTGATCATTCAAAGCATCCTCTCTTGTTGTTTGGTAAGATATAAGGAAAATTTGCCTCAGGCCTCACGTCAGTTTGAAATCGGACAATGGATGTTGGAAATAGACTATAAATTTATGTATTATTTATTATTAATTATTCAAAAAAGTAATACCAGTTTTTCAAATGTGTATTCATTCTGATGACGATTGTTTTCTATTTCTAGGAAACTTTACCAAATTTATATGCTCATTTTCAAGCGCAGGTAAGCCTTTGGTGGACCAGACATTTTAGAACCACAGACAGACCACCCTCTTAGATTGGGCTTCCTGTGTCATATTTCGTCATAACGATTTGCTCAAATGGCAATCATATGGTGATTCTATTCTTTTGTCGCTGTAACGCATATATTCTTCGTTTTCAAATGACGTCATCAAAAGTATGACAAATTCATTTTTAATCAAATTGAAACATACCTGCTATATGTTATAGCCGTAACGATTATTAAAATACTTTGTAGAAATATGGGTCCAAAAATTTTATTCATTTGCGAAATATTTAGGTAAAAATTGTGTCACGCAACGCTATCACGTAATTCGAATCGAAGGATAAATATCGCGATAAATTCGTCTTTGTTATGAGACTTTGTCTTAAATAGACTCCTGAAGATTCAGTTTAACTATACAATTAAAAAGTCTGATCTAAAATACTGAATTTGCCTTATTTTGAGACCACTAAAGTTCATCATCCAACATGGCGACGCCATACATTTTTACCAAATAACAATAATCTTTGATCGTCAATAGTTCGGTAGCTATTTGCTCTAGAAGCTTCAAATTGGGCAGAATTACATTGTTTTGAATGCTCTCAAAGGATATGAATGTAGTTTCTCAGTAAGATTTAAAATAAAACATTTTGCCTGATTTATCACGTGGTTGCAAACGAAGAATACCATGAGTATATACTATAGACTACAGTTAACTGGGGGAACAAATCTTACGCTACTCTGACGCTCTAAAAATCTCCTAAAAACTAAAGATATGAATAAATGAGACTCGCCACGAGGAATTTATTTTGAATCAATAACAAGAGTTGAAGCGAGATTCATGTTTGATATTTATTTTTCTCTTCTTTCAGGGTTTCCATACCGCCATGTATGCGTCATCGTGGTTCTTGACACTTTTCGCTTCTGTTTTCCCTCTTAATGCTGCTTTTAGAGTTATGGATGTTTTTATTTCGGAGGTAGTGAAACCATAACATTTTCCCTTCTCTTCTTTTCTCATTTGCCCGCTCTTTTCTTGTCTGCTCTGCTCTTTTCTTCCCTTCTAGCTCTCTTCCATTCTTTTTTTCTTCTCTTTTCTTTTCTTCTGTTCACTTCGCGTCTTTTCTCGTGTCCCTTTCTTTCAGCTGCTAGACCTTATTCGCTTCCATGTTTATTTACCCATTTCAGACCATGTGATGTCACTCTTGGGAAATGATTCTTTTATGCGTGAATATTTCAACACATTTTTCATAAAAGAACCATTCCCTAGAGAGTGTCACATGATCTGAAATGGGCAGTTTGCATACGAAGCCGAAAAGGTCTATTCGATGTCCAGGTTTTGTAAACTAAGATGTTTTTTTCTTCTTTTTCTTTAGGGCCGCGATGGGCTATTTCGTGTAATAGTTGCTATCTTAATGCTTAGCGAAGAAGTGCTACTACAGCTTGATATGGAATATATGTTAAAAGTAAGAACATATTATATTAGAAATGTAAAAACGAATGGTACATATTGCACACTAGTTTATTGCGCTCCTTCTAAAAGGCGTCCTAGATACAATATATGCAATTTAAAAAAATCATAAATGATTAATAAGGGAGAGAACAATACAAAATTATAGCCATGACCGAGTTTTTTAATCAGCAAGAGATTCGTCCTGATTTGCATACAACTTTAACTTCAATTTTCTCCAAAAAAATAGTATTTGTTGCTGTTTGTTGTTAGATGATGTTAAATGATTTTTTTCAGCAATATAAAATATTCGCAACTGATCTTTATGAGGTTTAAAACGGTTCATCAGCTGCTCATATTTTATATATCACATACATGTATATTGATGAACATAAATTACCACAATATATATGTTAATAACGTGGACTGAAACAAACAATTAAAGACAGAAGCCACCAAACAGGCAAACAACCAACTACAAGCAATCAGACGAAACTCAATGTACAAATAAACAAGAAAGCGAATAAAGGATAAACGTAAACACAAACCAACAAATAAACAAACAAAGGAAATAAATAAAAACAAACAAGTACTTAGACTTTATTGCAGTCATTTTTGTTTCGGGCCCATTCCTTTCTACTCATTTGATAGGGAAATGGGCCCGAAACTCAAACCAACTCCAAAGGAGCAACGGGGTCAAACGTCTGCGCATGCTCGAAAAAAAATATAAGAAAAGGCGAGCAAACGATTTCGTACCCAGTGCTTCCTGCGTAGGGACTTCTAAAGAAAGCTGCGAAGGAGAAAACTTTCACAATTTTTTTTCCAAATGAAAACAGGTATTAAAATATATTGAAGTCAATTGCCAAACGATGTGATTGTTTGCAAATGCAAAAAACACGCATGCGCTGACGTTTGGCCGCGGTGCCCTGCAAGGGAGTCTTACGAGTACTTAACAAAGACGCCAACAAGCTAGATAATCGAAGAACTTAACAAGCAAAATAATATCAAACAAATTAGACAAGAGAACTTAATTTGGAATCACGGTGTATTCTATTATTTGTATTTCTCACAGTATTTTCAGAAAGAAATGCCAGAGAAATATGAAAAAGATATGGACACAGTCATGAAGGTTGCGTCAGAATTAAAATTTAATTCCAAAAAGATGAAAAGGTTGGTATACTTTGATTTTTTTGAAATATTCCTTTTAAATTTCTCCACTAAAATGCCTTGATACACGCTAACAATCAATTAATAAAACCCTTTTTTTAATTTATCGTTTGTTAAGTTTTTTTTTAATGTGTGGCAGGTTAGAGAGAGAATACACTCGCGTCAAACATAAAGAAGCTGAGGACAACGAAGAGATTCGCCGACTAAAGACAGAGGGCAGACTACTAATGCAGAGAATAGATGAGCTCGAGCAGGTGATATTTATTTTGTTTCAAAAAACATTAAAAGAGAATGTCAAAATTGCGTCATATTTCGTCATATAGCTTTGCATTTATTAATTTATTTTCCACACTCGATTGGTCACATTTTCGTTGGTGCTTTTGGTTTATTTCCACTTTATTACACTACGCCATAACACGCATTTAAAAATAATCTAAAAGAGCTTAGTTTGTCAATAACGATTTGCTGATCTGATTCCGACGATTGTATATTCTCAAAATGCACTAACTGATAGCTGATTGTTATGTTTTTTTAGGAATGTTCAAATTTAGCTGACAGATTAATCCAGGTAGGAGAGACTTCTAGTCATTGCTGAGACAATACTTAATCTATCAATTCATTAAGGTCGGTACACACTAGGCGACAAGTGGCAGCGACTTGCCCCCGCGAAAGGTCGCAGCGACAATTTTCCACCGTGTGTACTAAGTATTTTTGACGGAAATTGTTGTCGCCGCGACAGAATTTTGTCGCTGCGACTTGCCGCAAGAAATCCAACCGGTTGGATTGTTGAACAAGTGCACACTGAAGCGACCCGTCGCGGGGAAAAGTCGCTGCGACTTGTCGCCTAGTGTACCGACCTTAAGAAACGCTACGATACACGATGTATGATTCGATTGTTTTGATACGGTTATGATACGATATGGTAGTGTTTACCACTAATGCGAAATGTCTCGGTTGTTAAGGCATCAACAATTCTTGGTATTTTTATGATCAATATTAGAGAGGTTATTTTATCGATTAAGAATTGGACGGACAGATTATAAAACACTTTTATATTAGTTTCATGCAGGGTTCAAATTGCGATGTTGACATACATTTTGCGTTTGCATGATTTGATTTCCTTTTTCTATTCGTATTTGTCGTCAAGGTTATATATTTGTCAAGTAAAATAACATATTTTATTTACTAATGTAGTAGAGTACACTCACTAAAAGTGTGCAATTCTATTGTTTTCTTTTGTTTAACTAGTGCTATTTACTACTAAACAGTGGCAACTGTTGCACACTTTTAGTGTTTGCACTCACGTTTATTCAAGGTTTATAGTAATTAGTAATAGCTGTTCCTCCATATTTTGCTGTCTTTTTGCATGTATTTGCAAACGGTACCCAAAATCCAGGAACTGTAGTGTTGTTTGAATTGTACAAACAAGTCACAATAAATGTTCTTATTTCACGGCTTTATAGTTACTTCCATTCCAGAGATTGCAGTGAACAACCTTACCAAGACTGACAGCCATTTTGATTTGTTTCATAAGGACAGGAAACCCAAAATTTAACATTAAACATGAACCCCAACTGAGCAACGACAGTAATAGCTTACTTTCGATATTGTGATTGAGCGACTAATGCACAAAACAATTGAAGACGAGACTGGTGAAACAATCAATATTCCTTAATGATATTCTTCTTCTTTTCCCCGGAGCCTCGGTTTTGTGCATGGTCACTCAACCAGAATATCGAAAATGAGCTATTGTTTGATGAGACTTGATTATTACCTACATTATCACCGGTGATCTATTGCAAAACGTTATTGCGTGTTTCGTTGTAGGGACAAGTGACACGAGCGCAAGAACAAGAAGAAATCTATGCCCTAAAGAATACATTAGCTGTTACTAAGCGCCACGACAAAGACGCTACTTTAGCCCTGGTAGAAGCCAATAAAAGAATAGAAGAGCTGACAATGTTTAAGGTATTACATGCAGTTGGATCAAACATGCACTCATGAAGTGATGGAAAGATGTGTTAATAGATTGGCCTGATTCCATGCTCCGGAATATTCGATTTTTTTTTTCGTCTAAAAGCCTTTTAAAAATAAAATTTTCATCGATGATAAGAAATAACAGTACTGTCATGGAACATGTACGTCAAATAGGTTTATGGCAACTCGTCGTCGTCTTCGCCCCTCGTCCTAATTCTTAAGGTTCTTAATATGAGGGACCAAATCGATTGATTTGAATGAGTTTTCCTTCGAGGTGAACATGTATTTTCAGAAGTTGTTGTCAACAGTAAACACGTTTTCACTAAACATGACTGATTGCACATATTTAAAAGTAAAGTTCAAACTCGTCGTCGTCTCTCTCGTTCTGATGCTTAAGGTCCTTATTATTCAGTGCATATCGTAGCCTTACGATTTACCATACCACTCATACTTAACCACACTTGCACTCATCATGCACTACTAACTTAAAAGTCGGTGCACTGGTTCAACAATTGGATTTTATGTTGCAAGTCGCAGCGAAAAAAAAATCAGTTGCGGTGACAACAATTTCCATCAAAATACTGAAGATCGGTACACACTAGACGACAAGTCGCAGCGACTTGTCCCCGCGACAGGTCACAGATACAATTTCCCCCGTGTGTACTAAGTATTTTTGTCGGAAATTGTTGTCGCCGCAACTTGCCGCATAAAATCCAACCATTTGGATTGTTGAACCAGTGCACACTGAGGCGACCTGTCGCGGGGAAAAGTCGCTGCGACTTGTCGCCTAGTGTGTACCGAACTTTAGTACACACGAGGGGAAATTGTCGCTTCGGCCTGTCGCGGGGACAAGATGCTGCAACTTGTCGCCTAGTGTTTGTACCCACCTTAAAGCCTGTTCATTGATTCGTTTCTGTTCTTTCAGACGCATGTCCTCAGTGAATTGTCAAAGCGAGAAAGTGACGAAAAACCTTCAACTAGAGATATGAAAATTATAGCGATGCAAGCAGAGATAGAAGAATATAGACTAAGAGATGTTAAATCTAATCAATTAATGGATGATATGGCTAGAACCATACAGGATTTAGAAGACCAGGTAACAATCTAGACAAACAGACAGACAACACAGAGATAGACACATAAAGACAGACACGGGTGGACAAACAGATAGACACAAGAAAAGACAGACACACACGGACAGACAGACAGAGACAGGCACAAGGACACACGGGCACAGACAGACACAGACACATGGACAGAAACATGGATAGACAGACGGATGGACAGACACAGACACACGTACAGCCACATGGATAGACAGACACAGAAACACGGCCAGACAGACTAGCAAAAACAACGAATAGACCAATAAACATGGACACAAACAAACCAGCAAACAAATAAATCACTGATGAGGGGAAAACTGGAAAACGGATAAAAACACATAACAAACAAATAAACAATTTCATACAACCGAACAATGGTAATAAGATAATAAGGTGTATTTCAAGATGATTCTCAAAGTTTGCATCCTTTCAATGTTTAGACCAATTCACATATTGTTTGATTAATTCACCTTCAAACTTTTCAATTTCGTGTTTTAGCTTTTTGCTCTTAAAAAGGAAAATCAAGCGAAGAAATCAAGCTACCCTCAAGTCACCTTCACAGGATCCGAAGACAATGCTAGGGATGGATCTAAACAAATATAGCTTATCATATGTTTTTTTTCGTTTACAACCAAATTCGTTGTAACGCGACCGCCGTTTAAAAACTTTGTTTTCATTTTGGTCTTTTCTGAACCGTCAATCAATTTCAAAGGGCTGAGGTTGCCCTAGCACGTTCTGTCATTGGTTAGTTTAAGCAAACTCTGCACTTGAAATTGATTGACGGTTCAAGACCAAATCAAAACAAAGTTTCAAAACAACGGGTCGCAATACAACGAATTTGGCTGTAATACGGGTGATGTTTTGTGAGTTTCGAATGCATTTTTCCGATGTGAGAAAAAATGCGAGCAACGAAGAAAAATTTTCACCCGTATTACACGAAAAAACATCTAATGAGTTACTTATTATAAGACGTATAAAAACGCTTTCAGCATAAAACTAAAATAGATAGCAGATGTTTATTAAAGAGCTAACGGTTTTTTTTCCGTTGAAGGTGTAATATGGTAAAATGACGTAAAAGGCGTATTATAGTGACTGTGACAGTGTTTTTCCATGAAATTTTCGCTGCGCTTTTAGCGGAGACCTCTTTACTGGATGCGCGATGTCCATGCATGGGTAATAAGGATGAGTATTTTTGTTTTCTAATAACCAGCGAAACTAGAGTGCATGCACTAAAAGTGCAATTGTCGCTGAGACCTGTCGCGTGGAAAAGGTGCAGCGACTTATCGCCTAGTGTGTACCGACCTTAAGAATCGAAGTTGCATTGCATAAGCGATTTGAATTATGGCATCATTTTACTACAACTACCAGCATTCTTGCTAATTCTCTTTCATAATCCATTTTTTATCTCTGTGGAGATTAATAAAACAGTTTGCACGAATTGACTGTCATCACACTAGAATCACATGATGAAATACATAATTCATGTGAAAAAAGTTCATTCGTTGATTTGGTAGAGTACAAACACTTAATGTGTGCAACAGTTGTCACTATTAAGTAGTAAATAGCACTAATTAAACAAAAGAAAACAATATAATTAGCATAAAATAGCACTATTTAGTGGTATAGATGCCTTGCATGTGACGTCAAAGCTGCCCCATCTGGAGGACAAAACAAACGATTCTTAATCTCTTGGGAGCTGAAATCCATTGTTTTGTCCTCCAGGTTGAGCTGCATTCCAACGAACTGCAAGGGATCTATACTTATGTTGCGCACTTTTAGTGCATGAGCTCTAGCATATACGTCAACAAAGTTTTTAAGTTTTAATTATATAGCTTGTAAACTGAAAAAGATATACAAATCTTGTTGAGTTTTTAGAAAAAAATGTGTTTCCGCACGAAGTCGAGGTAAGTACATTGATACAGGCTTGCCATACATTTCCATGAAAAAAAACATATCACCGTCAGTTTGAAACCTACTAAGCTAAAATTGGAATTGTAATTGGATTATGAATTTGGTTTTCTCAGAAATTAAATAGTTTGGATTTTAATTTAACGTGACTGGAGTCTAATGGGATACAAACGAAAGCCAGCAAAGCATTCTGGTAGTTGTAGTATCGCCTAGTGCTGTGGTCTGAAAGCCTAACTAAATAGATAAAGTTATGTTTTGAAATTTACCCATTTTATTATAAGTAATACCATGGCACAAGGGAAATTAGCAAAACTAAAATTCCCCGAATAGGCCCTTTCCGAGTTTGATAAAAAAGATGCATTGTGGTCTAGCTTTAGTACAAACAACACCATATAAGGCATAATGACAAAAGATGTTTGTGCTGAATCTAGACCATAATGTACCAAGTTTGGTATTTCAGAAAAGGTCTATGGTGACGGAAAATTTGTAGAAGTCCTGAGGGACAAATTTTCCCGTGGCAAATAAGGAGAAAAGATGCGGTTTTAGTTGTGCGGGTTTGAAGCCACGTTAGAGTGCACGCACTAAAAGTGTGCAACGTAAATACCACTAAATAGTGCTATTTTATGCTAATTTATTGTTTGCTTTTGTTTAATTAGTGCTATTTACTACTAAATAGTGACAACTGTTGCACACATTTAGTTTTTAGACTCAAACTAATTTACATAGTATGGCTACCAAAATGTTGTATTGAGCTAAACTGATTCTCATAAATTTGCAAAAAAATGTATTATAAACATAATAATATGTACATGATCAGTTCAATAAAGCTGTAGAAACTTGAAAAAAATTGCTTTGTGTACTGTAGAATTGGGAAACTTAGTAAAAAGAAAAAAGGGAGGGAGGAAGGAAGGGAGGGAGAAAGAATGAAAGAAACAAAGGGAAAAAAGAAAATAACCCTTATATGTCATTTTCAATTTATTTTATGATCGAGAATGCGCACATTTGCAATACGCAATCCACAAGCTTGGAGAAGCACTTCCCAAATGGAAAGCGTGCAGTAGTTTTTTTAAAGAGAACACGTTTTGCTCCAGTGCACGTTTAGCAGGGAGATTAGAAAGATCAGGCACTGTCTTCTACATTTCCCTTATGCATAGACCCAAAGATTGGGATGTTGCAACATTGCATTTTTTTCTACAGTTAGCCCAAAATGGAATTTCTAATAAACTGTGTTAATTTATTTGTTTTTGTTTGTTCTTGTTTTTTTTTCCTCTAACCCACTACTCATCAAATCAGAGATAGTGATTCCCCGAAACATCATATGACATTGTTCAATCAAATCCTGCTTTTCAATGTTTTTATTCATTCATTCATCCATTAAGTCATTCATTCATTCATTCATTTATTCAATCATTCATTTATTTGTTTGTTTAATTGTTTGTTTGTATATTTGTCTGTCTGTCAGGTTGTTTGTTTGTTTGTTTATTAGCAATATGACATATATGTGAGGAAATTATAATCAAGGCATACATGAAGTACTTACCGGTTTGCAAAATCAGTCCTTGGTTAGGGCGTCCTCGCTACAAATTTCCAATGTTTCTCAAAAAAAAATTGAAGAAAACACAGAAACACAAAATAGTGTGGTTCAAAAAGTTTATTTAATGTGTTTTTAGGTAGTATTTTTTTGAACGATTTGGCGTATTTACCAAGATAAATAATTACAAACCTCAAACGCGCTGGGCTTTCTGTGTGCTAGCGAATGAAAACAAGTTAGCAATCGCGATCTTAGTCATTATGAAGCTCGACGTATACAAGTGTACATTTAAAACTGTATTTTGCGATAAATTAGTAATTTATACTGTATTACTTCGATTTAACCCTGGCAACTGTTTTCCCCGACAAATACTAAATATACGAAAAGTGGCCTCGATTACATGCGAAGATTGAAATTTTTGGTGTATCATTGCTGTTAAATACTAATTATTTAAGCTCATTGTATAGGTCATTGTAGGTCATTGTAGGTTATTGTAGGTCATTGCGCATTTTAACCACTACGTATTTATCACTACAAATATTTTATTCTCAAATAACTGAAATTCCCAGTGCTCTGTTAGAGTCAAGTTCTCGTGTTTTTAGGTGTTTATAATTCCTCAAATAAGCGCCCCCTAAGATGGGTGCACAGCTACTTATGATCCATTGCTTTTATAACATAGATATATTTTTTTAATCACTTTTTTGCTTTTTTTTCTAGCGCCCGTACAACGGAAAAACAATGCGTTGACAGCGCACGCACTGTCATATCATCGAATAACTTATCTATGTTATAGTTCAACTCTTCAGACGTCATTGTTTACTGCCGTCTCGGCCTTTTTTGACTGCACGCGTTCGAGAGACGAACTTAACTGTTATCGAACAGGGGCCGGTCACACGAAGCCTGAATAAAGTTATCCACTAGATACAGTTATCCACTAGATACAGTTATCCACTAGATAAAGTTATCCACTAGATACAGTTATCCACTAGATACAGTTATCCACTAGATACAGTTATCCACTAGATACAGTTATCCACTAGATACAGTTATCCACTAGATACAGTTATCAACTAGATACAGTTATCCACTAGATACAGTTATCCACTAGATACAGTTATCCACTAGATACAGTTATCCACTAGATACAGTTATCCACTAGATACAGTTATCCACTAGATACAGTTATCCACTAGATACAGTTATCCACTAGATACAGTTATCCACTAGATACAGTTATCCACTAGATACAGTTATCCACTAGATACAGTTATCCACTAGATACAGTTATCCACTAGATACAGTTATCCACTAGATACAGTTATCCACTAGATACAGTTATCCACTAGATACAGTTATCCACTAGATACAGTTATCCACTAGATACAGTTATCCACTAGATACAGTTACACACCCCGTAGGATTTCTTTAGAATTTATCCATGGATAGTGATTTATCCGGTGGTTAGCGTTATTCAGGCTTCGTGCAACAGACCTCAGATGATTTAGGTAAGATTTTCTTAGGTTTTTATGCACTGAATCCTACAATTTTCAACAACAAAACTCGCTTGTTTATTATTTTTGCTAAGACTACTCAAAGAGTTTGAGATTTTCAAAGAAAGGTAAGACTTAGTGGGATTTGAACGGGATTGACATTCTGGCAAAAAATGTACTCTAAGTCCTTGATTTGTGGATGGGATTTGGTTAAAATGCAGACTGTGAAATGGGATTCAGTGTTCCCCCACCCCTCCCCTTCTTAACTCTGAAGAAAATATAGTACATTGAATTTTTGTAATACTTTATTAATAACCATAATTATTATATGACCGTGAATCTTGGAGTCTGGACACTAGCAAATGGAGCAATCTGATTGGTTATACGCGCTTCCCGACCGGTTAATATCCCCCTGTATTAAGACCGCGGACCGATCGACTGAGTAGCTGGCCTTTTCACGATTGAATAGCTGATTGTTTTTTTACATTTTCAAAATATTTTCATGGGATAAGAGATCGTTGATGAGAATAAAGACTACAGAAAATCCCATTCGATGTGTTTTTTATCGTTATTATTATTTTTTTACCACAATTTTTGTAGTTTTTCTCTACTTGGTTTTTGTTTACTTGCGAGAAAAGTCCTGTTCAATACAATCGATCGTCCGCACTTCACAATAAATCACACAATTTGCACAGAAATATCCAGCTTTAGTCGAGAATGCCTATAACACAAAAAGATTATTCGTTCTGTAAGCTTTCTTTCTTTCTTTGTTGAGAATTTGATGTTATAGATCCAAAGCCGACACAAAATGACTGCAAGTAATCGCTAAAACCAAACTCGTAAAACTACACCAAAACGATCTCATTCCAAAACAAACCAAAGTTTAAATTATAACTCGTAATTGATAATCGAGAATAGATAGAAATGGCATTGATAAAGTTGATTGTTTGGTGTGTTATTGCGAGAAAACAACGATGATCAAAACTATGCCAAATTCAAAGTTTGGGCTTTTCGACGAAAACGAACAAAAACTATCAACAGAAACGATTTGTCAAATCATGAAAACATTTATTGCATAAAGCTACTTACATTTTCTTAATTTCCATTGATAATTTGTCCATTTACACATTTTTTCTTGAGAAAAACGTCTCGCTAACTTTAGCACACCGTCCGGCTCCAGCATCGACTGACAGCATTTTCAAGGGTTTGTCAAGGTTTTCAGCCAATCACCGCGCGAAAAATATCATGATTGATTGATTGATTTTAATTTTTTTTAAGAAAAAAATTTGTTCTAGTTTTTTAATTAAAAAATGTCATATAATAAATGCCTTATTAACCAAGCTTGGTCGGTCTGTACTTTTCGACCTCGGTCAAGATTCTCCTGTACAGACCTCCCGCTCGGTTAATAAGATCTAAGTCATACTAGTGATAGCCATGCAAACATTTAAAAATAAACCCTGATCTTTCTCTCTTTTTTATCTTTTTTCAACATATTCTTGAAATGGTTGCCCAGTTGAAATACTGATTTAGCAAATAGCAAAGTCATTTGAAAATCTTATATTTTTTAAGAAATAATGAGTCAAAATGTACAAAATAACTGCACGACATGATTATAATAAGCTTTGTAACTATATAATATGTGCAGCTTTGCATTTAGAACAAGAAAACTGAAAACTTGATATATCCGAATGACATTGTTATTCGCTAAATCAGTATTTCAACCTTTTCAAGAATAGCTGTATCTCATTAAAAAAACAAAATATATTACTATAATACTAATATTATCTAAATAATGAGATTCTTATTTTTAAAATAACTAAAATAGACCTGAAACAATTTTTCCACCTTTATTTTAATTGTATGCACCTTTTTGTTATACTATACATTTCATGTTATTTTGAATTTATCCCGAGGAGGTGGGGGGGTGGTGCGGTACTGCCTTGAAAAGTGGGAAGGGGTGCTCGTCAATACCTTTAGGGTTCTTAAATTATAGGATCCTGTGCACCTTCTAGGTTCAACGAACGGCTCACAGCCTCCTCCGCACCTTTTAATGCCAGAAAATATTTATTTACGTAATACAGAATAATAGTTAAATGTGGTTGCACATTAAAGGGTCCGAAATTAGGATTTGAGTTAATTTTTTGCAGCCCTTCCCTTTTTGAGGAGAGTACCTCCCTTATTCACAACAGTTTTGTTGGCCTATCCGATTCACATCCCCCAAAGTAAATCCTGTACAAATAGCGTGTTCTCTCCTTTGGTCTACAATAAGTGAATAGTGCTGTTTAAAGTTTGTTTGTTTGCACTCAAAACATACAAAGGATGCATGGGAGTCCCATTGTACTGAATACAAATGAACAGTACTAAATGATATGCAGAGCGTCTTCCCTATGGGTAGCAATATATAGAATACATACACATAAGGATGTAATAATGTTTATTGACAAAACATCTGTATACATATAATACAGCATCGTATAAAGTAATTACTAATCTTGAACCATTAATGATCAGCTAAGAAATTAATGTATTTATTTAACACATTTCAACTTGCATTGGGTTGATTATAATAAACAAAGAGTACAAGAAAATCCATAAACAATGACATATAAACGGTTGTATAGTCCCAGTCACTTGTAATTAATAAACATTTAGCATACCAATCGTGATAAGTATTTCCCCAACAGAGAAGCTCGTGAAAGTGTTTTCCAACTTGAAATATCAACATGCAAGTACTTATTCTGGTATCTATGAATACAATAACACTTGGTGGTTTTCATCAATATTTAACAAGGTTGAATGGTAGTAGTGTTAACTGACGTTTTGGACGTTAGTCCTTCGTTGGAGTAATAAGCCATATTACTTCGACGAAGGACTAACGTCCAAAACGTCAGTTACCACCACTACTACCATTCAACGGTGTTCAACGTATTTTTGTTATGAACCATCTGCGGATATTTCATAAACTTGCGTCAGCATTCTTTTTGGCGATCAAGATTCTCGATCTCCTGTACAAACCGACCAAGCTCAGTGAATGCAGTAAGACTTTTATTAAAAATCATTTTTGATTTAAAAAAACTAGGACAATTTTTGATCGATCATGATATTTTCGACTATTTGTTGATTGGCTGTAAACCGTGGTTCAGCTAGGATGAAGGACTCGCTAAATGTTCTCCATGGCTGGTGCACGAAACCTGTGCGAAAGTTTGCATGGATTTTTTCGCTAAAAATATGTTAACGGACAAATTATCAATGGAAATTAAGAAAATGTAAGTAACTTATTGCAATAAATGATGCCTTGATTTGACAAATGTTTTTTGGTAGTTTTTGTTGATAGTTATTTTGTCTGTTTTTGTCGGAAAAGTTCAGCCTTTGAAGTTGGCAAAAGTTTTGTAAAGCAAACGTATAATTTCTCGCAATAAAACAACAAAAGTACATTTTATGGATGCCGATTCTATCTATTCTCAATTATCAATTACGAGTAATAACTTTAATTTGTAAGTGAGATCGAATTCGGTCTAGTTTTACGAGTTTGGTTTTAGCGATCACTTGCAGTCATTTTGTGGCGGCTTTGGATATATTTTATTCACTCTAACATCAAATTCACCCAAAAAACACGAAGAAAAAATAACGAAGATTCTTTCTTGTTATCAGTTATAAGCATTCTCGACTGAAGCTGGATATTATTGCAGAATTTTGCTGTTTTGAACTGGTTTATTGAAAGCAGTATTTTTTGGACCCTTTTAGTCAATTCTACGCGCGAAGTATCGAGAATATCTCGTTTGATCAGCAAAAAAATTGTCTATGTTATAAAAGGAATGTCTCATGGTTAGCGAGCGTATATCCAGTTCTGGATGCACTTGGGAGGTTGCTTAAAGCACTCGAAAAAAAAGCTAGAGTGTCACTCCGCTTCGCGTCGTGTCACTCTTACGCTTTTCTCGTGCTTAGCAACCTCCCGCGTGCATCCAGAACTGGATATACGCATGCTAACCATGAGACATTCCTTAATTTTTTAATAAGTAAAAAAGACAATCACTTTCTCATATGATATTTAATATATCACAAAACAATCTTTACATGTATATCAAAATTTATGAATAAACTAATTATTTTATATGATTATTAAAAATGGATATTAGTGAATGACTAGGTGTAGATTAATATTGTAATGTGCATTTTCTTGCTGCATTTGAAAATATCTAAATGCAATATTGTATTTTGTGATACGTATAGGCACTAGAAAACATCAACAACAACAACAACAACAACAATGTTTATTTGTACCTATGAATACTACATATTACATAATTTACATATTTTTATATTATATATTGAGTAAGGTACTGGCCCTAACTAATAACTTACAATAGTTAAAAGAACGTTAGAGCCTGTTGCAGGTTAAAAGAGTTTTAGTATGGATGCCGGTACAAATTAACATTTTACAATACGGTAATATAAATACACAAATCTACAATACAAAACTAAAAAAAAGGCAAGAAAAAGGAAAAGTTATAAAAAAAATAATATTAATAATAATAATAATAATAATAATAATAATAATAATAATAATAATAATAATAATAATAATAGTAAATTTAATAATTATTAATGAAGTTGTTCTTAATGTTAACCTTAAAACCTGAAAAATTATAGTTTTTTATTTTCTCCTCAAGCGAGTTCCATATTTTTGTACCTTGGTATCGTATATTAAATATTCCAAAATTCGTTCTTGCTTTTGGTGGATAAAAAGTATTTTTAGAAGCAGACCTAGTATTGTATTTATGAATGTCGCTTAAATGCTTGAAAAAATGATTGAAAACTGGCGGTAAAGTCTTATTATTAAATTTAAACATAAAAACTGCTACATTATACTGTACTAAATCATGAATCTTAAGAGACAATCTCTGTAAAAGTGAACAACTGCATTTCGACTTCAAGCAAATGCTGCCTTCAAACTTTTATCACAGAAAGGCTATTAATAGTGAGTAAATAAAATGGCTTTAGTTTTTGGAAATTCCTCAAAATGAATTTTTTGGAGCGACTTTTTTATTGACTGCTGTAAACGCGCAAAATTTCAGTTTTTGTCAGTAAAAAATCATTGATTTTTGAAATGATGTAGCTCGCATACAAAACACATTTACGCGATACATTTCCTACCACAGTTTCACTATTTATTCTTTGCTAGGAAAATGCAAAAAGATTTTATAAAAATCAAAAAAACAGTAAAAATTAGTTATATTCAATTAAACCCTTTCCTAAGCAGCTTTTATCTCCTAAGTCCAGACTCGTCAGCTCTAACCTTTTACACCAAGGTATTCCTCTAATGATGCTTATTATAACTGTGTAAAAACATTATGCGCTTTTGGCCTAGTTTTTGCACAGCGACCGTGGGAATTTAGCCCTTTTTGCTAAAATTAACTACATAAATATGCAATTTAGGCGGAAATCAGATCGCAAAATTCTTCTATCAAAAACTTTTATTTGCCTTTATTTCGATACCTCATGTCTAAATACACTAAATATGAGAGTTTCCTTGATTTAAATGTATCCAGGGCTAAAGAAATATCACTTTATGACCGGTTTTTGAAACCGACAACCGATATTGTTTTGACGTTTATGCAAATTACTTTTCGATTTTCGGCGATCAAAGCAAAAGTTTGATGAAAAAACTCCTTTACTTTCTTGATGTGAATTTGAGTCATCAAAGAAGTTATTTTAGAGCTAAATGGAATCACAAAAAACGCCAGAAAATGATCCAAAGTGACTTAGTATTTCTATATCAATTAAAAACAACCGCTCATCTATCTAATGACAACACAAGTTTGATTGCCACCGAATCAGCGGTGCATTATTCTTGTATAACTCGCATTATTGCTAATGTGATATAAATATAATTGTACTAGCGATTTTAATCAAAAGAGGAGTGCTGCGAGTGGTTGGTTGGTGTGGTTATGAAAAAGTTAGATTGCCGTGGTAGTACAAAAATAATAGTTGAAACTTGGTGATGTTTGGATATATTTTGTAGTTCGTGGTCTACCTATAATGAGAGTTGATACTAAACCTGGAGGTCAGAGCGGTTATTATGGTCATCGCCGTTCAATATTACGTATACCTCAACATTAAAGAGACTCGAGAGTTATTTCAGGATTATACAATCTGTTAGATTGCAAAAACAGTGTCGAAAATCACATTGCATCTCTCCACTTGACTCGAAATTCCATAAATGAGTATGAATTGATTTTAGTAAGATCTGGAATGTTTGACATGAGAGAAAACTCGTTTTATTGCATTCTACCAAAAGTTTGGAACTCTTTACCTGAGGAATTACGTCTAAGTAAATCTGCTAGTACCATTAAAAAGAAGCTGTTACACTATTATACAAAAGCTCTAAATAGGTATGACACTGATATTCCACAAACTTGGAAAACTGTTTGCCCAAAGTGCTGTCGCACCAACAAACTTACAGCCAAACCTTAGATTTCTATTTTTTCCCTTCATATATATATTTCCTGTAATACTATTATGTTCATTTATTTATCCGTATGGATTTTATTTTTAATGAGCAACTATTGGAGCCTAGTTCTGTTGTGGTGGACTCACACATATGCACGTGTAAAGCCTTATAAAAACAAACAAACAAACAAACAAACAAACAGACAGACAAACAGACAGACAGACAGACAAATGAAGCAATTTATGAATGAATAAATGGAGAATATGACGCAGCTCAAAATTGTCATATTCATTAACATAATATTTATCTTGATCCCAATAACAACCATAACCATCATTATCATAATCATTGTAAAACCGTTTTTCCCCTTTTTCAAGATGTGACATTATGGTGCTGTAGCTAGCTCTGTTGTTACTGTACTCACTTAGTTAAAACAGATGAGAGTTAATAAAAAAAAAAACAATTGCAATCACTCGAAAAGTAAACAAATAAATAACAAAGTAAATAAAAGAATGAATGAATAAATCATGAATGAATGCATAGATATATGAACAAAAAAATAAAATAAAATAAATAAAAGAATGAATGAAGGAATGAATTGATGCATGAACAAATGAACGAACAAACGAACCAATAAATGAATTAAATCAAGCCACGAGCTTTGACGATTAATTGCCAAAAAATATTTTATTTGACATTCCAACTCCGAATAATTCCGTTCAGGTTAAAACTCATTTCAGATGTTATTTTTTACTTGGAATAAATACATAAAGGCCTAAAAAGACTTTTTTGATAACTAAAATAAAGATCGAAAAGGGAAAGGAATTTTTTCATCAAAGTTTTGTTTTGATTGCTGACCATCGAAAAGTAATTTGCATAAACGTCAAAACAATATCGGTTGTCGGTTTCAAAAACCGGTCATAAAGTGATATTTCTTTAGCCCTGGATACATTTAAATAAAGGAAACTCTCATATTTAGTGTATTTAGACATGCAGTATCGAAATAAAGGCAAGTAAAAGTTTTTGATAGGAGAATTCTGCGATTTGATTTCCGCCTAATTTGCATATTTATGTAGTTAATTTTAGCAAAATAGGCTAAATTCCCACGTTTGCTGTGCAAAAACTAGGCCAAAAGCGTATAATGTTTTTACACAGTTATAATAAGCATCATTAGAGGAATACATTGGTGTAAAAGATTAGAGCTGACGAGTCTGGACTTAGGAGATAAAAGCTGGTTAGGAAAGGGTTTATTTTGTATATTCAAAAATGTCGAAACACGGCTATAATTGAGTATAACTAATTTTTACTGTTTTTTTGATTTTTATAAAATCTTTTTGCATTTTCCTAGCAAAGAATAAATAGTGAAACTGTGGTAGAAAATGTATCCCGTAAATGTTTTTTGTATGCGAGCTACATCATTTGAAAAATCAATGATTTTTTACTGACAAAAACTGAAATTTTGCGCGTTTACAGCAGTCAATAAAAAAGTCGCTCCAAAAAATTCATTTTGAGGAATTTCCAAAAATTAAAGACATTTTATTTACTCACTATAAATATTCTTTCTGTGATAAAAGTTTGAAGGCAGCATTTGCTGGAAGTCGAAATGCAGTGGTTCACTTTTACAGAGATTGTCTCTTAAGTATTTTGAGATCTTTAAATATTTGACTTGAAGGCGCATCATAACTAGAAAGGTGATTATACGGACAGCCTTTTTTTGTACCATGAAAATTGGATCCAATGTAGTAGGGTAAGTATTACCCCACGTCAAAATGCCATAAATTATAAACAGATATGATAAAGGAGTAATATAAACTAATTAGAGTATCTAAACTGACATAGTAGCGTAGTTTAGACAGGACACCGACATTTCTTTTAATTTTTTTGGTTACATAATTGACATGCCAATTCCAATTGAGATTAGCATCTATATGAACTCCAAGATATTTTATTGTTGTGGTCTGTTTTAACTGTTTATTATTTATTTCGAAGTTAATGTTAACTGCAATTTTTCTTTGACGAGGATGAAATATTACAAACTTAGATTTATCAATGTTTAGTGAAAGTTTATTTGTGGATAACCATGTATGAATCTTTATAAGTTCCGAATTTATTTTTTCCTTTAGATCATTAATATTGTTGTTCTTATAAAAGAGACTAGCATCATCAGCAAATAAATGGAAGTCGAATAACGAAGAGCATAAATGAAAGTCATTGATGTATAGCAGAAATAATATTGGTCCCAGGACGGATCCCTGGGGAATACCGCATGTAATTGGGATTAGGTTTGAATAAACATTGTTGATAATTACTGATTGTTTACGGTCATCGAGGTATGACTTAAACCAAGATTTAGACAGACCCCGAATACCATAGTATTCAAGTTTTTTAGTAAAATGTCATGATTTACAGTATCGAAAGCTTTGCTGAAGTCTAAAAAAATACCGCAAGAATAGTTCTTTTCATCTATAGTTTTTTGAATTTTATCTACAATTCACAAAAGTGCAAAATCTGTAGAGTGATTGTTGCGAAATCCAAATTGCTTATATATTGCTTAATATAATATTGTTTTTATCTAAAAACTTCCACAAACGGGCTGCCATTAGTTTTTCTAATAGCTTGTTAAATACCGACAATAATGAAATTGGTCGGTAATTTGATAATGATAATTGAGAGTCTTTCTTATACACTGGAATTACATTTGCAATTTCAAAGTCTGATGGTACCAGTCCTGTAGTGAAGGAAGCATTGAATATCATACTGAGCGGTTGAGATACGATGCTTGAAATCAGTTTCAAGATTTTAATCGGGATACTGAATGGTCCTCTAGCTTTACCACTGTTTAGTTGTGATATTTCTGCTTCGACTTCTTCACTTGTTATTGGAATCATGAAAAAACTATTTGACAAAGGTGTTTTCAAATAGCTCATCGGTGATTGGTCTACAATGTCAATTTTGCTCGGTAGGTCAGACCCAACTGATGCGAAATAGTCATTACACGCATCAGCAATGTCTTTAGGATTTGTTAGTTCGTTGTTTTCTTTTAATATTTTAGATATGTTTCGATTACTACTCTGCTTAAAATTTACTATTTTCTTTATTCCATTCCAAATATGTTTACTATCGTTTGCGTTACGTTTAAAGTAATTTGTATAGTAATTTCTTTTGCTATTTTTTATTAAATGGTTAATTTTATTCCTATAAACTTTAAATTTAGTGTGATAATAAGAAGACCTAGTTTTTATATATCTTTTATATGAATTGTTTTTTATTTTTATAGAGGTTTGTAGCCCTTTTGTGATCCATGGTTTAGAGTCATATTTATGTTGCTTATTTGATACTTTTTTCAGTGGAATGTGTTTATCAATGATACGAGAAAGTTTATCTAAGAAATTGCTAAACATTAAGGATGGATTAGAGAGTTCAGATTTTTCATATTGCCAATCTATTGTTTTAACCTCGTTAATGAATTCAGCTTCTACAAAGCGAGAGTAATCCCGCTTATAAGAATTTGTATCAGAGAAAATATCGGAGAGTTCATTGATGATGATAAAATTTGGTAAATGATCGGTTAATTCATAAATAAGATTTCCACTATTTACGAAGTATTCAACAGAATTGAAAAATATATTGTCAATTAGAGTGGCCGTATGATCGGTTATTCTAGTTGGCTGAATGATATATGGTTGAAAAAAGTATGAGCTCATAACATTCATGCAGTTTTGACTGTCGTGATGCGTATCTAGTATTATCAAGTCAATATTAAAGTCTCCCATAGGCATGCATAGCTTATTTTCGCGATTAATTTTTTCTAAGACTGTACTCAATGAATCAAAAAAGTTATCTGGACTATTTTTCGGGTGTCTGTATACAACCCCACAGATAATATTTTGTTTCATTGGTCGAATTATTTCAATCCATAACATTTCAAAATCAAGAGTAGACTTTGAAAAATCATTGCGCATTATATAATTAATTTCATTTTTAACATAAAAACCCACACCACCCGCGTTAGAAAGAGTTGGTTCATGGATGAAATTATATCCTTCTACATTAATATTCATAAGGTTTTCTCTGTCCCTCAGAATTTTTGTTTCTGAAAGACCAATCAACGAAAAAGAACAATTTACCTCAGTTAACAATTGGTGTAGGCTGTCATAATTAGCAGAGAGACTTCTAATATTACAATGGAGTGCACTAAATGCTTTGTTTTTACTTAAGCACTCTTTTATTTCAGTGCAATTGTTGAATTCACTTACTGAATAATAGCCAAAATTATTAATAGACGGAATATGCAAATCCGCATCTAAATCAGATAGCCGTGAATTGCCAGATATAGGCTCAAAAAAATCAATTGATGGCAAATTTCTACTTATAGACATATCAAAGAGTTTCTAGAGTTATAAATAAATCATATTATATTATGAATATCTGTAAAACTAGCTACTGACCTAATTCCAACTTTTTTAGAGTTTCTTTTGAGGCTATCAGTATGGCCTTAGAATCTTTGTTTTTTCGCAAGAATGTATTCCCATTTGATGTCCAAATAAAGTTGAAATGATTGGCTTTCTTGAACTTCAGACTCAAATTAAAGATCTCGCGATTCTTCTCCGATAGACATTCATTGATAAAGATGAAATTTCCTTCAGTGTATCCCAGGCTTGAGGAACCAGGGACATACAGTCAAATATATGCAGGCAGGATAGACCGGAAAAGAGAAAAGCTTAGTTGTAGACAGAAAACAAGAGATGTTAAAAAACAAAGAAGTCATAGGAAGAAACAAAGGAAGTATAAAACAGCTCAGCTTGAAACCAGGGTGGGTCCAAAATATGAAACCTCTATGGCACTGAAACCTGAGGAGCTTGATACATCTACATGTAATATTCCCCAACCATCTAAACTCTCAAAACAAGAAAAAAATCACACAAAAGTGGATAGAAGCTCACAAGAAGGTTGTCTTTGATTTGGAAAAATCTTCATAATCTGGATCACAAATTAGTAGGCAAAAAAAAAAATAGATGAGATTATCAAAACTCTGTCAACTTCTATAATGATTATCATTTTGATTATGATAAATATTGTGATAATAATTACTGATTTTGATTATGATAAATATTGTGATAATAATTACTGATTTTGATTATGATAAATATTGTGATAATAATTACTGATTTTGATTATGATAAATATTGTGATAATAATTACTGATTGTGATTATGATAAATATTGTGATAATAATTACTGATTGTGATTATGATAAATATTGTGATTAGATAATTGTTGTGATTATGATAATTATTGTGGTTATGATATTTTAATTATTAATATTTGTTGTTGTATTTGTTGTTGTTGTTATTGATAATTATGGTTGTTGTTATTTTGTTGATGTATTTGCTGTTGATTATTGTTGGTGTTATCAGTTGTTATCATGTTTCTTGACTGAGTGCATATTTTTGCATTACGTAGGTGACAATGCAGAAATCTGTCAAATAGCTGCAACAGATGGAATAGATGAGTTCAACATCTACACTTTGCCAAATTATGAGATATCAACTTCAGCTTCAATGGTTAATAACCTTACCTTCAGGCATGGTATATTGTTTTGCAATGGAAGACCAGATGCTGTTCGTTTGTTGGAGGGACTTAGAAAATTTATTCAATGGCTTGAATCAAGAGCTCCATATCTATTAGTTGCACATAATGTGAAATCATTTGATGCAAAACACCTGTTGAAAGCAGTACAGGAAAATGGCAAAGAAGATAAATTAAAGGGATGTGTGTATGGCTTTGCTGATACTCTCACTGCATTCAGAGGCCAATGTCTAGAAAGAAAGTCCAATAGTCTGGAGAATTTGGCCAAAGATTTGTTACAGAGCACCAACTACAATGCACATGCCATGGGTGATGTCTTCATCTTCCAACAATTAATGTGCACATTTTTAACAGATCTAAGTTCACATAGTTTTTCTGTGGCTTGGATGGAAGGATATATGATGTGTCTAAAAGAAAAAAAACGCAACTTGGATTCCCTTCGAATTCTAATTGAAGCCAAAGCGATATCAAAGGGAATGGCAGCAAAGGCAGCTGCATCTGGTCTTAATTACAATCATCTACTATTGCATTCAAGAGAAATGGAAAAGATGGTATTTCGCATCTATTTTAAGATAAATTTGATGGCCAACCAAGAGTGACCCAAAAGGGTGCTAAACAAAATACGCAGCTTTTTTCAAGTGACTATTAGTTCTTGCAATTATAGTCTTTTCTATTTATATTGCATGAAGTTTTAATGTTTACATTCATTTCTTCATCCAAATTATGTACAATAACGAAGTATTAAACAACATTTTCATGAAATCTTTGTCTTACCTTGTTACCATGCTATATTGTTGATATTCTACTTCAAATTTCGAAGATATCTAACACAAGACCACAAGAAAAATGTAATTCTTGAACGACTCTTACAGTACGAATGTCACTGCTCTTCCCAGTCTTTGCGCGGAATAATGCGTGTCGATACAGTGTTTAAATCAAAATATTTCAATAATTTAAATGGTTACCCCTATTTTTTATTTAAGATATCTGTTAACAGCATCGGTATTCATAATATATCAAAAAATGAGGGTAGGTCTTCGAGCTAGATTTTTATATATTTCAATGATATTACCGGAAAGATGCGATTTTGTGGCATTCTAATGAAAGCACGCTTTCATTTGTGTCACTTATCTTTTATAAATTATAGTTACTCCTTTGCTTTGATCAATAATTTAATGTAGCTTAGAAGTCAATTTTTGAACTGCATTTGTTCTTCCATGAAAAATTGACTTAAAACGTGGAAAACACAGCTTTATCAACAACTTCCGGTTAATTGTTTTCGAACTTCGTAAAAAAACGTAAAAATGCATATACTTCAAAAAATTTACAGCGCGAAAACGAGAATGGTGACCAGCCATTTTTCTAAGGTTGATTATATCATTAATACATATGCAAAGCTACAAAACAAATGTATATCAAGTTTATTTAAATCGAAGTACCTTAAAGTCAATAATCCATCTCTTTTACATTTATTTTGAATGACGGTAGTATTCAATTTTACATAGATACTAAGAAAAAAACACAAGGTATATTTTGAAGATTCCAAAACCACAGATGCTAGTTGTCATCGAATAAACTTTGATGGAGTACCATTTGTAATAAATAGTAGAAACGTATATGAATATCATCATGTTACTAACAGGAACAAAGCAGACAAACAGAGATATCTTGATAAAACACAGGTAATAAAATCATTTGTTAAAGCAATATTTTTTCTGTGTGCTCATCATACATATACGCATACATGAACCTTAGCACATAAGACTAGAATACCAATTCCTGCAAGATATCTTTTTCTCTTGTTCTATTTCATAAAGCTAGAAACACCTGTAATAATTATACTTCCAGGAAAATGCAGATAATTTAACAAAATAGGAGACAACACACTAAAAAGATTGGCTATCCAGCCCAGTTTGTCATGCGTGAAGTGACTAAGTTTCCAACTTAAGGTATAGCTAATATTACTAATATCATTAATATTATCATAGCTTTTATTGCTATTTCCATTAGAATGGATTGTGGAGGTTTGCACAAATTTTTGCTCGCTCACAAATTGATTGCTGTCATTGGCAATGTATAAAATTATAGTTGATTTTCATATGCTTTTGCTTTTTGTTTGTATTGTCTTGCCAGGTGAATAATGATGTAGGAGACGAAAAAGTACAATTTCAATATGGCGAAGAACCAGTCAACGATGAACAATCTTGTAGATCCGTAGTACTGAGAGCTCTCAAGGTAGATAGAAACTAACAAACAAAATTAGTTAATCCAGTAAAAATTTAACTATTTTATGACTATGAAGCTGTATAAAACGAATATTTTACAGTGTTTTAACACTATAAAATATTAATTAACAAATTATTATTTATATAAATATTAATTATGATTACTATATTTACAGGCAAAAGATGAAGGTGACATATCAGATTTTGCTTATAATGAAATGAGGCAGCTCCCAGGGCCTTGTCTTCCTAGCCTTAATAGTATTGTAAAAGAAAAGAAGATCTTAAACAGCATCGTACCCATACACGAATTTCAGGTATGATAAAGGTCTTTATAATTCAAAAATGAGATAGCATTGGATATATAAAGTTGATAAACCACAATGTTTCCCAAATGAAATAGTATCAACGTCTCACTCTGATTTTTTTTCAGAATGATGACATAAAATGGTGCTCTAGGTCTATTCTCAACATGATTGAAAACAATGATTTCCAGACCTGTCTTTCTGCAAGTCTAAATGTAATGCTTCGCTTTTCTGGTGATGGCAGAAGAACGCCAAAAAACTTGGAAGTGTAATGACTACATTCTCAATTCCAAATGAAAACCAAGAGAAGAATGGCCCCGAAAAAGAATATTGTGTATCTGTCTATGATGGTGAGCTGAATTATTATTACACTGTATATAATGTTAATAGCCAGGGTGGATTAAGGGAAGTGAAATCATATACCCCATGCTTTTCATGAGAGATTTTCATTTTACAAAGAAAATGGTTTAATTAAACAATTAATCGATCCTTATTTGGAATTTGTAATATTTACATGATACAATTATTACATTTTTTACATATTTTATCATAAATCTGAAAAGGAGTCTAATGAAAGGCATGTCGTGCTTAGTAATGTTTAGAAACCTATTTTTTTATATGAATTAAATGGAAAGGTCTGTATGATTAAAACAGACTGTTACATGGCTGAATTCACTGATTAATTCTTTGCTTTTCAAAATCAAGAAAAGGAAGATTACTCCATACTTGAAGTACTCTGCGTGCAGACCTACTTTTCTCCCCCGCCGAAAAGCGAAGAGAAAAATACCTCTGCCCGCACCCGATTCTTACATACACTCTTGGATGTAAAAATTATGGGCTATATCATAGAGAAACTGGTTAAAACCGGGTTTTCCGACCTACGTCACCAAAATACCGCTGATTTTTGCTGCGGGCTCGTTCTCAAAATGTAGGTTGATGGTGTGAGTGTTACCGCTCGAGAACTACAAGATACAGTGAGCTTTTGCCTGTCTAAACTCGATGTCAACATAGTAAATTGTCTGAACAGCAATGCTCAATTTCCGTTGATGTGTCGCAATGACACGTTCGTAAATCTTCCAACCGGTCACAGAAAGTCGTTGATCTACCAACTGTCTATTCTGGTTTCTTCTCATTTGTCTCAAGAAAATTCAAGTTATCCTGCGACGCCTGTTGTTCTGATAGTATCCCCTCTTAATTCACCAATTGCTGACCAGATAGAATCTTGTAGTCGCTTGGGTCTGAAAGCATGTAAACCGGATTGTACTAATATTGATCAGGCGAACGAATTTTCCATATTCTACACAAGTCCGGAAACCTTAGAATTGCAAGCTTGCTTGAACTTCATTCAAGAACTTGGTCATCGACTGTTAGCAGTTGTAGTGGATGAGTCTCTTAGTACAGTAGACTGGTAAGCTTAATGTTTATTTGTGTATGAGCAAACTTATATTTAATGTAACAGTGGAATATCCCCTTATCACACATACAATAGTTCGTTTTCCATGCTCTTGATCAATAACTCGCATGTAAGGTCACTTTTTGCCGCCAAAAAAAAGAGAAGTATTGATAGGTATTTATTTTATTTAGTTTCTGTTGATGTATTTAATTATGCATGACCAGCATGCATTGCGGCCTCGCTCTTCCCTCGTGGCAATCCAACATGGCGGATTAAAGTTTATTTGTTTATGCATCACTTGCCCTTGCCTTTCTTAAAATACCTACCAAAATTGTTCTACAACAAGCTACAAACTAACATGGTGGCACTGGCGGGATGCTAATCTTCAAATTATGGCTGGAAATTTTCGCTTACCGCCTCAATTAGACGTGAATTCGGGGAATATTTCCGAAAACTTCAAACGATGGAAAAGACAAGTCGAAGTGTATTTAGCCGCTTCTGGCGCTACCACTAAAGATAAAAAGATTCAAACTGCAATCATCTTGAATTGCGCTGGCCCTCAAGTTCTCGAGGTGTACGATAATCTTACATGGGATGACGAAGGAGATGCAAACAAACCTGACAAAGTCTTCGAAGCGCTAGAAAAATACTGCAATCCTAGAGACAACGAAGTGATCGAATCTCACAGATTCTGGAACATTCCTTATCAGGAACCATTTGATAAATTCTTCACTGAGCTTCAAACAAGAGTAGCTGCGTGTAATTTCAAGGAAAAGGAGCGAATGCTGAGAGATAAAATAGTATTTACAGTAACCGGCAAATTGCAAGAATTATTACTGAGAGAAGATGGTCTCACGCTCGAGAAAACACTGAAAATCTGCCGCGCGTTTGAACAATCTAACAGGCAAGTCAAAGAATTCAAAAGCAATCCTACTACAAACCCCTCATCTCAAGTGAACAAGGTATTCGGAGGCAAAAATCAACAAAGGTCACGTGACGAAAAGAGACGTACGAATGAAAACAAGAGCAAAAGCAGTGACTGTTTGCAATTTGATTGCAAATATTGTGGCTATAAACATGAGCGAAAACGAGAAAAATGTCCTGCTTGGGGCAAGACATGCGACCGTTGCAAAGGCCTAAACCACTTCAAGTCTAAGTGCAGCAAGAAAGTACATGCAGTCTCAAAGTATGATGATCCTGATGATGATCCTGACGCTGATGATGCTGATGACAGGTGGCTCTGTGCTATTAATGATGATGAAAATGGAATCATAGCAACTCTCACATCTGGAAGTGAAATTCCAACTAGACAGCGCTGCTGATGTAAACACTATCTGTCAAAAGTATGTCAGAAAAGAACAGGCATCGCCTATCAACATACGCCTAAACATGTGGAAGAAAACCAATGTGAAACCTATTGGCGAAACTACTTTGCTCGTTACTAACCCTAGCAACAACACTCAACAGGAAATCAAGTTTGTAATTGTTCCTAATGGCTTCACCAACCTCCTTGGTTTGACTACTATACAAGAACTTGGTTTTATAACCATAAATAACAATGCATTCATCTCTAAAGTCAACGTAAACACTCCTATAATGGGTGACCTGTGCGAAGCAACCCTCATAGTTGATAAATCGGTACCACCTAAAGTACTTCCGTGCCGCAAGGTCCCAATAGCGATTCAAGACGACGTCAAAAACGAGCTTGATCGCCTAGTGCAGAAAGGTGTACTAGTCCCGGTCACTGAGCCGACTGAGTGGGTTAGTCAAATGGCGTTTATATACATAAACGTGATGGAAAGCTACGTATTTGTATTGACCCACAACCACTCAATGATGCACTCCAGCGTGAACATTATCGATTACCTGTATTAGATGATGTGCTCCCCAAACTAAAAGATGCCAAAGTATTCAGCAAGCTAGATGTGAAAGAAGCTTACTGGCACGTAAGACTTGATGAACCCTCGAGCAAGCTAACTACGATGATAACACCTTTTGGTCGTTACATGTGGAAGAGACTTCCCTTTGGTCTCAAAGTATCCAGTGAAATCTTCCAACGCAAAATTGATGAAGCATTAGAAGACCTGAATGGTGTGTTCAACATCGTCGACGACATCATTGTAGTCGGATGCGGTGATACAGAGTCCGAAGCACAACAGGACAATGAGCGCACCTGTGGTGAAAGAAACATTATCCTGAATGATAACAAACGAGAAACTGGACTGAAGGAAATAACTTTTCATGGACACAAAATCACAAGCGACGGAGTGAAGGTCGATGAGGCAAAAGTCAAAGCCCTCGTAGACATGCCTGCACCAACGGACGTAGAAGGTGTCAAACGTCTGTGTGGCATGGCTCAGTACATGTCCAGATTCCTTCCAGACCTCGCAGGAACACTTGAACCAATCAGAGCACTTACTAGAAAGGACGTCCCCTTCATATGGTCAAAAGAATGTGATGCTGCCTTCAAACTACTGAAGAAGAATCTTTCGAAATCAGCCAGCCTAGCCTATTTTGATCCTGACAAAGAAGTTGTACTGCAAGTCGACAGTAGCAAACATGGAATCGGTGCTGTACTCATGCAAGATGGTTGTCACATAGAGTACGCATCACATGCACTAACCTCATCTGAAAGAAACTGGGCCCAGATTGAAAAGGAAGCATTAGCTGTCCTATACGGCCTGGAACGCTTTGATCAATACACTTACGGTCGAGCCGTAACCGTGGAAAATGACCACAAACCTCTAGCTTCAATACTTCGCAAACCACTGAGCATGGCCCCTAAACGCCTTCAAGATATAATGATGCGCTACAACCGATATGATGTTAACTTTGTGTTTGTTAAAGGCTCTGATCTACTCCTAGCAGACACACTAAGCAGAGCTCACCTTGACTCTTGCAAAAACAATGAGGATAATCGTGCTCGTATCATGAATGTGAATGTGTTCGGTGACATTCCAGACGCTCGTCTGGAAGAAATACAGCAAGTCACTCAGCAAGATGCCTCTCTACAAACTGTGATTCAACTTGTCATGGATGGCTGGCCGGAAGAAAAACGGTACGTTTCACCAGCCGCAACACCTTACTTTGATATCCGTGACTCACTGACTGTCGTAGACGGAATACTGTTGAAAGGGGAAGCAGTCGTCATTCCTCAAGCCTTACAATCGTCAATAAAGCAGAGACTGCACAGCTCTCACCTCGGTAGTGATAGCATGCTCCGTTGAGCAAGAAACACTGTATTCTGGCCCGGTATGTCCAGTGAAGTGAAGCAAGTAGCTGAGACATGTGAAATTTGTCAAGCCATGAAACCTAAGAATGTGCGGGAGCCCCTTAAGCAGCACACTGACGGCGATGAACCATGGCAGAAGATTGGACTTGACATTTTTCAAATTGAAGATAAGTATCATCTTATAGCCGTCGATTACTACTCTACCTTCATCGAAGTGGATCTCCTCACTACTCAAACAACTGCTCGCGTAATCAGTCTTCTCAAGAAACACTTCTCTCGATATGGAATACCCCGGATGATGGTATCAGATGGTGGCCCTCAATTCTCAAGCCAAGAATTCAATGATTTTGCTTAAGCATGGGGTATCATACATGTGTGCTCATCACCAATGCACCAACAAGCCAACGGCAAAGCTGAAGCAGCTGTAAAGTCAATGAAGACACTTCTCATCAAAACTCGCAAAGATGGTGGTGACCCATATGAAGCAATGCTAGAACACAGAAATACTCCTAGACAAGACACTGGTCTCAGTCCTGCTGAAATGATGTTTAACCGGAAGACACGATCCTTCCTGCCTTACATCAGCAAACAGTCCAATAACCCTACTATCAAAGCTAAACGTCAAGCCCGCAAAGACAGCGTCAAGAAGTGTTACGACAAGAAATCTAGAAGGCTAGCTGAACTTGACGTTGGACAACCCGTTTTCTTTCAACATCTCGAAGGACGAAACTGTAAGTGGGGTGAAGTAACAAACATTCTAGGCCCAAGTACCTATGAACTGAAAAGCAATGACGGAGGCACTTACCAACGTAATCGTGTGCATATGAGACCCACTAAAGTAAACAGCAATGTTCGCGACACCTCACCAGTGCGCATGTCTCATACTGCAATTGACAATGCCACAAGCCTTAGACAGAGTGTGCCCTCTCCAACGTTACCGTCTAATGATGATGTTAACGTTAGCACACCAGACTCAGCTGGTAGCATAGCAGCAAACCGACCAAGACGAAGTAATGTTAAGCTTCCCTCACGCTACAATGACTTTGTTGTAAATCGTTAATCAATGAACTAGTAGAAACTCATTATGACTGATAATCTGTTAACATTTTGTTATTGTTGTAATTTTGAGATAACCATCAGCAACTCAGTTTTCTCTGAGAAGAAAGGATGTGGATGTATTTAATTATGCATGACCAGCATGCATTGCGGCCTCGCTCTTCCCTCGTGGCAATCCAACATGGCGGATTAAAGTTTATTTGTTTATGCATCACTTGTCCTTGCCTTTCTTAAAATACCTACCAATATTGTTCTACAACAAGCTACAAACTAACAGTTTCTTTTAATTCAAACCATACCAACAAATTATCTTCAGATATACAGATGAAACAACTTAAAAATGGTGTTTTTTGAGCTCCAAGCTCATTTGAAACCCTCGTCGCAGTAAACAAACAATTACAACAATTCTTAATTTCTATGGATAAAACACTAACACATCTTTTTTTTCTTTACAAACATAGGGGGTTTGGTGTTAAAGGGATGAAACCATTCCGTGATTCGTATGGAAGAGTTGGCAATGTAAGGTCTCTAACAAAAGCCCCAGTTGTTTCTTTAACCGCAACAGCCAGTAGAATACAAAGGACTAAGATTATAAACATTTTAAATAAGAAGAATGTGAAAATAATCCGGCTCAGCCCAAATAAGGAAAACATTAAAATTACTATTCAAAAGGCTCCTAAGGAACTGGAAGATACCTTTGCATCGATTATAAGCGAAATAAAAGAATAAAGGCAAGAACTTGGACAAGACAATAATTTATTGTCGATCGTTAAAGGATTGTGGTTAGACATATTCATTGTTCAATGAAAACCTGCCTAGAAGGGACCACCATGGCATGTACCACCATGCCATGTACCACCATGCCATAGCAAAACGCCAAACAGAATTCAAGAAAGAGTACTGTCATCGCTTGTTGACTGTGAAGGTGACTTAAGAGTATGCATAGCAACAAATGCACTGGGATTGGGGGTAAATATTCCCAATGTACGCAGAATAATTCATTAGGAATTTCAAAAAAATATTGAAGACTATCTACAGGAGTTGGGACGCGGTAGGCGAGATGGCTTGCAATCATATGCCGTGGGATATTACAGAGGCTTCCATTTGGCACACTGCGATAGTTCAATGAGGAATTTAGTGAAAAATGTTAATAAAAAATGCAGACGAATGATCTCTGAATACTTCAGTGAAAGAACAATAAATCAATTGGAATCTGATAAGTGTTGTGACATCTGCAGTACAGAATTGCCATCAAATGTGAAATCTTCAGATAATAGCTCAACTGTATTTTCCAGAAAAGTTGATGAGAATGGTATCAAATTATTGAGAGAGACTCTAAAGTTAATTCCTGAAAACCCAAAGAAAACATCAGTGTTTGGAACAAACAATCTCCTTAATCTTACAGATAACTTGATTAGTGACTTGTGTAAATCATCTTCCTGTGTTTTTACTGTTCAATACCTTATGGATAACTTTGCCATTTTTGACAGCTGGCTCGCTCATGAAGAACTCAATGTTTTCAATGAGGTTTTTGAAGACATTACAGAGAGTGAGCTACAGAAAGCTATTGACGTAAAAGAGTACTGCGAAAATGAATGCGATGTTGAAGGTGACATTCCTGAATGGTGTTTCTTGCCACACAGTGACTTAGATAGTGAACTTAATGAATAACAATTTTTATTGTATTTTGGACAATAAAAGGACTATATTTAATGGAACAATATAAATAGGTATAGTAAGTGTTGATTATTGACAAACTAATTTGTTATTCAACTGCACAGATAACAATGCAAAAGCAAACATATTACAAAGTGTGTGTACATAAATTTTAAAGGACGTAAATAAGACAATTTAATATTTTCGAAATATAATAATTACATTAAAAAAAGTAGGAGTGCTATTCTCCATTCCTTGTGCTGAGTGTGATATGAAATTACATTGGAGAGATGTACTAAGATACCAGAGGTAATATGTTTGCTTGTGCACACATCAACAAAAAGAGAGCATCAAAGTTATGATATTTTATGTTTTACATTGAGTTTGTTGAAAGAGAAGCTCACTTGATCTTGCATTGTATGGTAATAATTTATAATTGTAACACAAGGAATATTTCTGGATTTCTATAAACCTAACGGTAATTATTTCTATAAAATAAATTGCTCATGAAAATTTTGATTTAATAATAAAGTTATACTTTATATTAGTCCTCAGTACTTGAACAAGACGTATTTATTTGCTTGTGGCTTTTTGACAGGGGAGATAGGTGGCTCTGCATTCAGAGTACCTTCAGCATGATACACTTAATAATCTTTAAGAAAATTTTGATTGCTATTCACCGTCCTTTTTTCTTGTTAGGGACCTTTAGCGCCAGGACGGCAGAGCGCGACGGTTACGCTCGAAATGCGTGAGGACTGGGGTCGATCACGGCGGACGTCCTCCCACTTGGTTGTCTTTTAGCATTGAACGACGGTCTATTAGAAACGCGAAGTATTTTCGAGTTAAATAAAAAATGGCTTGATTTAAACAAACAAGAGATGTTCTGCTTGAGTGTTACGATTGTGGGGATATTGACGAAGAAGAGTTCTTGGTGTTAACAGAGGAAAACACATCAAAAAATCCCGAGTTTGACTACAAAGCTTACGAGCCTTTCGACTTTGACTCGATCGACTTGGCAACCTTCAAAGCTGAATTTTGCTTTGAAAAAAACGACATCGATCATTTAATGGAGGCTCTGGACATTCCTGTGGAATTCCAATGCTCCAATAGAAGTGTATGCGATGGAAGGGAGGGGTAATGCATGGCTTTGAAGCGCCTTGCATACCCGTGTAGATACAGCGATATGATGGTACGATTTGGGGGCAAGCCGATTTCGGTGCTATGTCTTATCGCCAACGAAGTGATAGACTTTATTTACGACAACCATGGGCATCGTTTAACGCAATGGAACCCAGCACTTTTATCGCCACAACAGTTACAGTCATATGCTGATGCAATTGCAGGAAAAGGAGCGGCCCTTGACAATTGTTTTGGATTTGTGGATGGCACTGTACGACCAATATGTCGTCCAGGTACTACTAACCAACGCCTGGTGTACAATGGCCACAAAAGGGTACACGCCATTAAATTCCAATCCGTTACACTACCCAATGGAATGATTGCCAATTTGTATGGTCCTATAGATGAGCTTAACTTTAATTCAAAGGGCGTGTCCAGAGGCGGGAGAGTCCATTTTGTGTTTTATTTTAATAGACCATTTTACATTTTTGGTTGGTAGTCAGTGTCCTTATTTAGGTTTTAAATCCCCCCCCCCCTCTTTCCGGTAGGCTTTGTAACCCCACAACCCACAAACAGATTTTATATTTCAATAAATAACATGCTAAGAAATGCTTAACTATGGGTTATGTGTGCCAATGATTTTTAGTTTAGTTTTAAGCACATGCATTCAAATATTAACATCCTTTTTCTTGTTTTTCAAAAAGAGGGTAAAAGGCATGATGCTGCGATGCTTGCAGATTCTGGCCTGCTCAATGATTTGCAGAGGTTTGGTTTTGACACCAATGGTAGCCCAAGTGCATCTATGGAGATCCAGCATATCCACATCGAGTACACCTTCAAAGGCCCTATACAAATGCTGTCCTAGCACCACAGATGCAAGCATTTAACACATCAATGAAGCCTGTTAGACAGTCAGTCGAATGGTTATTTGGAGATATTATTAATTATTTCAAATTCATGGACTTTAAAAAAAATTGAAATTGTAATTAAGTGCAGTTGGCAAATACTACATTGTGTGTGCCCTTTTGAGAAATGCAATGACCTGCCTGTGTTATATTTTGATCAGTACCCCCCTTCTCTCCAGGAATATTTTGCATGATTTAAACTAGTGCTTTATTTTGGTAGAGTACAAACACTAAATGTGTGCAACAGTTGTCATTATTAAGTAGTAAATAGCACTGATTAAACAAACAAACAAAAGAACAATAGAATTAGCATAAAATAGCACTATTTAGTGGTATTTATGTAGCACACTTTTAGTGTGTGCACTCTATCTCCCCATTTTTCTTCAAATTTGAAATCAAACAACAACTCATACAATAACACAACAAACTGTTGATTAATGTCAGATTTGTATTTTATTAAATTATTTCAACAATTCCAATTTAAACTGAATAAACAATCTCAAAATAACTTCAACAATAGCTTTCTGTGGTAATTACATGTAAACATTATAACATAGTTTTTCAATGTTTGTCAATGTCAATAATTCAACATGTAATTTCTATAATCAAATTGATATTTTTGATCAATCATTTTCATCCAATAGAAAAAGTAGTACTGGGACAAAAGTGAAATGCTTGTATTCCATGAGAAAAAAAAAACTACCAAACCCATAAGTTAGTGGTATAACAATAAAAATACAACACTTTGCTTCTTAAGGGAAGCACCATCAGATTTATGTGGGAGGTTGGACATTTCTGTTGTTCCATGAGTTTTTAAAAGAGGCCTTGTGAAAGAATTATATTTTGAGTTGGCACATATTTGTTCTTGGGGTTTTGCTTTGTATTGATTTTTCTAGTAATTTGTCCACACCATACAACCCCACACCATACAATTCTGATGGACAGTCCCTGAGCTAAATATAATGAATAAACTTTATGGAACTATAACCTATTGGAATTCTCTCCAACTTTGCAAATCTGTGTCAAGATGAAGACTACTCAGAACCCTCTCTTGCGGTAATAGACGATCATACCACTATCCCACGCCTAACGGAAAAACAAGTTTGGAGTACGCTCAACAGTCTAAAGAAAACTTCAACTGGACCAGATATGATACCCTACTGGGTATGGAAAGACCACTCGGAACTCCTCACTCCTGTAATTACATACATTTGGAATCTCTCTCTTGCAACTAGCACTTGGCCTGCATCCTGGAAAAGAGCTCATATAAGACCGCTACCTAAAGTAGACATCCCTAAAGAACATGGAGACTTTCGTGAAATAAACATTACTCCAGTGATTGCACGCGCCTTCGAGAAAACCGTTTACACCACTCATGCCAAGAGAACGCTTGAAAAACATCTTGGTTCTACCCAATTTGCATACAGAACTGGGGGAAACTGCACTCATGCTCTCCTAGCCATTCAAGACCACATACTTAATAATCTAGATAAATCAGACTGTACAGCTGTTAGAGTCTTTGCGATGGACTTCAGCAAAGCGTTCGATTCTATTAAGCACAATCTCCTTTATAACAAGCTGAAATGTTTAAACATGAACCCTTACATCATCAACTGGTACATTAACTTTTTAAAAGACAGACAGCAACGAGTAAATTATGACAATTACTTGGGGAACTGGAAGTACGTGAACAAGGGTACAACGCAAAAGAGTGTAAGTGGCCCCTATTTATTTAATATCTTCATCGATGATCTAGCACTAGACCAAGGCTCAAAAGGTGCTCTTTACAAATATCCAGATGATACAACCATCATATCACCAGTTTTCAAAGACAGTGACGACGCGGGAAGTCTAGTGAGGAGGTTTATGGAATGCACAGATAATAACTCGATGAAATGCAACCCGAAGAAATGTAAGGAACTTATATTCACGAAAAAAGGACACACAGTTGAACACTTGACACCGATAATGAACATACCACAACATAATGAACTTTCTCTACTAGGAGTTACTTTTCAGAATGACAGCAAATTTAAAACACATGTCCACTCCAAACTAGTTAAAGCTAACCGATGTCTTCACATATTAAGATCTCTGCGTAAAGAAGGACTTAATCAACAAGATATTGATCATCTGTTTAAGTCATTAATTATGCCGAGCTTAAACTACGGACTACCAGTCTATGGAGCATCCAAATCTGATCTTAACACTGTGCAATGTTTCTTGGAAAGGTGTAGTAAAAGGAAGTTTACCAGTAAACGAATGAACATAGTTGAAATCATGGAAAGTCACGATAGAAAAATCATGAAAAAGTGGAAATGACTGAAAACCACCCTATAAAAACGCTTATGCCACGTAGGAAACAAATGACTTACAATCTCAGAAAGACAGCCATTTCCAGACCGAAAGTGAATACGACCAGATATGAACAATGTTTTAAAAACAGACTCTATAAATACTTAGTGTGAAACTCAATTTATTATATTATTAAATTAATCTATAGTAGATATGTAATTTTATATATATGTACATATATCCCATAATTTCTTATATTTATTGTAAATATGATCTGTTTTTTTTATCATATTATTAAAGACATTTATTATTATTATTATTATATTATGATTTTTGTAAATATGTGTTTGCTCATTCAATATTGAAAGGCATATATTTCACTGTATATATTTTACATTTTGCTTAGCACTCTACTCTGGAAATGCAAATACACAAAAATCTCCTTTTTATATAAACATTTGTTATCAATAATGATAAATATAAATGATCTAGAAATCAAATTATAATGTAACCATCCATAATCCCTGATGGATATTAGAACAAGAACCAAAACAATGTTGTAGTTTATATCAAATATAGTTGTTGCCTTTTTTGAGAGCTAGGGATTGGGATTTGATACCCCCTTTAGTACCCTCCTATGACTTTACACTGTAATGATGTGTGTTGATAGACGATGTGTACAAAAATATTCGTAAGAAATTTTGTTTACATCATATTTTTAATAAATTATTTGTGTATATATATAAGTAGCAATATGGCAAATAAAAATCAATGCTAAAACGACTCATTTGTTAGTTGATGTGTGGCTAAACTAAAGCTCCACCTGTAATGCATTCTAATAAACTTACAGCTCGAGGGATCAATAAAACTCCAAAAAGATGGTTGGCTATTATTCTAAATTGTCAATCATACAAAGCATTGTTAATTTTGGCGGGATATTCTAATCAAACCCTTCTCTGCACGCTACATCAACAAAGGTTCATACAAAATAGAAATAATCGGGTACTTTGTTAACGACGGTGTTTTTGAGAGCCAAAATAATGTAATACTTGAAAATTTGTTTTTTTTTTATGAAGTAATAAACATCACAAGCTAGGTTTTGGCGGTATTCAAGCCATCGATCCACGCTACACACAGAATCATCAAAATCAGCCAGCAACCATATCAAAACATCATAAACCGCTTAATTTTCGTTTATTCATGAGTAAAATAATTAAAACATGCATATAAGTGTAACTTACGATGCTTTAGGAGCGGGTTTGCCACTAGGCACGAATACCAAGTTTGAGTTAGAGGATGCCATGTGAAAACCTGATGACAAAATTGTTGAAAACGTTAATTTTAATCTCCAATTCTTCATGAAAATAGCAAGAGAGAATATGCAATACAAAGAGTGAATATAATTTAAAATTTACCTGATTTAAAAGAGGTTACAATCCTCGTGCGAAATCACTTGGTGACACTACGTGAAGTGGCTTGGTTTCCCGCTCTTGACCGCGTCACGACGAGCAAGATATATGACAACATGTTTACTGCGCATGCTCAAAAGCAGATTAATGTTTCCGGTGTCGCATTATGGTCTGCCCCGTCCTGGTGCTAAAGGTCCCTGTTATTCCATGTATGAGAACTTGTGTATAAATAAATTGTAGTAATAATATAAATGTTTCCCAGTAACAAAACTGAAAGTGATAAATTAAAAATATATTTATATTTGATTCCTTTGACAGTTAGTATTTGATAAAACATTTGTGACAATTAGTGTATATTGTGCACAATGCATTGTAGTTGAAATTAGGAATTACATTTTATGCAAGTACAATTTTGACTAAATGTTAAATTCGTCCAGAGTACTAACAGTAAATTTAATGCTGAGAAGTTTAAAAAACAAAACAATAGTATAATTAGCATAATTTAGTATTTTAGTATTGTTGTTGCAAAATTTTGTTTTCTGTACTCTATCATGCCAAAAATGTTATATGTAAGAATGCATGTTCTGTTTGTGCCAACTTTTACGGTGTCTCGTTATCCAACGGTGAAGTTCTGATGTTTTGATATCTTGAGAGAGATTCCGCTTTAGACTATCATAGGCTGTATAAGATCTTCTAGGAGTATACTCAAACTTTTTCACCCTATTGACCACTTGATCCAAGATAACTTTGAATGTTGGGTTCTTTTGCTTATTACAATGTTCGCTGGAACGTTTGCTGATACTACAATCTCTGTTGGATTGGTCAATAAGCTTTTCTGTGATACCTGTGGCTCGTGTTGCCTCACTAATGCTCTGATCATTGATGTTGGCAAATCCGAGGGTTTTTATAACCCCTTTCGATACTTTGTTGACGTGTTCAAGGCGCAGATCTCAAGAAATGCGGTTCCCTGGGCCTGCCTTTGTGGCAGCGAATCGATTCCAAGTCAAATGATGTGCTTGTTTTGGGGTAAGAAGGCCTTTAATTGATGCTGTTAATCGAAGACCTGCCAGTGCATACTTATTGTTTCCTTGTTGTCGAAACAGTAACGTTAGAAATCTCCATAGCCGGACTAGCCTTTCACCATCACCCTGTTTGACTGCATCATCGGCATTCCTTAATAGAAGACCCAAAGAAATGTGTACACAACCATATATAAAAACTTTGTCTTCTTTCTTTGCTTTATCTTCTTCTTTTGGCTCCTTTTGTGCACTTTCATCAGATACTATGTCAACACCAAATATTTGATCATTAAGAGTTAGAGGGGTTAAAGTTGGAATTGCAGTTGTTGGTTCTGTTGCCATGAACTTTTCTTTAGTGGTTCTCTAAACATTTCTAGTAAATGAAGCTTGTGGAACAAACCAGCAAAACTGCACTGGTATGTTGGTCTTGCTTGATTTGGGTTTTGATCCCTAACCTCTCGATCTCTTTGCAAATTACTGATAGGGTTGACACTATTCATTACATACTGTTCAATCATATTACCTACATGCTTGCTTAACCACTCCCTTTTACGCTGCCTGTTGTTATTATGTATATTGGAAGGTGAATGAATGAATGAATGAATAAACTTTATTTAAAGAAGGTTAAAAAACACTTTACAAAAGTGCGCCAGTTTAGCCTAGCTAATCTTCCACTGGGCCTTCTAGTACATAAATATATAATTGAAAATAACATATATATATATATATATAAAATTAAATATAGGTAATACTATTAAGAAAATTTATACTAGTACAAGATAATATGTCTAGCTCGCAATTATATACATATCTAAAAAATATTTAAATAATTTATTCTTAAAAATCTTGATTGTTTCGGATGACTTAATGTCCTGTGGTAAACTATTATAAAGGACTGCACCACTAAAAGAAAAGCTATTTCTTGTGATAGATAGCTTGTAGTTTGGTATCCATAGATTGCCACTTACTGAGCTTCTGGTATTACGCTTAGATACATTTGAAAGGCGTTTGAACATACTATTTATATAATCAGGGGTGAGACCATGTAAGGCCTTGTAAACCATAATAGCTATTCTAAACATTACTCTATATTCTATGGGCAGAATGGATGATTGTTCAAAGAGTGGTGCTGATGGCGATAGCTTAGATTTATCATAAATCAATCTTAAGATTATCTTCTGCAATTTTAGAATCCTAGAATTATGGGTGGATGAACCCCATACTATGCTACAATAATCGAGTTTGGGTTGAAAAAAGGTTTTATAAAATAATAATCTAGCGGTTAGAGGGAGATATGATCTAATTCTACGGAAAAGTCCTATAAGTTTGCTAAGTGATATAGCAACAGAGTCAATATGTTCTTTCCATGTTAGATGGCTATCGATAGAGACACCAAGTAACTTTTCACAGTTAACATTATTTAATAAAGATCCGTCGTACTGAACCTGGACCTCTGTTGATGTAAGTTTTGTTGCCTTTTGGTGAGTACAGATAACCATAGACTTTGTTTTGGTTGTATTGACCACCATACCATTTGATATACACCAACTGTGTATGTCCTTCATAGCAGATGATAGACTCGTGCTAAGGTCTGCAGTAGTTTTACCAGATGTATGTACAGTTGAGTCATCAGCATACAGATCAAGTTGAAGGTTGGAATGTAGTGGTAAGTCATTGACGAACAAGATAAATAGTAGAGGACCAAGTATGCTACCTTGAGGCACGCCGTGGGTTACGGAAGTTATAGATGACAGATGGTTTTTGTATAATACACACTGGTCTCTCCCCAGAAGGTAGGAACGCATCCAGTCCATTAGTGTGGAGTCAAAATGGTAAAGTTGGAGTTTTGATAATAAGATGTCAATGTTTATCATATCAAATGCTTTGCGGAAGTCTATAAAGACCAGTCCATTTAGATAGCCATGGTCAATGTTATTCAGCCATGTGTCTACAAGTTTGATAAGGGCAGTTTCGCAGGAGTGGCATTGACGAAAACCTGATTGAGCTGAATATAACAAGTTATATGATAGTAGAAAAGAGGTGATACATTGATGGATGTGACGTTCCAGCAGCTTACTTATCACACAGAGAATAGATATTGGTCTGTAGTTGTTCTTGTCTGTGTAGCTACCAGATTTGTGTATGGGAGAAATCCTTGCGGATTTCCATGAAGATGGAAACACACCAGTAGTTATGCTTCTGTTGAAGATAGATGTTATAGATGGAGCTATGACTACAGCAGCCATCTTCAGCATATTGGAGCTCACACCATCCAGTCCAACAGCTTTGTGTGAGTCGAGGCTGCTGAGCGATTTAAGGACATGGTCACAAGACACAGGAGGTATAGTGAGAGTGACATTCTCAGGTAGTCGCATATCAACAAGAAGGTAGACATTTTTTGGAGGGATTATCTTCAACACTTGACATACCAAAGTACTGCATTGTGGCTACAACAACAAATGCACCTGTTTCAGTGTTGAAGAACTCTTTCACTTTCTTATAGTTGTCCAGGACATCTTTCAGAGCATTGGTGTTTCCTGATATCACAGCGTTGGAAGCCAAAGTACCCCAATCTCCGTTTGAATTTGGCTTGCATAACAATTTTATGACATTCTAAGAACGCAAAAAAAATTGTGATTGCATAATTCACTGCACTGAAATAAAATATGTTAACATAAATCCTCTAATGAGCCGATGGGGTATGTTTACTTTAGACACACTTTTCAGCAAAGCAAAGTACTGGAATTTCAACATTCAATATAATGCATATGACATGATTGTAACTTCAATGAATTGATTGGAATATCATTGAACATGTGGCATAATATTTTGTGAAGTAAAAGCAAAGGGACGTGTTATTAATATGGTTGTTAATTTCAACTATAAATTATGTGCCATATCTCTGTATTTATTATATCTACAGTTATTCCTATTGATATTATTATCATCATAATCATTCCTGTTGAAAGTATCCAGGCCCTTAATGTAGACCGCTAGTAAACAACAAACAATAAACTATGCTAATTACTTGGTATGCAATTCTGATGGCATGCCAGTCTTCATTTTGTGGCCAGACTTCATCTAGTCTCTCATTGGTAGTCTCACCATCTGCATGAGCCTTCTGAACATTACGTGCTCTTTCCTCTATAAGCTCATCACCTCCAAAGAATATGTGGTCAGCTGGTTCTCCATCTACCTTGGGCACAAATTCGTTTTGCAAGAGTTCATGAATGTCCACCACCATATCACACGTAGGGCACGCGCGGGGCCGAAATCGAAACATTCAATCGTCTGCACTTTGAATAGTGACCGTTTTATTTATTGGGAGTCTGGTAGCGAATTAACGAACTCCGATATCGTTGCAATTCGGGGACAAATCGCCGCGATCGGTCAATTCCGAAATCAAATCGATTGTTTGCAATTGATAGACGGAGAGAAGGGCTTGATCATGACACCAAACAATTTGGTATCTTAGCCGTGTGTGTTTGTTGACTTTGCTTGTTTTAATGTGGTTTTATCGATTCTAGCAAGTTTCGCTATGAACACAAGTTTTGAGGCTTGAGAAAAAAATTTCCATGAAGGTTTTCTGGTAATTTTTTGTCGTTTAACCCTTTCGCTCCTGGAGATTTTTGGCGTTTTTAAGCGTTTTTTGACACATACAAACTTTTAGTTCGTCCAGAGCAGTTTGTTTTTTACTTCGATCAAAATTCCAGGTTTTTTGTGTTACCGGGGAGGCATGAAGCTGGTAAACAGGTTTAGCGCGTTTGAAACAGGTTTTCAGTCTAATCAGAACTTTGACGAATTCGCATCATTCGTGATTTCGTCGTTGTTTTTCGCTATTAATTTGCCTCTAAACGCTTCTGGAACAGCATCATTAAGCTTTCTAGTTGCGATGAGTCTACTGTTTGAAAGAAATCAAGCTGGTGAGATGATTTCGAGTAAAAATTAGTGTTTTTTTCGCAATCGTGAATCTTGGCGACCGTTGACGAAATCATCACTTAAAGACTGTTTTAGAGGCAAATTCTCGGACTGCAGTGGCTATTTTTGCAAGTTGTGGTGATAGAAGAACACAACAAGCCTGAAATTTCGGCAGAATTCCGACGTATCAATGAATGACCTATTGTTCGGTTGCAATTTCAACGTGATAATTGATTTACGGCCGGTATAATTCTACCGACATCATCTTTTGTTTAAGTTCACTCATGCAACTTTGAAAATATTAAAAACGAAAAACACGAATGAATCACGAACAAATTCGTGGCCTCTCGGTAGGCATTCGGTTGTTATCAAATGCTACTGTGTGTAGACCCCATGGAGCATATACATCAGCAGACTTGTTTTACTGTGGGAGAGGGAGAGAGTAGTTTGAAGAATAGTAGGCACGTGTAGTTCTCAATCCAAAATGTCTTCCGAAGTTGTTGTAAACACGCTGGTTTGCAACCTGGATCCACACGTTTTGAAAGAGTTGAGTCTTTATTTAAACCCTTATAGCGTTAGACTTGAAATGGGGGGAGGCTATGACGGCTGCCGAAAATTTCGTTGATTTCCCAGAATGCATTGCAGTCGTGTTTTTATGGAAACACGTGTAGTTCGAACTAGGCATGTTCTTAGGGCTCTAGCGCTGTAAGTGAAATGAAATAAAACTTGAAAAACTTGCAAACGCTTAGTAGAAGGACTGAATTTTTATAGGATATGAAACTTTTTGTTTGAAGACAATGTTTTTAGCCAAAAAATTCGACCTGCAAAATGTGTGGTTTTCAACATCTGAAAATAGCGAAAAAACGTGATTTTTTTGCTTTTCAAGGTTTGAACTGTATGTTTTTGCCCAAATTGCTAGTTTTGTCAACCTCAATGGTACTTAAAAGTTAACCACATTCCTAGTGTTTGCTTTGAATGGTGATTTATGGCATGAATGACTCAATTCAGGAAGATATGATTTTTTAAAGCAAGGTAGTTGTCTACGGCCGGCTGAGGCCGGTACAGGAGCGAAAAGGTTAATTGATTGAAAGAGACTTGGATTATGTTTTGTTGACTTTAGTTTTTGAATAATTTTTCGAATTTCGCGTACGTCGCTTTGCAAAATATGCCAAGATTTGATCTTGCCACCTTCAATAGAAGGAAAAAAGAATTAAGATACCACATGATTGAGAATAGTAGGAATATGAGATTGATGGAGGAAGACATCGCGAAAGTCAACGAAGATCTGAAGAACAAGGGAGAGCTCGATGGAAAGGTCCATAAATGTCAGAGATTGGACGAGAAGGTAAAGAAAATCATATTTTTAAATAATTATTCATGTTTTCCTGACTATTTTTGACGGTTTGGTTTGTCATTAAGCAACTGCGGATTATCGTGCAAACATGGCAGTTTTGAAAACTTCGACCTCGGTTGATCAAAATTCAGAAATTTGCCGTTGAAATGCTAATTCAGAAAGACTTTTGTTTAATGGAATAAATAGTTTTTTATCTATTTTTTTGAATTGTGAAGTTTAACATTTTGTGATAGAAATAGATTGCGATTAACGCGCGGCGTACAATAGCATTGTATTTTCACGCGCCGTCCACTGAAAAACAAAACAAAAATTATTATAATTATTATGCTTGATTTCTCAAACATAAAATTACTTACTCATCAAAAATTGTGTGCATAATAATCATGGAAAAATATAATAAACTGATATTGGAGTAAAGGCACTAAACACTAAAAGAATGCAACATAAATACCGTAAAATGGTGCTATTTCATGCTAATTCTATTGTTGTTTTTTTTAATTTATGCTATTTACTACTAAATTTGTAAAACTGTTTTAGACATCCGGTATCTGCACTCTTTATCACGTATATGATTAATGACTTGTTTACATTTTGTTTTCTTTTTTATTCCAGGCATTTACAGGTCATTTAATTATTTAAATTTAAAATAACAATAAAATAGAATTTATTATAGTCTATAATGTAATTTCACTGCATGAAAAGTGCAGTCAAAATAAGTACTTATTAAATTGAGATTGCTAAAACATTGTTTATGTCAGAATGCATACAACCATTTTTTTAAAAATGAAGACAAATTATGACAATTATGTCATGTTGAACACCAAGTGTGTTCACCAACTTTTTTGGTAATGACTACATTCTCAATTCCAAATGAAAACCAAGAGAAGAGGAGCCCCGAAAAAGAATATTGTATATTTGTCTATGATTGATATGGATTACTATTAAACTGTATGTAATGTTAATAGCCAGGGTGGATTAAGGGAAGCGAAATCATATACCCCATGCTTTACATGAGAGATTTTCATTTTACAAAGAAAATGGTTTAATTAAACAATCAATCAATCGATCCTTATTTGGAATTTATCTATTTTTACATGATACAATGATTACATTTTTTTATATCTTTTATTATAAATATGAAAAGGAGGCTAATGAAAGGCATGTCGTGCTTAGTAATGTTTAGAAACCTATTTTTTTATATGAATTAAATGGAAACGTCTGTATGATTAAAACAGACTGTTACATGCCTGAATTCACTGATTAATTCTTTGCTTTTCAAAATCAAGGAAAGGAAGATTACTCCATACCGGAAGATACTATGAAACATGTTTTTCAAGAGATGGATGTTCTCAAACAGGAGTTTTACTTAGGAGAACATTTATATAAAATTGATTGGTAAGAGAATCAACCTTAAAAACAAGACCCTGGCTAACCTATACCGGATAATAACAGTATCAATAGTATCGATGCATGACGTTCATCTTGAATATCTTATAATAAATTATCAAAATGTTAGACATCAGTCTTTTGCCGTTGGCAATCAGTTGCACCACCGCCTGTTCATCATTCACTCTCTATCCCTCAAAGTAATACAATACTATAGGTAGCATGTGCTGATCTGGAAAAAAATATTACTTTAACACAATTACACACATTAATAAGGTACAATATGAGTATTTTACTGTTAGACAGAATAGATTAATGATTTCATTAGATTTGATTTTAACAGGTGTTAAATTTTGTGTTTATGATAAACAAGACGACAATGGCAAAACTACTACTAAATAGAACTCTTTGGACTTTAATTTTTTTAATTGATATAAAATCCTCTGCAGTTTAAACAAAAAAATTGCATTCCTTTAATCAAGTTTTATTTTTTTCCATCTAGTTATGTTTGGTTTTACTGAATTGTTATTAAATTAGATTTGACTCGATGTGTGATATATAAGTCATATAACAATTAATATCTCTAATAATAAAGATAACAATTATTAAACATAGATTGATCTGTTTTGACAAGTTTCTGTTTTTAGGTGATGACCTTGCCACAGTTATTAAGAAACTCAATATTAAGTCGTTTTTGGAAAATATGGCCGACAAATCACGAACAAGTATCGACTGCCTGACGAAAACACAACTACTTTCAGTTTGCATTAAATATGGATTGCCCAAACAAGGCACCAAAGACATCATTAGAGCACGTATTATGGAGTACTTCACCATGCACAATATTGAATTTCCGGTTAGTAGGCTATAATTAGACAACTGGTACTCTGTTAATTTATAGTGAAAATCAGAAAACTGGTGGCAGTAGGAATCATTTCAGGGATTTTTTTCTAGAAGAGGTCATCAAGGTGCTGTGCTTAATGCCTACTGACGAGATGAAGCTAAAAACAAAGGAGCATCCCTGAAGTAATTATTTCAACTGCACACACAATTTTGATTGACCTTAAACATAAAGTTTAATTGTTTTGAGCATGCTATATGAGGCAATTATTTGCATAGATAATTTTTGTTTGTCTGCCTGCCTGCCTGTCTGTCTGTTTTTTGTTGTTGTTTTTTTTCGTTTTTTTTTTTTTTTTCATGTAACTGCCTCTAAGTATTTGAATTTAGTGTTTTCTGCTAGTTGCACAGAAGCCCAAACAAAAATTCTCTTGATCTGAACACATAGTTTTTCATTTCTTTTGAAAACTCTTCTTTCAAAGATCTATGAAATTAGCTGAAACAATACTTGTACCTGTACTGTATAGTTACTTTCTCGACCTCCTTTTTGGCTTCCTCTATGTCCTGTTCTGCATATGATTTTTTCTCTACTGTCTGGCAGTTAAACTGATGTATTTGGCCATACTTCATAATTGAGGGACGTGAAATACAAGAACTGAAGTAAATATAAGAAATGAATGATTTTCAAAGTTGAAATTTATCAAATTTGGTATTAAAAAGTACACAGGGATTTCATTTAACTTAACATGAATATATATAATGACATCCTGTAATTAAATAAAAATATTACAATTTGATCATATGACACTTTTTTGGTAAGGATGTGCATGGTTCATAAATGGTTTTCAATGGATTTTAATGGAGAAATAAAGATCTCAGCGATGGAGAAAAATCTCACAAAAAGAAATAGCTTGCAGGAGTTATTGCAAACTGCTTATATGTGGATGGTAAAAAAGAAAGATCGGCAAAAAAAGTAAACATACTTTGGTGACTTTAATCCTGGCTGTCTTATAGACATTCATTTTTTATAGTTATAATAATGCAGTGGGGTTACGTGAAGTGCAAATTCTATACTCAGGGAACACCCTATGTGAATATAAAGGAGCATGAATATCATCCACACATTAAGTACAAATATGTACATATAAATATTGTTATTCTCTTATGTTGACAAACAAATGTCACTGCTAATTAAATCATTCATGACATTGTTTTAAACACTGTCAATATATGCATGACTGGTATCAATGTATTCCAAGGTATTACAAGAACTCTATCCCATGTGTCAGTGGTTGGAACAATAAGACAATGGCATGGTGCAAAAAGGAGGCAAAGAGGCTTGGACTAAAAGGCAAAGATCGGTGTGGAGGATTGATATTTGATGAAATGGTGATTCAGGTATTTTATCATAACAGTCATACATATTAAGAATTTTACTGTAATAAACAAGAAGCTCAGTGCACTTTCAGTTGTTCTTTAAACAAAATGTATTTGATTCAAAAACTAGGAAGACTTGGAGTAAAGCAATTTGCTTTACATGCAACCCAATTAATAGTATTATAGTATCATGTTACTCTGGTTAATTTATGTAACTGCATTGCATACCTTTAAGAATAATATAACAGCCATAATGAATTGTGATATTGTTTAACTGATTTGATTTTCACACCTCATCACACATATGGAGAAATAGTTGTGATTCAGTTGACTTAGTGTTATTTTATAGCTACTACAGTAAATGTGTAATAGTATATATGAAGCTTTCATCTCATTGATGTTTGGCCAATAATTATTCATTGCATTTTATAAACTACAAATACTCATGAACTGTCTGCAATGAAAAAATGTTCATTTTGTTTGTTATATCACTTTGTTTTAGGTGATGATAGTGCTGAATTGGCAACAAAGGTTTAGCACAATTTCAAAAAACTGAGAAATCACCTTGAGAAAAGCAGCTTGTCACAAAACAGTAAAAGGAGGTTGACAATCAATTGTTGATCTTTGGAAGGAGGCATACCAATGGGTCCAATTTTGCCCTTTACCATGCGAAGAAGAACATTTTACAAGTTTTGGTTTTATTTTGACTTTATTTTGTATAAAAAAAATCGCACAGCGAAAGTTGGTCGCAAATCCTCAGTCATGTATCTAAAGAGAGATAGAAAAAAAAGAAAGAAAGAGGGTGAAAGGGAGAAAGAGCGTGAAAGGGAGAAAGTGCGGAAGAAAGCCAAAGAAAAAACAAACATCTATAGCCAATATAGACCATACAGTCTCTGATAGCATCGGCAGGTAGGCACGAAGTGAAAGCAAAAACAAACAAAAAAGGCATAAGAATCGCCCAAGACTTTATGAAAAAGACGATACAAGATATTGGACAGTCTTCGTCCTGTTAAGGACATTTTAAATCAATATCCACCTCTTCAACAGTTTGTACATGTAAGTGAATTAATTTGGGATGTTTCTATTGGTAAATGTGTTGTACGGCAGAAAACAGGATAAGAGGGATATCTGAATGTCTCTTTTTTTAGCAGCAGCATTTCAAGAGCCAGATCATGAATCTATCAATTAGTTTCTGTCATCGCAAGACTGCGACATTTTCGACTTTAGCAGAAACGTCCTACATGCATCTTGCATGGGCGGCATCTGGGAACGCCTGATACATACTACAGGATCATGTTACCCAGCTAGACGACGAAGTATTTGAACCCTACTCACTGAAGCAGAGAACATCGTCAATGGTCGACCCTTAACAGTTGAAAACCTTTCCGAACCAATGTCAGGCAAACCACCTCCTGTAAATTTTGAAAGACCAGACCTATACTCGAAGAAAAGGTGGCGCAAAGTCCAATACCTTGCGAACCAGTTCTGGCTACGTTGGCAAAAGGAGTACTGTTCTAAGTAAAAGCGGGGCAAAGATGGACGGACAGTAAGAGAAACCTGAAAGTCAGAGACGCCTTACTAGTTTGTGACCCTGATGAACTGAGAAACAAATAGCCAGTCGCGGTCGTGTCAAAATTATACCCTAGCAAGGATCATCTTGTCCTCAAAGTTCAGATCTCCATGATCAAAGATGGCAAGACAATATGTTAAGACACTATGATAAAACCAGTTCACAAACTGATACTCCTGATCAAAGCAGATTAAAGAGATCGGACATTTAGTAACATTTTCTTTTATACGCAATAGCCTTACATTTAAATATATCGTTCATACTTTATCAAGATTTATCATATATTTGTTACAGTTTTGTTTGTAAATGTTTTCACATTTAGGTAAGCAGTGTAACGGAAGTCCCGTAGTGATTTTACTGAGTAATATAATTAATATCACGTGATTGTAATCATCCTATGTAATTTGATGACTGTGAGGTCAAGCTCAGAGACTACCACATAATAAAACTTTGTGGAATTTAAAGAGTCCAGAAGGTTATGTTTCACGGATCTTGCCATCCGTTACGTGCTGTTTACATCGCTACCTGACCACCCCAGACGAAAATAGCAACGTTGAGTTTGAAAAAAACTACCACCAACTGAAAAAATAGTTCAGCTCAATTATTCAATTGCTCTCATGGAAACCAAAGTTTATTGAAAAGTTTGCCAGCTTAAAAGTGTTGCTTGATAGTTGGAAGTCCATTTACAAACTGGTCCTGATTTTTCTCTGATGCGGCATAGCAGTTCAAACAACAGGAACAATTTGCCTGCAAGCTTGTACATGTTATATATGTCATGTAAATTTAAATTAATAACATATTTTTTAAAGTAATACTATCAGTTTTCTTACATGTACATGTGTTGAACTATTACTAGATTTATTATTTTTATAGCGATCGTATAATTAGTAAATTTATTTATGGTTTAAGTTACTTTTTAAGAACATTTATGGCGACAATCCATGTACAACACTGTGCAGTTCATACAATGAATTGTGCTGTTAGAAATTCACTAGGTTATCTTTGAGCTACAGTATTGTTTGTTTGTTTTGTTTTGTTTTCTTTATTTTTGTTTTCTTTGCTTGTTTCTATGTTTGTTTTGGAGTGATGGTGGCATAAATAGAAGCTTGGCTAACATCAAGAAGCCTCAAATTGTAGCTGTAGTCGAGTTATTTGGTCTAGACACCATATACATAGTCTGTGAAGGAGGTATTTGGTGCACCATTGGCCACAGATGGCATTCTAGCAATGCTTACCTCCTATTATATTTTTAACATAGACAACAAGAATGGTAGCATTGCTAGGATTGTCCAGTGGGAAGCCACGACTTGCTGTCAGGGCATATTTCATTTCTTTGGAAATTATAGAGGAGCTAATATGGTCCTTTGGTTTCTTACTTACAATCCAAATTGTGGTAAATTAAAGTCCATTCATACATCCCCCTATTAATATTGAATTTTCAGAATTACATGTTTTCAGAATTACGTGTTATTAGACGCTATAGAAATAAACGTTATTATTATTATTGTTACATCAATATGAGTCAGATACAATACCCACGCTATTTTTTAAGAAAAAAAAGTTGAAAACGATAGCTTACAAAGGAACATCTGAATGCTTGTTAACATACATTATTCCAACAATACAACAGTAAGTCAGGAATTAAAGTGATAGTTCTTTAATCAGGTAGTATTCAAAAAAGTCATGGCAGTCTCTCGAAACTACAAAGCTGTAGTTGCCTTCTGACAGAGTTAGTTTTGCTATCACATATTGTCACTCATTTTGAAACATGCAAACTTGTGCACATCACAAATATATTATTAAGTGCATTTTTACAAAGGAGTGGCATCGAGATATTAAAATTTACTGAAAGCAAAAAAATGTTTTCTGATTATTTATGCTTACAACCATATGGGTGTTTTCTAGACACAACACACAGCCCCTAATTTGTCATTTTGTCCCAGGTGTAGGGTCTTGATCATTCATTATCTTAGTTTCATTTCAGTTACTCAAAAGCACCATAAACAGTCCAATTTGCTTATTTTGCCTAACGAGTGGGCCTGAATCAGTCATTATATTATGGTCATATCAGTTACTCAAAAGCACTAAAACAGTCCCAATTAACCAAGGTTTTCGGGCTTAATCAGTATTATATTAGGGTCATGTCGGCAAGAGCAAAGAGTTAAAACAGCACACTTTGATCATTTTGACCCTTTTTGAAGGACTAAAACTGCCATTACACAAGGGTCATTTTAAGCCCATTATAAATACATTTTAGCCCTTCCGTTTTCCAAATCAGCCCCACTGTCTTGCAAAAATGCCCAACAATGGAGTTGCTTTGCCCCCTTTTCAGTTTTTTTTTTTTTTTTTTTTTGCAGTTTTAGTTGTATATAAATGAAAAGGAAAGGTAGAAAGGCTTAGCTCTAGTTGTCAGAACTTCAACAAATCCATTCCTGTAAAAATGTTTCATTTTTCTTCAATTAACCCTTCTTTTCAAAACGGACATAATTCAACTAAACCGTTCTTTTAAGAATATATACCGCAATTGACGGAGAACAAAGAAAGGACCAACTGGATGAAAGTTACCCCTTACTCCAGCTGTTAATCAAGAACTGCCCAAGCATACTCATTAACGGATCCACGTGAAATTTGAAACTAGAACTGTTATACTAGTTAGGAATACTACCAGGTCCATTATAATGATAAAGAAGACTTTTTCACACAATGTTCGAGAAGACAAATCCCCCTAATTTTATCAGGGGCTGGCATATAATGCTCTGTCCCGGAAAGAACAATAAATGACTTGCGAGTTCTACCAGGATTTGATCTAAAACTACCCTCCATCAGTGAACAAGTTCCAGAGATCTTGTGCCTGTTCTGGATTTGAACATTACCGGTCCATCGAAAAATATGATCATTGTACAGGCTGCCTAAAAATAAGACCCACAATCAAGGAGGTGCTCAGCACTTATCAACTGGTAGAAGGTAATACCTCTCCCTGACATTGTGACCATCGGAAGATGTTGAAGGAGCTTCGAAACAATCCGCTGAAATCAGAGAGTGCTAACAAATTCATTGATCGAATATATGATGAAGAAAATGTCACTTGCTCAAGTAAACAAGAACATAATTCACCTGGACTGGGTTCGAGTACGCCGAGAGTACGGACGTGTAAACTCGAGCTCCTGCAAAAGTATCTTTTCTATATATTATAATATTACTAAATATGTCTAAAGAACAGCTATCTAAACTAAAGAAAGAAAACGATGAACTCAAGACACTAGTTGACGGTCTATCAAAGCAACTTGAAGAGTTAAAAAAGAATTACAACCCAGCGACAACTGGCCAAAGTATTCAATTCCTGTCAGACGAATATGACGACTTTAAAACTACTATGACAGCTTCAGAGAAAAAACTAAAGGAGATAGAGGAAGCATTGAGCAGTATAAACACAAGATTGGAGAAGTTTGACGAAACCGTTGAAGGATTACTTAAGTACAGTTTCCAATACAATTTGAAGATTGTTGGCATCGAGCAGAAAGGCAAACAAGAGTCAGCCGAAGAAACAGTCCAAATATGTCTAAATCTCTTTAAGGCAATAGGAGCAAAGGTTCAGGAAAGTGATATAGATATAGGACAACGAGTAAAAGCCAGGAATACAAGATTCCCACCACCAATCATTTGCAAGTTCACAAGAAGATTGGCCAAAGAATCAGTTATGAAGAACAAAAAAAACATTGGTTCGATCAACCTAGATGATACGAACTTTTCGGCGAAAGGAAGAATTGGTATTTACGACCATTTGACGCCAACAACACAAAATTTGTTTCATGAAGCCAAAGTTTTTCAGAAAGACAACAACTATGCTTTCTGCTGGACGAAGAACGGTGAAGTCTTGTTAAGGAAATCTGACGATTCAAGAATTATCAGAGTTACAGATTCGTCTGTATTAGCCGGATTACCAAGTCTTAACAAAGATTCGGTTGGTTCCCCACCCCATTCTTGGAGTGCTCAATCCAGTCAGCAACAGTTCGGAAGAACATATTCTGCCGCGGTAGCTGAAGAACAATACTCTGGTCCAAGATTGAGATCATCAAATCTACGGACACTATAAGAGATAAGTTTGACTTTATTGATAATTTAAGTATGTCTTTGATATATACATTTATATATATTTGTGAAAAGAAATACAGAGTCAAGGCTATAACTATAATCTGGACCGAGTTATCTAAAAAAAAATTATTTTTGTATTATATGAATAATCTCGATGCATATAAGCAGTATGGAAATTTTCTTCAATTTTAAAATTCTTTCATTAAACGTCAGAGGCCTAGGGGAGTTCAAAAAAAATACAAAGATTTTAAATTGGTTGAGTAAGCATGACGGGGACAAAGGAATCTCATTTATGCAAGAAACTCACAGTACAAAAGATGTTATGAATGAATGGTCCAAAAGATCCAAAGGGACTTTTATAATGTCCCACGGTTCATCGCGAAGTAGAGGTGTTGCAATACTTTTTGGGAGCAAACTAAACTATAATCTAAAAGAGAATATAATCGATACAAACGGCAGGTACATTTTTTCACTTTGTGAAATAGAAGGTTGTTGTTTTTTACTAATTAATACATACTTGCCTAATTACGAAAACGATCAAGTATCAGTTTTAAAGGAAATTATTGAAAAATTTCAAACTTTTGACATTCCAATTCACCTTTTTTACACAATCTCTCAGAATATTAAAAAAACTTACAGATATAAAACCTATTGCAAACAAGCTTTTTCCTGTACAGCCCTTGACCTCTGAAATGTACTTCCACAAGACATAGTTTTATCTGACAGTCTATGAAAGTTTTCTTTTTAAAAAAGCATTTTATAGTTTTAAAAGTTTTTGGAATCTTTATAACAAATTTCACAAAATGCATTTTGAAACACATTGGAATCTTGTGTCCTTTTTAAATATTTCAATTATTTAATTTATAAAATCCATTTTATAAAAAAACTTTTGGTACTTTAAGAAATTTATTTTACATACTTTTTTAATTATATACCTTATTCGTACTTTATTTCGCGAGCACTTAATTTCGCGCTTTTTCAAAGGCAATATTTCGCGATATTTTATTTGAGCGATCCGGTGCCGACAAATAAAAAAAAAGTGGAATAATTTTCGCGAAATCTATAAGAATTACTGAACATAGATAAGAGTTCACATAAAGTGATATGGGTAATCTCAACAGGTGACGTTATTTGTCTATTGAACGTTGAACGTTGTGTTCAAAAGCCTTTTCTTGTGAAATCAAATGCTTCTTTTTCAAAATTAGCTTCTTCTGCGCTGGCTTTATATTACATTCGACCAACACACAAATCCATCGAAATATTTCACACAAATAAGATTAAAAAGTCAAAATAGAAGTTCCAAAGTACTTTTCTATAAATCGTTAATAGTTTATAAAACAAATTTGAAGTGCATACCATCTGCAGCAAATGGAGCAACTGTTTTTAAGATGTCGGATCTAGCGAAGGTATATTCGTGCAGACTTGAGCAACTTGGAGTGCCAGTGACTGGACAAGTAAATACCATGAGGCTAAAAGATCGACTTCTTGCTCAGATACCAGAGCTTCAAGCATTTTCTGATGGAAAGGAGTGAAATTGGCATTTTCCCAAAACATCGGCTTGGCTATGGAATTTGCCAATAAGAACAACTTCGACACTGCAGCCATGCATCTTGCTAAGGCTGCTACACTGGTGAGAAAAGAGATGGTCAGCAAAAGACATTCTTTTACAGGTACATTTACAGCGGCTGCCAAGAGGAATCAGTCCCTGATAGCTTAGTTGCTTTACTCAATATGATTTTGGAATGTCCTGGTATTACAGCTCGAAATGAACAGTAATCAGTGGGGTTGAATGCATCTCTAACACTTCCACAGTTGCAAGTGTTTAACACAGTGAAACATGCTAGATCTGGTGTTAGTAACACCATGCGTCATGACAAAATTAGAGAAACACCATTATCAATCTACTTGGCATTAGTTATTCATGCAGAGACAAGAAAGAAAACATTGGTGGACAAGCTTTATAAACTGGAGCTGTGCATATCCTATAACAGACTGATGCAAATATCAGCAGATCTAGGAAACATTGTCTGCAGTCAGTTTAAAAAGAAAAACTGAGGAAAGATCTTTTTACTAGTGGAGTGTGGATAACATTCATCATAATCCTAGCTCAAGAACATCTAAACACTCGTTCCACGGTACGGATATTTCCCTCACGCACCACCCCACTCTGAATGTGATCGGGGTGAAAAGAAATCAAGTATTACTAGACCAAAGAGTTCCAAAATCAAAGACTGTGTCTAGTCCACCAGTGTATTATGCGAATTATCATTCCTGTAGCCATGGATGAAGCCAAGAAAGATATTATCTGTCCAAAAGGAATTGGTTTATGCAAACGGAAAGAAGGTACATTCAGTAACAGTACAAATTAAGAATACCAGTGGTTAGAAAAGGTCGAAATACTTTTGGAGAAAGAGAAGCGGAAGAAAAGTAATATTTGTCTTGGTCAGCACATTTTGGTTCTCGGGAAAAAAATGATATCAGACCTTATCCAATCACATCTTTATTACCACTGAAGAAAATGCCCACATTATTACCAGCCACCTAAATCCGCTTCAGACGCCAGTAATAACGATGCATCAGACACTATACGTCATTGCAAAAGAACTCCAATGGAATAATACAGCCGAGCTTGGGGAAGACAAGTACATGGACATGATGGGTGGCCAGCACATTAAAATTGTCGCGCTGATGATGATTGGGAACTGATTAGGTAACAGCGGTTGGGACAGGCTAGAGTCGTAAGTATATTTATAACTGTTCTGGTTAGGAAGCAAGTGGCTTAACATTCGTATTTCAATGATAACCCTTACTGATTGTAATATTGATTTTTCCATATAGTGCACTTGTCCAAGCTGATGTCACAACAAAGAATAGATTTGAGGATGTAGAGCAAGGTCTGCTAAAAACTAAAAAAAAGTTTAAAAAGTTATGATGGCAATACTTTTTCTTACAGAACAGTCAACATTGAACTTGAAGCTGTATTAGCTTTCATTACAGGAGGCAAAAATATCCCACCCTTGGGTTTGCACCACAGGCCTTCTAGTGTCTTCATGCATGAGAGTGACCGGAAGTTGTATGTTAGCACTTGCTCAAACGGGTTGTATTTTCTAGTTACTGAAAAATTATTAAGTTTTGCGTCATTCAACATTCTGTATGTTGAATTCCCCGTAGTATGACAACATAAGCATTTGGGTAGTTCATTTGTGATCTTTGTTTAAAACCTGTGAACTGTAATCACTGACAATATCTTTATTAGTTGAAGTGTATCTTTATAAAGGGAAAAACTGATTTACATGTATTCAAATCGCGAGATCATAACATATAAGTTGCGCGAGCTAAAATACGTTGTAGTTATGCGCGCGAAGATAGTAAAATAAGAATATATATATCAGAATTAATAATGCAAAAATTATCGTTTGTCTTTATGCTTATTAAGTTTGAAACCCGAAAGCTCGGAGCAATAAAATATTTACGTGGACGTAACACATATTATCTTAAAATATCTTTATTCTTCATTTGCAACCACGTGATAAAAATTGACGACGTAATTGATCACCGCCATTCTCGACAACAAGCTTATTCAATATGGTGTGCGCGAATACTTCTTCAGTCTTTTCTGACTATTTTTACTCATTAGATGGCCCCTCAATGGAAAGATATCGACAAAAAGTTAGTGTGATCAGCTTTGATCTTTATAGTCTAAAAAAATGCGACTACAGTGAAGATTACGCATTTTTACCGGCGATTGAGTATCAAGATATTTTAAACTATCGCACCAGCTTTGTGGGCCACAGGCACTCAAATGAAAAGCTACAAGTCTCTAGATTCTTACAACTTCTTCATTTCTGGTTGGGTTAGTGCCCTGCAGATGACAAAAGTCACTAACAATAGAGTAGTAATCTTTAAAGGGTAAGTTTTGCTTTGATTATTATTATATTGCGCGAGCCCAAATATGCATGCGAACGAGTCAGAACATAAAGATCAAATTTGAAACAACCATTAATTTATATAATTTTGCTTTTAACTTATAGGTAAATCATTCTCAACGAGCCCAAGATATCCCATTGAAGGCATGGGTATTTGCCAAAGAAACAGGCGAAATAATCACGGCACACTGTGATTGTATGGCTGGAGTAAGTGAATGTTGTTCACATATCGGGTCATTTTGTTTGCTGTTGAAGCTAGGTCCCGTATTCGCGACTCAGCGACGTGCACGCAAGAGAAAAGCCAATGGTTGATGCCAGCTTATGTGAAAGAGATACTATATGCCCCAATTGAAGAAATCGACTTGACTTCTGCTAAAAAAAACAGGCTTTATTACAAGAAAACAATGTTCTTCCGACTGCATTACTAAGTGATGAACAACGATCAAAGATTAATAGGCCAAGTTACGATGAACAACTGGAGTTTTTCAAAAATCTCTCTCTTTCAGACAGCAAACCAGTAATTCTGTCACTCATTCCTCCTTACAACAGTAGATACATCCCAAAAGAGACAACTTTACCAAAGCCACTGACTGACCTTTTGGACAAGTCTAATAAAGGCAATATGCTATCCTGATTATACTATGTTCAGCAATTCTGCAACTACTTGTCGTATTGTAAACATTAAAAAAAGATGAAATAAATTGAAGATAGATTATTTTGAGATGTTTAAGTTTATTTTCAATAAAAGAACTAGGATATCTACGATCGTCGTGTTCAAGACTGTGGTGATCGATTCCACCAATCACAATCGACGTCATAAATACAACCAATCAGAAACCTGGAGCCGACAGAAACACAAAGTGCGGAAAATTTAAAATGCCGACAGATCGAAAAAAAAGTGCACACACCTTGAACTTATGTTAGGACAAATTGCCAATTACTGTCCTGTCATATCAAGGAATTCTATCGTCAAAAACTCCACCTCAATAAAGTCCATTTGGCAGGTGATCTGAATGTACTTTGGAATTCCAAACTACCGGCGCCCACTTTATTGATTTCAACAACATCCATTTAGAAATTGATGATCGTCCCGAAGACCTGTGCCAACGCCTGATGTCCTTCATCAAAGACAAATTATTTGCAACATCACACACCATGGCAAAGAACCAACTGCCGACGAAGAGTTAACACCGAGTCTTGAGAACATGGTCGTGCCAACTTGGTTACGCTTGATTCATCCAGACTTACCCAACCTTAAACAGAGGTACGGTACAGAACTATGGTCGTGAACCCTAGACTCGCTAAAGCCCGAGATCTCCCAAGCATTGGATTCATTATTAGATGAACTTCGATCCGCGGCCGATGGAAAGGTCCTACGTTCTGCAGTATTGCGATTTAGAATCAAGCCTCAAGAGCTGAGCGGCCCTCCACGCTTAACCGTCCAGCAGGAAACCAACGTCCCAAACCGTGCCCTCTATGCAAAGAAGCAGGCCGTGATCAGAATCACTTCCTCAGCAAGTGCCCTTTTCTACCCCACGAGGACCGGCTTTTCCTCACGAAGGCCCATTCAACTACAACCATAGATGAAGACAAAGACAGCGATACCCTGGGTGACCCCGAACCTGCTCCCCTGTCTGCCCAAGCACAAAAAGCTCTCCTCAAATCAAGGCCTTCTTCAACCAACATGCTGTTTTGTTAACCCTCGACACAGGAGCCGAAACTAGCATGATCAAAGCGTCTCTCGCACGCTCACTTGATCTTACGATTGAAAAGTCATCACAACAGGCTTTACAAGGACATTTTTGTCATTATTTACTAAAAGGGTTTTCATATTCCGATGTCCCTGCCATTGAGATGTGCAGGTGAGTAGACTGCTCATGCTCAAATGAGAGTACTCCATCGATCCGTGCTCTGACTTAAATATAAGTCATTCTGTTCAAATTGCTCATTTCGTGTTTGAGTTGAAGAGAGTGAACATGTTTAGCTCAAAGCAGTGTCAATATTGTGGTCGAGTGTTTTCAAGGTCATTCAATTTGGGGCATCAACTGGAAAATGGTTCATGTAAAAGGAAAAATGATATGGTATATGACAACAGAAGTGGCATTGAAGAGGAGGAACTTAGCGATGTTGAGAGTTCTCAAGATATCAGTTCAGTGGAAGATAACAGTGATTCTGAAGAAAGTTCTGAAAGTGAATGTGATTCTGATGAGGATGTTGATAAATCTGAACTGTCATGGTGTTGGCAAGTCTTAGTGGATGCTGCAGCTAACCGACATGAAAAAGAAAGACAAGAAATAATTGAAAATCTATTATCTGATGGCAGAACAGACGAAGACGCTAGAAAGATTGCTAACGATAAAGTTCTTCCAGTAATAAGGAATTACGAAATCTACTTATTGAAAAACTAGAGTGGATGCATATGATGCGAAGAGACCCATTCTTTCAGAAAATTATGGAAACAATAAAAGAACTGCTAGACACTGGACATTATGATTGCATGACGAGCTACACGACTTAGTTACCGGCGTGAACGAGTACTTTCAAAGTACCCGTCTCAAATTCCCTTGCTATTCAATGTTCAGTGAATCCTTGCGTAGTGTGTGTCATCGTACGGATTAACACAGCGTGCCGCCTTGGTCATAAAAAAAATAAACATGCGATACGATGGCGATACGGCGTTGCATTTTGTCAGCGGCTGTCTGTTGACATTCAATGTACAAAACATATTGACGTTTTACCGGACGTGATACTTATATATACAGTTAATCATTGAAGATTTAATAACAAGATTATCCTTTATATGGAAAATGGCGCCTATTTCAAAATATTTCGTCCATAATATTCGTGACAGAATGCTTTGGTCTTTCGTCTGATCGCGAGGATCTTCTACACAAAGTATTGTCAAGTAAACTCGACCAGAATCAAACTTGGTATGCCTCAAATTCTACTATCTGTGGCTGTAAGCCAAGCAAATTTTGTAAATCGGCAGGTTTGCGATTTTTCTCAGATCATTTTAAGCGACTGAATCACTGCAATGTGCTCGACGAGAACTCACTTTTGGCACCAAGTCATTATTTCCAAATCGGCAATGAAGAATCGAAGAACAAGAATGTTTACGTGGACACTGGATTTGGACTTTGATGCGGTCTTTTGAGAGAAAAATATCTAACAAAATGCAAGCTATTGAAAACGTCCATCTTCAAAGATTTTGCGAAAGACCTTGCTCGCCGAGGGTTTCAGTCCGATTATAATGACCGAAACTGCTATCTCATGATCACTCCAAAGAAGCTGAAGTTCAATGATGATGAACAAAGTTCTAGAAATGCGTCAGACTAGCAAGTAAATTTCGAAAGCCCGCCAGATTTATCTGTAATAGAAAGCCCGCCAAATTTGAAAGTTAAGTGTCGTCTCGGTAACATCGAAAGAAATCACAAAATATCGCCAAGAAAACTTCGAGAGGATTCTACGTCGATATTAGCGGAACCTGTTGAAGTTTGTGTCCAATCAAGGGAAACCTTAGGCCATGTCCTTGGAGAATGTTGTGCTTTAAAACGCGCTTCAACCACTGCTAAATGCACTATTCAAACTGCTTTTGACATAGTAGTTAACAAGCATGGAGTGAAGTATGCCTTTGACAGTTTAGTATCCAAGCAGGCTTGGGGAAAACGAATTGAACTAATCCGTCAACCAGATTGGATATTCCTCTTAATAAAACTGAAGTCAACAATTTCAGATGCTGCATGGCAACACCTGACCAATTTAACAAAGCTTGGTCGTACAGTGGTAAGTATATATTGTGTCTCATAAAATAATTATGATTAAATGACAAAGAAATGTCATGATAATGATGATAGTGATGATCCGAAATAATGTCAAATTTCTTCAGTTGCCACAAAAAGTGAGTGCTGGTTTTAGCATTGACCAACATTGGTGCAGTGCTTAGACAGCAGAGTTGTTTCGCATAAGAACGTTATAGATGCAAATGAGATCTTTTTACGAACCGCATGCAAATTAGTAGTTGGTGTTAATCCCTCTATTGTTTAAGGTTAAAAACATAAAGCGCGCAAAAATTGAATAGACCATTTATTTTCGACTTTTTTATAACAAAAACATAATTTTTTAAGTCTGGTTTCCATATAATCGCAAACGATCGAGAACGGTCGCAAACGCTCGAAAAAAAATCAACTTTGGGGAATTCAAAGTTTTTCGATCTCTAGACAGTTTATGAACGAATTCGATCGCTATCATATATGGATCGAAAACGGTCATAGGATCGAAAAAGCTGGTTTCCCTATAATTGAATTATTTTTTTCGATCGCTTACATGCGATCGTTCTGAATTATATGGAAACCAGGCTTTAGGAATTTGAACTGACTGCCTTTTTTGCGCGTACACCTGCTTTTTGGACACACCGCCAAACAGAAGCTAAATCAAACCAGGAGGGGGGGGAGGTGTGCGTAGGGGGATGAAGGCCGGCTTCTAAATGACGTCATAGCACGTTTAACCAGGTCTAAATTATCATATATTCTGTAAATAATTAACAATTTCAGGAGAATAAGTAAAATTTTGTTTGAGTTTCCCGTTTTGTTTCCCATATAAACTCTTATGAAAACCTTTCAAGCGACCACCCTCATAAGAGACAGCCACAACTTTTTGGGTTTGGAATATTTCATTGTTTTCCCTCTCGAATTTCAAACAGTAGAGTTTACATAATTATCCTGGGCTTTCAGTTTTGATAATCTAATTATGTGAGATTCTTGTTTTGGTTCTGTCATAGCGGATCACTTTTACCCTCCTTCCAATGGTGGTCACTTACTGGAAAGCCAACTGTATCATCGCTACCCTACCAGCAGATGCAATTTCGACTTAATTCTTACCCCTTAATTATCCTCTGTAGAAATGATACTAAGGAGATTCGAAAATATACAGCTTACAAAATACGCAGGATGAAAATATTTTTCTACCCTAACAAATACCTCGAAACCAAAATTCTTCCCAATGTTTACTTTCTATTAAAGTAAAATTAATTACCGGGTTTTTTCTTATTTTCCAATAATTTTCTCCAATTTTTCTCTCAACCGAAAAAAAGTAACAAACTTACGATTTCAACCTCATTTTTTATCCTCTAGCTTTTCTTTTATGCACAGAATCTGAGGGATATTACTTACATATTTGAATATTGCATTGATGAACTGCATATACATGTAGATGTTATAAAAATGTAAGTTATATACCGTAAAAAGATAAAACTTACTGACGTTTCGAACGTTAGTCCTACGTCGAAGTAAAGAGGAAGTAAGTTCTCTCTTCTTTTGACGGTGTATAACTTACATTTTGATAACTGTTTAATTAGAAACACCGGCGCAGCTCATACCAGTTTTATCGTTAGTCACCTATTTGAACTGCATATAATTTGACATGTAAAGGGAGTATACCTTGTACTTGCAGAAATTGCTAACACTGGCACGGTACAAATTAACAAAAACCGCAAAACTAAAAAGACATGAGACTCTTGCGTCGATTGGCTAGTAAAGGGCGGCACACAGGGGAGCTCACACTTGGGTACATTTGGGTACTACCCTATATCGACTATACGAGGATGATCCGCTGAACAGGGTATGGTTTTTCGACCTTAGTGTCATGAACAGGGTATCAAATGCTTGTTTTTTTCAATTTAATCCACATTTTCCTATCATACTCAGGGCCCAGCAAATTAGAGGAATTATTTTGCATTTAGGAAATTGGCATGAATAGATCATTGAATTTGTGAAATATATCCTAGCACAGCTATACAATTCAATCATTTATCATAAACCTGGTATGCAAGTTAGGTATTTTTTGCCATCAACAGGGTAACACCTACAGCTAGGATCCAAGCGGAACATTCCTACCCAGATCTGAAGGGAGTATACCCGGGGTATAACTCCACCTAAACAAGCCTTGCGGAGCAAAATTCCTATTGGTATCGGTACCACTTGAGGGGTTTGTTTGGGTTTATATGCGTATGCAATCGTAAACAGACTCCGGGAGTCCAATGTTCTAGGAGTAAGCTCTCTGTATGCACCGTTGAGAGTGGGACTGGAGAACTCTTCCAAAAACACGGTCCACTTCCCTCGTGTTTTCCATAAAATAGGGGTGTACTCAAGACAGAGAAGTCTTGATGTTATAAAGATGTCAAAATGTAGAAAAATGAAATTAATTTTTCTTGTATTACTTAGTGAAATGTATACCGATTCCATCCTAACTAAAATCTAGTGAAATGACCTATTCAATTCTCGCGCGCTTTATTGTTTACCTTAAACAATGGAGGGATTAACACCAACTACTAATTTGCATGCGGTTCGTAAAAAATCTCATTTGCATCTATAACGTTCTTATGCGGAACAGCTCTAGTGAATCATTTTTTTAATTATTCTTTGTTTTTGTAGAAGAAAAGTGATGTACAAATCATTCCTGTGAAAAGACAGGTTGCTCTGCGACGACAATCATTCAGAGTCACGAAAAGCTTACTAGAAATAGGTACACTTGAACCAGTGCTTCCTGGCTATTGTGTCAACATCCAGAAAGTAGCCATCTGGAGTACAAGAGAGATGCGACTACATGGACACGAACCCAAAGAATTGGTTTTCAATTTCAAAATTGATGGCAGGGCATTTTGTGGTAAGTGACAATAGAGCAAGTCAGAGCTCCAAGTCTGTTAAGACTCTTGCAATCGCTAACTGTCAAGAAAACCGGTAATAATAAAATTTATGTTCGTGACATTGAGGATACTCAAACCGTGAACACTTTGTGTTCTTTTAAATATAATATTTTGAACATGTATATTTTGAGTGAATCAATTTAAAACATTTTTCATTTTGAGAACTCTGTGCATTTGACTTCAGTCCTACTTTTTTGAGGATTTGAAGCAGTAAAAAGCTCAGAAAAAAAGCTGATTAAAGACAAGTGTTCATGGTTGGAGTATCCTCATTGTAATACTTCATATAAGTTGGCATAACTTAATACACTGGTTTCATTCATGAATAGAGAGGATCTAAAAAGGCTAGTTGCTGATATCAACAAAGAAAAAGAAAAGATGAAGCTAAATGGCATTACTGTTGATGGCATTTCCTACAAAGTGTCTTTTAAAGGTAATAGTAGCATACTCTTTTGCATTATTCAGACATTTTAATGTTTTTTTATTTATTTCAGACTATAGCACCTGTATGAGTTATCACTGTATGAGATGAAAAACTCATGCATTTGTGAGAAAAAATCAACTACCTGCATGTTATGGTCATTTCAACCCCAACTGATTGTTACCTCAGATTCAGTCCTAAAGAAACTCTCAGCCTTAAATCCAACAAAGGCTCAAGGTCCAGATGGAATTCCTGGTTGGCTCCTGAAGGAGAACGCTGATTTGTTGGCTGAGCCTGTGAAAGAAATATTAAACAGCTCCTTCTCTGAGTGTCGTCTCCCAAGCATCTGGAAAAGAGCAGACGTAATACCAGTACCTAAACAAAAGCCTATCAGGGATGTCAACAAACATCTCCGTCCCATATCGCTTACACCAATTTTATCAAAAACTGGCGAGGAATATGTTGTTGAGCGATTTGTAAAACCCGCAGTCATGTCAAAGATTGTTTGTCAACAATTTGGTGCTATACCTAAATCATCTACTGTATATGCACTTATAAGCATGATCCACTCCTGGCTAATGAACACTGATGGCAATGGGACTACAACAAGGGTTGTACTTTTTGACTTTCGAAAAGCTTTGAACCTTATCGATCACAACATTCTCGTCAACAAACTCGCACTCTTCAATATCCCACCAAATGTAGTACTCTGGATTGTAGACTTCCTCAAACATCGGAAACAACGCGTAAAGCTAGGTCCAGATTGTTTATCGGAGTGGAGCGACCTTCGGGCCGGTGTCCCACAAGGGACCAAGCTAGGAGCGTGGCTATTCCTTATCATGATAAATGACTTGCAAGTACCGGGGGTAAAACTCTGGAAGTACGTCGACGATGTCACTATGTCTGAATTCATTGAGAAAAATCAATCAAGCAATATTCAAGAAGCAGTTAACGATCTCGTAACTTGGTCTGAGAACAACAAATTCCAAGTCAATGAGCAGAAATGCAAGGAACTGAGAATCACATTCCGAAAACACCATAGCGCCCTCGAGCCTATCACAGCCAACAACACTGACATCAAAAATGTGGAAAGCGCCAAACTACTTGGTATAACTATAAGTAATGATTTGAAATGGAATGCCCATGTTCAAGAGATTATTGGTAAAGTCGCAACAAGACTATATTTTCTCAGACAATTAAAAAGATCTAATTTGGAACGGCAAAGATATGCTATTATTTTATATCACGTGCATACGCCCAGTGACGGAATACGCATGCCAAGTGTTCCATAATTCTCTACCGAAATACTTATGCGAAGACCTTGAAAGACTACAGAAACGTGCATTGCGCATCATCTACCCTGGAAGCTCGTACTCAGAGGCACTCATCATCTCCGGGCTCTCTACTCTGGAACAAAGAAGACAGAAACTTACAGAAAACCTATTTAAAGAAATAGTTAATGACGAACACCATAAACTATCTGCTCTCCTACCATCAAAGAAAAGAAACAAATACAACCTAAGAAACACCCAAAGCTTTCAGATCAAATTCAAAACAAATCGATTCAGAAATTGTTTTATAAATTTTAATAGTATTAACTTTCAACAAACTATAACCAAAGAATTTTAATAATATATATATAATCAATTATTACATATGTATATAAAAATATTTTTTACATATTCTTGTACGCATACAACATGTACCATAATTTTATATCTTATTGTAAGCTATATCATATTTCAGCCTTAGGGCTGCAAGTTTTTATTTGGCAATTAAAGTATCTATCTATCTATCTATCTATCTATCTATCTATCTATCTATCCATTTCAATGAAACATTTGGAAAATTTGAGGTTCAAGCATATAAATATTCTTAATATTCATCTTTCTGTTACTGCATTATTATGGTTTGCATTGCATGTGTGGTCAATAATATGAAGATTAAGTGATCGATTATTTACTGCTTATTTTTGCTTCTTGCAATAACTAATGTTAATGAACATTTCATTTTCATCCCATATTGTCTTGAATATATTCTTAGAATTGTACACTGTCTGCTTTGCTTTAGACTGACAGATGGTTCGACATCATGTTGATGGGCTCCCCATACATGTATAGATCAGTTGTATATTCTATCTCTGATACTGATACATTGATTTCCATTCTGAAACTCTAGTTGTAGGAAAGGAGATTGAACGAAAGGTGAGACATTGGCAGCTGAAAAGTCAGAATCTAGCTAAGGAGTTTAAAGCTGCATACTCCATTAAGGAAGAAGGAGGACTAAGAAAATTGGCCAGCAATTTGATTAAGGAATTTTACTTGGAGGTAAGTTAGTACAATATTAATGGTTTGACATTTTTAGCTGAGGATAAGACTACCAGTAGACTCACTGGCTTTTCCATGTAGTGGTTTTAATTTTCATCAGTTCTATCAAATGAACATGTCCACTCCATAAAAATATTGTGGTTGTGCACTTTTGCAAAAATAATAATAAGATGTAAATGCTGCCATAGCAATTTTACTAAATGATCAGGATGGAATAACTTGAAAGGTTTTTATTTACATTTGTAGCTTGATAGCTTTTTAAGTAATTTGGTAATTAACATAACACTATTCTCTAGGTTTGTTCTTTGTGGAAGGAAATAGCTAAAACAATGAGAGATAAAATCTATACTAAGGATGAAGAACATTTGATAGATGTGTTTGATATTCAAGTAAGTACATGTATGAGGTACTTTAGCTTATTTCGATTCAACGCAAAACATCCCATTACAAAACAGGCAAAAAATATATGTGGTAACGCTTGAAAATTGTTGATACTCTGGCCATATAATGTACTTTTGATGGTCTTGGAATCTATGTATTTTTTAGCTTGGTTTTTACAAACGTTTGTAAAATAATTGGCATCAAAGTATCAGGAATTTTGCCTTTTCGCTACATTGAAATTGACAACAGTCTGACAAACTTTGAATAAATTATTCCTTAAGTATTATCAAAAACTATTAAATTAAACTTAATTTCGTTACCTTATTATTTGTTGTAACCAGCGAAATATATAACACAACGGATAAATTATTTTTTTAGTTTTGTTTCTGTTGCAAAACCATTTTTGTTTTTGTCAATTCGAAGGCAAAAACAAGGCAAGCCGGCGGCATCAATTGCCATTTGTGCTTCGATCATTTGTAAACAACTCTAACACAAGCTTAGATTATAGCTGGATCTGTAATAATATTTTTTTTGAATGCCATAAATATTATTCTGGTTATTTCATTTATTTATTTTTTCAAGGTCAATTTTTAGTTTAGTCTGAGAAAAGCTAGTGCTGTCGGTCCTCAGATTGGTAACTTCACAGAAATTAAACATTTTATAAAAATCGCTCCCATAGTTTTTACACGACTGAAGATTGGAATATCTTGCCGTTTGATATAAGAATTTCTCAACTTTTTATTTAATCGGTGATTGCTGATAGATTAAAATGTATTCTTTTCATAACTTAAATATGCAGAAGCTATAAATAGACCTCAACTTAAAAAAAAAAAAAAACATAAAATTATACAGGTAATTTCTATTGAGAAACTCATGAATGATGTTCTTTATTAGTGCTAAATCTATATATCTTAATGATAACATTATAAATAGATATGAATGATCCTGTGTGTAGGTAATCGACACGTCATGTCTTGGCAGAGTTAATAACAAATTACCATAAAGCCATTTAAATGCCCTAATAAAATTAAAGTACAAAGTACGGCATAGTACAGTAATTGTAATCAACAAATGGCAATAAGACTGTGAAGTAAATGATGTTTTGGTTGATGGAGATTATGGCCACTTAACTATCGAGCATGCACCAACTTTGTTCCGCAACCACAGGTCATTCTATGAACTCTCCAATCAAGGTTTTGAAGCAGCACATAAACTTCAGCGACAGCTATACTTGAAGGCCACCTCACACGATAGAATGGGATATACTATACTATACAATATTCCAGAGGCCAACTCGTGGAAATAACAACAAAAGTTCGATGAACTCGAAAACGATGGCGTCTTCAAAAACCCGAAGACATTGGTCTGACTGTAGAATACCTCAACCCATCCTTCCTCGTCAATAAACCATCAGGTGGCCACCGTCTTGCCTTTGCCAATGTTGGCCGTTATAGCAAACCCCAGCCTTCTTTAATGCCAGATGTTGATTCTACTCTTCGCACCATCGCACCATGGAAGTACCTAATAAAATCTGATCTCTCTGTGGATAGTGACCGATGGTTCGGTAACAAAACACGGCCTCGGCGCTACATTATATGCCGCCCGAGAGAATCACCTTTACCTAGGTTTCTTCAGTGCCAAACTCAGCAAACACCAAGTTAACTGGCTACCATGCAAAGTCGAAGCCCTCAGCATTGCTGTCGCTGTCAAGCACTTCAGCCCCTACATCATACAGTCTGAGAAACGCATGTGCGTACTCACAGATAGCAAGCCTTGCGTTCTGACCACAGTAAGCAGGTATCAAGTATCACGCCAACACTTAGCCGGCACTGCCAACTTGCCTTCTGACTTTGCTAGCAGAAATGCTCCTAACTGCCCAGAACCTACCTGCCAAATCTGCACCTTTATCCATGAAGCGGAAGACTCCATTGTACGTGACGTGTCAGTTCAAGATATTATTGACCAAACAAAATCATTGCCATTCACAACTCCATTGGCCTGGCACGATATACAGAGCGAATGCACTGACCTGCGGAGAGTCCATGCACACCTCAGTCAAGGCACTAGACTATCAAAGAAGTTAACCAACATCAAAGACGTCAAACGCTATCTCAACGTCGCCTCAATCTCTAAAGACAGCCTTATCGTAGTGAAACGAGATCAACATTTTAAAGCCACTACCGAAGCAATCATAGTACCACGTTCTGTTCTTGATGGTCTCCTTACAGCTCTTCACATGCGCCTAAAGGATCCATCGTGTCATCAGCTCCAGACAGTCGTCCAGCGTCATTTCTACGCTTTAGCCATGAACAGCGCCTTATCAAGAGTTTCATCCGCCTGCCACATGTGCCTCATTACAGAAGTTCCCAAATTCTCTCATGACTCAGACCTCTGATAACCCACCAGATGCAGTTGGAATATCTTTTGCCGCCAACGTTATCAGACGTGAACGACAGTCGATCCTTGTACTCAGAGGATTTAGCTGTCGACATACTGCCCGGCATACCCTTCCTCATCACAAACGATATCTCCATTCGCCCGGCCACTCAGCAGTTGACCATCCAAGGAGTGGAGACAATCCTTTACCATACAGACAGCAAACACAGTACGCAGGCCCACGCCGTCCGGGCAACAACATCATTTCTACTACATTCCTCAGCACTGTCTACAGTGATCTGGCCCAGAGATTACCTAGTATGGCTTGACATTGGCTGTGTCAAAAACGTAAACAAAACCCAGTGGCCGAGAAAGCAGTACAAGAGCTAGAAGAAGAACTCCTGAAACAAGAACCCAGAGGAAGCCCTGTTAACCCCACAAGTCTTGCCTTAGTTACTGCCCATCTTAACTCACGCTTACGTCATCACAGCCTTTCTGCTCGTGAACTGTGGACCCAACGCAGTCAATTCACTAATACCAAGGACTCTTGTATGTACGGGTCAGAAGAGGATTTCAATTTGTGCTTGAAAGAAATGATTTAGAAGAGAAGAAAGATGTTGATAAAGACCCAGCATATCAACTGCATACAGCCTTAGCAACATCACATAGTACAGCCACTGCAACAACACATACCAGGGCAGCCACATCAACACAAGCTATGTCAACAACATCAACAACACAATGCACAGCAACAACAATTATCATTCAAGATGATAATAAACCAGATGAAGCAGGAGAGTCAATGTCAGCAAGCATCACAGATCCAACTGAAATGCTAAAATACCTTCAAAAGAAGATTGTTAAAGGCCGTGATCTTGAAGTTACAGACCCTTCACAACAAATGGAAGGGGAAACCAACTTCATAACAGTTGATAGGGACAATATAATGGAACTACAATTGATGAGCTAAAAGTGATTGAAGATCCAAGTATCACATTCAATGTCCAATTCTATGCTGAAAATGATTCGATTGCTTTTATTGGAATGGTGATAAAGAAAGTTGGAAACAACCTACAGACACAAGTTCATCACAAGCCAACAAATTCTGGTCTCTTACTACGCTATCGAAGTCACACTGACAGCCGCTACAAAGAATGTTTATTGATGACAATGCTTCATCGTGCACAAGCCTTATCATCCACACGAGAATCCTTCCTTCATGAATGTCAGCATCTATGTGATACGTTCTCTAAACTGAACTACCCAGATCATCTCATCAACACTACTATTAACATCTTCATTAATGACTACTCGACTTCAAATCCTCGTGCAAAACGTGAATCAGATGAGACTAAAACTCTTCGCATACAGATTCCCTTCAAAGATCAGAAATCTGCCAACGCTGTGAGAAAGCAATTGAAAGATCTTAGCTTAAAGATTGCCATTGAACTTCAACCTGTTTTCACCAGCAAAAAGCTTGAACAAGACCTTAAGCACAAAGAGCGAAAACCTGCTGTTGTTAATGAACATTGCGTTGTTTACTTATTTAAACGTGATTTGTGCGATGCAAATTATGTCGGATATACGGCGCGCCATCTTCATCAACGCATTGTGGAATATAAGAACTCAGCAATTGGTCAGCATATGAAGGTCAAGCACAGAAACATCAGAAGTCTGAACGACAATCAGTTCGAAGTTCTAAAGAAATGCAAAAAATGGGACTGCCTTGTCAATGAGATGCTTCTAATACGATCACTGAAGCCTATACGCTAAACACACAAAGCGACTCAATTAGAGCAAAACTGTATATTTAATCCTTTGTGCACTTTAATATGTACATTTATTGTTTTTCTATTTTTGCACTTTTGTCGTGTTTTCTCAACTATTGTATTTTCCCTAATTATTATTCAAATAACTTAACTTAAGCTTCATCAAACTTTTCTCACTTCACTTGAGAATGACGTTGCACAACGTCGAAACGTCATGTTTTTTAGCGTTTAATTTCGTCTTAAAATGTTTAAACAAATCTCTATTAATTCGATAGGTATTGAATTTGAATACTCCTCATTAGTAATAAATCAATTATTCTTTAAAGGTTATACCTTTTGTAAACAAATGCTACACCAAAGTATATTCGTTCATGATGTGTGTAACATTATAATTTTTCATATATAGTGTGAAGTGAAATTGACAACGAACAATAAAGCACAGTAAACCCCTCAATTTCTTTGCTTTTATCCGTCATTCGCGAATATTTGTCATACTCACTTACTATGATATGTTCATTGTGATTGAGGTGTTGGCAAATGTAATCTTTAAGAAGAGCACATTTAACCACCTCCACATGATAAATAATGTATATATAGCCTCATAATCCTTTACTGTAACAGTTAACCAGGTTAACTGTTGGATCATATTTCATATTGATAGTGTGACAATAAATATACCATGCATGCTTTAAGTCTTTAGCAAAAGCTAATACTTAATAATGATGAAGTCTAACACTGCAAAAATATTTTTATTCGAAAACTCTTCAAAAGTAAATTACAATGGTTCAACGGATTCATACAAATTTATTCAGTAGTTTACTCAGAGTCCTCTCGATGTAATTATTGCTCGCATTCTTGTCGGTATCGATTCTATGAGTTTGTCTACTAATGCACAATCGATCATATCAACTTTTTTGACACGATTAATGAAATCTGCATATGTTTCATATGTAAGTTGTTGCTTTTTAGCTTGTATTTGTAACTGCTTTTTTTGCGTGAGCAAATAAATTTTCGATGGGGTTCATGTCCGGAGACCTGGGTGGTATTGATACAATTGTAGCATTCAATCCTTGTCGCTTTAAAGCCCTTAAAGCAGCAGCACTGTTTTGCGATGGATCACCATCTTGAAGGAACATCTTAGATTTTTTCTTACTTTTCTCAAAAATATATTTAAAGTTGTTTCTAATAAATGAACTGAAAAAGTTTCCGTCCATATGTGCATACGGTTGACTGAAAATTACCCCTTGTCTATAACTAATGCATACAAGCATATGTACAACTTTACCCCCGGTGCCTACGTGCGATCCTCTAGCTGTGCAATTTTGTGCAAGTCCATCGTTTCTTCTTGCCAGATTTTTCCTCTAGTTGAGCATGCTTCTTTAAAAGGATTTCTCTTGTATACAAAGCTGACGTCGTCCAGATAAAAGGCCACTCTATTGGTCCAATAACTGACAGGTTTCGTAACCATTTTCTTTGTGAAACGTAAACGTTCTGCTTTATCTTTGCTGCTTAGCACCCCTTTACGTCTTGCCACAAGATATGTGTATCCTTTGCTATTTAAACTTCTTCTAATTGTATCGGTACTCACAGTCTCTTTTTTTGTGTCAAATATTCATCCGATATATTCTTTAGAGTCACGTTTGCATCCTCTTCCCGTAGTTTCAATAAACTTCGGCGGATTGATCACATTCCTCATTCACTTATTTTCTGTTTTCTTCCCCGTTTTTGATAACACTTTTTGTGCACCTTTTTTCGCAGCACAATCTGTTCATAGATGACCTACTTATCTTCAGCGTCTTTGCAATTTCTTTCACCGTTTTGTTGCGTTCATGGTACATTAGACTTGCTTTGGCAGCAGCTCTGCATGATATCACACCGTGAAACACCATGTTCTCTTGTCTTTTTTTTCATTGTTACATTTCTATGCGCGCTATTACATCATGTGATATGACGTAATTTGGCTCGCTGTAAAAACACGTCACATCCTTCTAAATTTCTTTTTTTCCCCTATGTTTTGATTGTATTTCGTGAATTCTTTAATTTCATTTCTTTTAATGTACTGTTATAAACGATGCGTGTGAATGATATGACAAATATGGCACAGACACTCAATTGCAAAATTAGTAAGGACATTCCGCATAATTAGGCATTAAAGCGCACTGCATTGTCTTCGAACTCTAGCCCCTCCCCCATTTGCAATGTTGACTTCCTCGATGACGAATACCATATCAAAACAAAGCCTATATAATATTGTACAGGGGGAGGAGGTACGACGCTGCAAAAACCCTTGTTTATAGAAAGAAAGGGAGAAGTTTCATATGTCAAATGCAGAACATCATCTATTGTTTCGACAAAATTCAATTTCCAAGATTGTGTTGCCATTGGCATCTTGATTTTTATAATTGTGGGTATGCTAAAAACATGTTATAGTCCTTTGTCTCGAATAGAATTATTGCCACATCCAACAACAGCACAAAGGACGGGCATATTGTATCATAACCAAGTAACAACACAAATTATGTCAAGTGTAACCACTGAAGCTCCACTGGAGTTTGTGTACCGGTATATCACCCAACGTGGCTGACTTTCAGTTGACAAATCATTAGTGATTAAATTGCAAAAACGACATTTGTATTAATCACAAGACACTGTTTTGTGACAATCAACATTTCGTGTTGTATATCTTAAAAAGAAAATGCTCAAAATATATTCTCAATTACAGATATATTCTCAATTACAGTCAAACCTACTGAATCGTTCCTATCGAGAATGCAATGTTCAATTCATTTTTCCAAACTTTATTTTAAGTTTGTTTTTAATCGTGAAACAATCGAGTTGAAACTCGACTCAACATAGGGTGTTTTGAAGATGCCAGAAATGGACGAGGTGAAATTTGAAAGCCTTTGTTTTTAGGTGTTATTAATACACTATTATGTGTTTTCAATTGAATATTTTCGATGTGAAGCTTTTTATCTAATACTTCAAAGTATTTGGAATCAACAGAACGAAACATTGAAGTCATTTTCTAGATATTTTTTATACAAATGTGCAAGCTGTCAGATTGGGAGGAGTACGCAGAAAATTTTACAAGGGAAAGGTAAAAATGTGTATTTGCTTAATTATGAAACTTTTAGTGTAATTAGCTATATAAATCTTTTATAGAATGCAAAAGGAGATGGTCGGGGAATTGAGTAAGGATTTGTTGAAGGAGTTTGGTGTTACACGATATTTGAAGACATTGTTTCCTCGGCCCAGTCTCCCAACTCGGTAGAAGACCTTAATCCTTTGTTTTTCCTGTAAAATGGATGAACTTTCGGTGCTAAAAATGATATTCTAATTATTAAAAATTTCGACAAAAAACAAAAAAAAACATAAAATAGACATGAAAATCAACCTTCAGACTTAATTTGAGATGTTTCTAAAATGGTCATTTTCAGCCGGTGCAACTACCTTAAGCCTCATCAGCATTATAAAAATTGATGATAAACTATTACAGCATTTTACTGATAATAATAATCATTAAAAAATTTGCTTTTTTCATCTTTCAAGGTTGAAGATGAGAATACTTCAGCAAAAACCATATCTGTATCTAAAGCAAAGCAAGCACCAAGACCCAAAGAGACCAGGCCACTACTTGAAACCAGAAGATCTACTAACATCAACTGGAGAGAGGATGATAAAACCACCTAGTGCCATTTTGAAGGAAGCAGCTACTACAACGAAGCAAAGCAAGCACCAAGACCCAAAGAGACCAGGCCACTACTTGAAACCAGAAGATCTACTAACATCAACTGGAGAGAGGATGATAAAACCACCTACATGTAGTGCCATGTTGAAGGAAGCAGCTACTACAACGAACAGTTAGTAGGATTTGTTGTTGTTAACAGTCCTTAATCTCAAAGAAGCATTAAAATCTCTTAATCAATTTGTACTCATTTATTTTTACAGATGTTGATATAGACTCTCTCTCAACGAAATGTTTGATTCCAGCTAATGAAGTCATGTTTCACATAGAACATTACAGTAAGATACTTCAAAAACAGAAAGGAAGCAAAAAAAACAGGTGGAGTCAAGTGTGCAACCAAATCAAGGTAGTTCAACATATAAATATTATTCTTTACTATGCATCATGTTCCTCATGGCATTTTTTTTTTTTAATTTTGAATAGGAAATTCCACTTCAAAGACATGTATTGTTTGTGCAAATGGGAAAGACGCTCTTCTCCAATGTGCAGCGGAACGCAAAGACTTCTACTGTCTTGAGTGTTTAGGTCTCAACTACCCTCCACCCACCCACCTCAATTACATGCAATACTCCTCATGACTCACAACAGTGTTTGTTTTCATTTAGAAGAGACTGATGTCTATTGCTATTGCCAACAAGGGGAATATGGCTTGATGGTTGGGTGTGACTCAGACGTTTGCTGTTACAAATGGTTCCATTGCGATTGTTTAAGGCTGAAGGGCGAACAATTGTCAGATAAATGGTTCTGCCCTTCATGTTTAAATTTAAAAGAAAATGATTAAACAAATTCAATCACTACTGATTTGTCAGGTTCTTTTTTTTCCTGTCATTTAACCATTCTCTAGAGGTAGGGGATTTTTACTGCTAATTTTCCCCTATACCCTGGAGGGTTTCTTTGAAATTACCATTTGCATTTTCACAATTCCCCACTATGTCCCGGGGGTGGGTGGCGGTGGAAACAACTGACTAGTGCATAAGGGAGATAATAACTGTTTTTTTACCGCCGTGTCCGAGCGGTGCAACGCTGCCATAACGACGGTAATGTTCGATTATGTTCTAAATACTTCGATATGTTATTATGCTAAATTTAAAAAGTAGAAAAAAATAGCTGCTTGGTGTATGATTGTTCTCATGTTGTCTTAAAACAAGAATCAGTGTCTAAATACTGGATCACAACATACTTTAATAGATATTAATATTTGTTGATTTAGATCATTTGATCAGTCTAAAACACAATGCTTACACGAATATAATATCACAAACGAAGTGGAAACGAAGTGGTCAGAGAGCGCAAAACGACTTGATCCAAAACGTTTCTAATCTCGCCGAAAATGAGCACAGCAAGACTTCATTGTAAATTCCGACTCGCAAAACCAATGCACGAGCTTTCAAAAACAACTTGCCTTCCTACATTGCCAATTCTCTGTCGAGGAAACGGATAAACAAGTGACACTTCAATCACTAGAAATCGAAATTCGCGGAGCTTCTTGCTCGACACCTCGTGCTCGATTTACCGGCATTTTATCCATAAAAAAAACACGTATTTGTTAACATTATTTGACTTCATAGTCAGCCATTTCATACATTAACATATTTACAACTTCTTTCAATGTATAAAAAATATTCTTAATGTGTAAAAACGTGAAAAACTTACCAAATTCAACCACACATTTCCCATCGCAAACACCACACTCAACTAGCTCCCCATCACTTGCACATTGGCTGATCAGATCATGTGACAACGTCAAATTCTAGACCCAGGTTAAGACGGTATTTTATGAAAAGGAAGCCCGCAAAAAGGACAATGGAACTTTACATTTTATAAATACAGATTGTAAGAGAACTCGTGTGACATTAGATTTTTTCACTTCTACTTTATTCATAAAAAAAAGAAGAGCTGGAGATCACAGTTTTTAAAAATGCGATGTACTTAACAATTTACCTTAATATTGTAACAGTAAATAAATGAAGTTCACTGCATATTACATTTATTTGTTATACATGATTCTTTCTAATTCCATGTATACGGTTGGGAATAAAACTAGCACGCATTGTCGTGTGGACAGACTCCTGTAAATGTTTGTAGTAGACATGAAAAATCCAATTTGCTTAATGACGTTATTCACTGCAACTAACAGAAGACATTGCTCAATTTCTTGTGTGGCGCAATTAGCACAAATTGTTCTGTTAATCTCCAAAGGGAATAAGAAATTGAATGTGAAAGAAAATTTGCAAAAAAAAAAGTGCTGGTAGTTGTGGTAAATCACACCACAATACAAATTCCTTTTTATCTGGATGTATTACTTTAAGCCCCCGGTGACTCCGGGATTAAATGATGGGGGATTCTCGTCGCAATGGTTTTAAAAAAAAATTACCCTTAAAAGATACTGGACGTTTTCCAAAAGGGCGTGGCTTCACAATTTTTTTATCTCCAAAAGATACCAAAAGCATGAGTTTCAGAGGCTTTCAACCCATAAAAGATGCTAAAAAGTAATAATTTGGCAAATGTCATATTTTTAAACCCTAAAAGAGACCAAATCGACGAATTTTCCCCCTAAAAGATACGACGATCATCCCCGGAGCCTCACCCCTCCCGTTCTTTAAACAATGGTTATAACCACCAACTACAATACGTACGATTTTGTAACTGATTTTATTCTTTTATGTAAAGAACAAACTGATTTGAAAATTCTAATACATTTTTTCTGTCTAATCATATTTTAAACGTTTATGGTAGAGTGGAGTGACAATTGATGTGTTTCTTGGCGTCAGCACGCACCAGCTGACAAAGTGACGTCATCGATAGCAATATCACTTGCGGCTTGTAAACCAACAACACCTTCGATGACAATCTAAAACACAAAACACAAATAAAATAAGTAAATGAATAAATAAGCGAATGAACGGATGCATGGATGTACTGTATAGTTTTGTTTCTTGAGTGAAAATAAGGTTATGAAAAAAGCTTGCATTAATGGAATTAACTGTCGTACGTTGATTTCAAGGGTACTTACATACTTGTTTTAAAATGAAATATATTTCAAAGAAGGTTTCGTTAAAACCCAAAACGTTCGGGTGTGTGAACACAGCTCACCCTGAAAACGTCATTTCCGGTCACGTGAACAAAGCCCAGCTGCCATGAGTTTCCCTGTGACTTGGTTTTCGAGAGGATTTTTGTCCGAGAGGGACTGGTAAGGTTCTCTTTGTAGATGTTCAGTGAACCAACTTGCAAGCCATAGATATGATACCAGAACTTGAAACACATCCCTAGACAATATTTAATAGATAATCACTGAGGCACACAGAATGTGTGGGTATAATGCAGGCAGCTGAGGGCGCAGCCCGAAGCTGCCTGCATTATACCCACGAATGCTGTGTGCCGAAGTGATTATCTAGTATAATTATTGTTCTTATCGTTGTCTTATTCGTTTTCGTTATATTGATTGCTAGGCGGAACTCGCTGCATTATTAAAAATAATGCTTTTAGCTAGAAGCATTATTTTTGATAATGCAGTTTGCTGTTTGTTGAAGTGTGACCTATGCATTCGTTGGGATAATGCTGAGTAAAAACAATGGGTTGTGATGAGAACAGTGATTATAGATGGAAAACGTTACAGTGGAAACAGTCCAACCGAGACCACTTGGTATTATTTATGTTTTTAATTATTTTCTATCTGCGCTTAATTTCTACTGCTTCGAACCTTCTGATAAAGTAGGATTCGTTTTAAATACATTGAGTGATCAAATAATCTTTCTATTCAATTCACTTAAAGGATCGAAGTTTTAAAAGTATAATTAAGAAAAACACAACGTGGTCCCGGTGGGAGTGTCCTCACTGTAAATTTATAAAATGAGAGAAAGTACTGTATTTGATTTATAGAAAAGAAACTGCCAAGATTTTTCTGCAAATGTGATACACGGTTTGCGGGACTTGACCAAACAAAACTTTATAGCGGAGCTCCGCGCGGGCCGAAGGCCCGCGCAAGCGGAGCACCATAATTAAGAAAATATGGTAAACCATCGAGCTGAAATTTTGTCGACCGACACAGGAAGCCCGCGCGAACGTAATACGTCCTTCCGTCCGTCCGGCGTCCGTGCCCATAAGCGCGAGGTCGCTGACCATTTTTAGTGGGCGCCATAACATTGACAAACTCCACACATCAAAATTCACAATCAATTTTTTACAGTTTACTGACTGAAACTTTCTACAAATGTATTTCTAAAAAGAAAATAATCAAGCTGAGCTGCCGGCTAAAAGAGTTTTGACGGATAAAGAGAAACAAAGACGCGTACGCTGAATTTGCACAAAGAAAGAGAACTTCGATTCAACGAAGAAAAGCTTCAAAATATTTACACTGACAAGTCCTGTGCCGATGTTTTAAACTGGTCAAAATTAATGTGAAGTCATGTAGAGCTGTTAAAATTTTTTTGGTGCTTAAAAGTCGTTCAAAGATGGAAATTTTACAAGATATATTTTCTGGAAGAGTTTATTTGGCAAGTTTGCAAGATGCTGGTAAAAAAGCCGTATTCTTCGTGGATTCTTCGTGGCGTTTTTCAATCATTACTCATCGACTAATCTACTCTTAAAAGTAAAATCGACGGCGACCAAAAGCTCATAAAAAACGTGCATCAGCTATTCAAAAGAGGTGAAAAGCAAAATGAACACGCGATCACGAAGATGACTTCACTCTGTTCATTCATCAAATTTTACGGACAATTCATAAACACGGAGAGCTTTAGGATCAATGCAGATTTATCAACTAAACGAAAAATATATTTTCATACACGATGTTTGTCAACAAAGTAGAACTGCCAGTTCAGGGAGTGGATGGAAATACAAATTTAGCACAATGTGTAATCGAGCAACTCGAACTAGCCATACTACGCCGGCCGTTCTGTTGAACTGTGTAAAGTTTTTAGAGGCGGTGAAAATGTTTGTTTTTTTTCACTTTTAAAATTCTGAAAACATGAACAAGCTTATTGAAATCAGAACGGAGGACGAACATTTCAGTGAAAAAGTGACAGAATAGGACAAGAAACGTGACGCCGGTATGTTTACATTTTTCGCCGATCTTCCTTTAATTAATTTCTTTTTTACTACCAACATATAAGCAGTTTGCAATAATTCCTGCAAACTACTTACTTCTGTTTGTAAGATATTTCTCCATCGCTGAGTTCTTTATGTGTTTTTGTTGTTGTTTTTAATTTGAGTTTTGTAATTCTTATATTTGTTACTGGATTGCAATAAAACGTTTGTATTCGTCAGTTTACTCAACTATTTTTTAAACGAGTTACGCAGTATTCACATTTGATAATTAAAAATGCACAGCCGTATTAGATAGCTAGATTACCAATAAGTTAATTATTACACATTTCACATTGAAGTTTTCGTCGATTTTTTTTTTTAACATTTTTCAAACATAGAATAGAGTAATAAAGCGAGCGAATCGCGCGGGGATTTGTTTACAACTCAAAGAAGCCATCTAAGTGCTTTTCTAACTTCTCATTGGACAATAAATGTTTTATTGACAAGTGCGATTTTTACCATGCACAACAACATAAAGGAAACCAGTTGACTGTTACTAATAAAATCGGTCGGGTATTTTTCGCATTTTTGTGCATATTTCTTGCGCATAATTAAATGTTGTCTCATCCATAAAGATTTGAATATTTGAATGGATTATTTGATTATTTGATCATGGCAAGAAAAACCGCAAAAAAATGAGAAAATTATTCCTTCTCATTTTTTTACTATGTTAATTTCTGTTCATGATTAATGAAATGGATTTATTAATTCATTAATTCATTTTTTTTGTTTGCTTTTTTTATTATCGTCATTTTTGATTGATAAATTTATTGATGAAAAATTTTGATAATTAGCAGTGAATGAATAAATGAATGAATAGATGGTTGAATGGTTGAATGAATAATTTCATTTCATTAAATCGGAGCTCCGCTATTAGGTTTACCTAATTTTTATATTATTATCCATCAAAAACTCCATGGAATGGTTGTTTTTAATTTTATTATGAAGAGAAAATGATGTTTATGTAAATGAGGATAAACTCATATGACTAGCTAGACAACTGGGGCCGGTTACACGAAGCCTGAATAGTGCTATCAGGGCCGTAACCAAGGGGGGTGCACAGGGTGCACGTGCACCCCCCAAGAAAAGTAAAAAGGTCCGCTCCGGTCACTCTTCATTTTTTATTACAAGAACGTCTTTTTTTGATTTGGAATCAAGAACATAAAACTAAAATAATCACCGAAAATAAAAAGAATAAAGTCGATCATTCAAAACAACTGTAAAGCGCAATAAGATCAGTAAATTGCTATACGGATTTTCGTGGGTTTCTAAAAAGCACGCCCACTTTTGAAAAAGTTGTAAATATAGTGATAACTTTTACACCGTAGAATGATACATGAAAACTGACGTTTCGGACGTTAGTCCTTCGTCGGAGTAATACAATAGGTATTATATATATAATAGGTATTACTCCGACGAAGGACTAACGTCCGAAACGTCAGTTTTCATGTATCATTCTACGGTGTAAAAGTTATCACTATATTTACAACTGTTTCTTTAAGGCTGATTTACACGGTACGATTTGTCGCATGCGATTTGTAGTATACGACTAGTCGTGAGGTTCAAAACGTTCTAAAACTAGTCGTAGGACATTCTAAAACATGTTTTAGAGTGCGAGCGACTAGTTTTAGAAGTTACGACTAGTCGTATACTACAAATCGCATACGACAAATCGTACCGTGTAAATCGGCCTTTAGAAACCCCGACGCAGTCCTTGTTAGCCTTTTGTACTAGTTTTTACCTCCACTTTTGAAAAAATATGACAGCTACTAATAAAAAGGCTATTAAAAACCATGACTAGTGGTCCAGGAAGTTTTTTTTATTTGCACCCCCTTGTTAAAGTTCTGGTTACGTCCCTGGCTATATCCACCGGATAAATCGCTATCTATGGAGTGGATAACTTTATCCAGTGGATAACTTTATTCAGGCTTCGTGCAACCGGCCCCTGGTCATGGGTACGAATATGCTTTGAAGATTCATTACTCATTGATTATTCCAGAGTTTCAGAATAACAGATTCATTGAAAACTACAATCTACTTCATTCTACTTCTCTTTGTGTATAATATATATATGAATTTCAGAACAATTTTCAGTAAATGTGTCCCCGTATGATGGCCATAATCGTTTGCAACCAAACAAGAGATTGTTCAAGATTGTCAGTTTTTTATAAATCGCGCGATAATAGCCGCGACAGGCTGCAGTCCAAAATAGCGCTAGTGAAATAACAAGAGTTTTTGCAGCGATTGATGCGTAACAATATTGCATCAAATCCGAACTGCTTTCAATAATCGCGGAGATTCTATTTGAAAAGAGTGAATTTGGACCGTGCGCACATATTTTATCGTATCGTATTTAGCCCGCACAGTAACAAGCATAATTTCTTAAGCTTTTTAAAGTAGTAATTTTATGAATGCGTTCGGTGTATAGAAATGAAAGAAATGTTAAGAGAAAAATATCATATGCATTTGGCAGGATTTGAACACACGTCTTCGGTATTGTAGTCCGACTTTACCATGTTCATTCTATGCGTACAAAAAACGGTGTTCAACTTATCTACAGAGAAAGATATCGCACTGGGATGCTCAGGCCTTGTTTTTGTATTAATAAATTACTGTGATGGTACCTGATTCACCAGGGCTTACATAGGGACTAGCAAGAAGTGCCTTGTCACCAGCCTGTCTCGGACTTGCACTGTTCAAATACATGTAGAACCCTATTGGAAATAACAACATGCGGTCATTTCAAATACAGCTTTGGGAAAAAAATTACTCCGCTGTAATGTTTCGGTAAATGTATCAAAATACACTCCAGTAAATAATCCTAAAGCGTGATGATATTTAACCCTCGTCTCTAGACCATGTATTCTTGAGGGATTAAAAACATTGTATATGAAAGGATTTCAGTAAAAACTGTTATGGTATAGAGACGGGTCTAAAACATCATCTCGCTTCAGGGCTATTGATAAAACATTTTTTTTAGAATAGTTTGATAACAGCGTTTTAGTTTCATACTTTTATTTAAAATTATCTACATTCCACAACATAGCACCATCAATATCTAATGATCATACTTTCAACATGCTTACTATCGCTCTCACCATCATCATCATTGCCTCCACTCTCATCAACATCGTTACGATCAACATCATCATCGCTATCACCATCACCATTATCATCATCATTATCATCACTGCTTACCTTTAGGATCACCACCATTTAACATCATGCACACATATCACCACCACCATCACCATCACCATCACCACCACCACCACCACCACCATCACCATCACCACCACCACCACCATCACCACCACCATCACCACCACCATCACCACCACCATTACCATCACCATCACCACCACCATCATGGTCATGATTACCATCACCAGCTACCATACCTGATCCACTATGATCACCTACTGGGCCTGTACCATGTCTATTGTTAGGTGTAGCTCCACGGTGGCTCAGCCAGTACCAGTCTCCCTCGGGCAGGTCAATCCAAGCACATTGCTTACTATCACCATCAAATGAACAAGATGCCTTTGATGCTACACACAATTAAACAAACACTACTCAGTTCATGCACATTACTAATGATTATTCGTTTGTAAATGTAATGATAAGTTAGATACCGTTTCGGACGTTATTCCTTTGTCGGAGTAATACCAAATGATTATTCGGGCTTGTAGAGTGTTAACAATCAAGTTTCGAGAGGCAAAATACTCAATTTTCAATATTCCAAAAGAAAGCATCTTATTTTTTATAGCTGATCCCGGATATTTCCCCGGATCACTTCACACATTTCTTTAAAAAAAATTCAGAATGTTAGTGAAAGTCTGTTTTTGGTTGTCTAAGCTCATGGGGTGTGCGTACGCCGTGCACACTCCCACTGGAACCGCCCCTGATGTCCCATAAACCAAATAAAATCAACTTTAGGTTAATGACAGCTGTAAAATATATCTATAAATTAGACACCGTAAAGGAATTATGGCGATACTAACGTACGTTTCGGACGTTAGGCCTTCGTCGGAATGATAAGAGTATTAATATCATTCCTTAACGTGTCTAAATTATTTACAACTGTTTCTATAGAAACACCGACGCAGTCCACACTGGTACTTTAGTAGTTTTTATATATTCCATTAAGAAGTCATCAACGCGTCCTTTGACCGTAATTTTGGGTCCTCATATCAGGTTTTTCCCTTAAGAATGTTGTCATTTTCTATCAAGCCTCACATAGTCCCTTATAAGGATTGTACCTACCATATTTGGGCATTGGAGTAATTCAGCAATGCGAAAAAGCAATTTTTCTCGCAAAATTCTTCACATTTTTAAATTTGTTGAGTGAAAGCAAACACAACAAGTCTGACATTTTGATTTCTGGCCGAAAAGAGACTGTTAAACCTAAAACAGGACCCTTGTGTACTTCATCACAGGAAGCCCAAAATCTACAGCAAAAGCTTGATATGCTTACCAGGGTCACTAGTGTGTGGTTGCAGTTGATCACATGACTGACGCGCCACTACTACGTCATCGATAGCAATATCTCCTTGGTCACCATGGCCACGGACAGCCTCGATGATCAACTAGAAAAATGAGAATGTACACTAGTTAGCAGTACGAACAGAACCATGGGATAGTCCTGCCAGTCATTGTTATCATACAGTAGGGTGCAAGCACTAAATGTGTGCAACAGTTGTCACTATTTAGTAGTAAATAGCACTAATTATACAAAATAACACAATTGAATTGGCATAAAATAGCACATTATATTATACTTAGTGGTATTTGTGTTGCACACTCTTATTGCGCACGCACTAAAAGTGTGCGACGTAAAAACCAATATTCTATGCTAATTCTTTGCTAATTCGTTTGTTTAATTAGAGCTATTAACTGCTAAGTAGTGACAACTGTTGCACACGTTTAGTGCGTGCACTCTAGTGCGAGCACTCTTATTGATTAAATGTAAAAAAATAAGAATCAAATTGCTTAAAGTGTTAAATAATTGTAAGGTTTGTGAATGCAAGCATTTTTAGGGGATGTACTGAACATTAAAAAAAATAATTCTAGTATGCTACTCACAGTATACGACTCCACGCCGTTTATAGGAACAATCCCATGATTCCATTGGTCACGTTCATTCTTATTAGCAGACCATAATAGTATTTCATTAGATGACGTGACTTTGATGACGTTAAGTTGCCAAACGTCATTACCATTCATGTGATACCATAGTGACATGCACTTGTGTTCTGACGAGAAGAGCTTGCTCTGAAGTCGAGCACGCTGTCCGATGGTACGCGGTGACGACGTCTCAATATATGCGTAGTATCCTAACATGAAATGTTTACAATAAACTGTATAAAAAAGCCAGCAGTAATACATACTTAATAAGTCAAATTTCATATCCGTTCTATTAACTCAAACCAATAGAAAATTAGGCGTTCTTTGTTGATGGAATAGCCCAAACTCATGTTATTCATTGATCAGTCCAAAGTTAATAGAGAGAATGGTTAGGAAGTCTTGTTTTATGTTTCATTGTTTTATGTCTTTGTTCGGTTTTGAAGTTGAACCGGTCTTGACCCTGCACAGGTTTTTATTTGTGCTCATTGTGAAAAATTAGACATATGAACTTTGTCTATGCATATATTATGATAAGAATTGTTTAATTTGTTTGTATCAATTATGAAGCATTTCTAGCGAGCAGCCAAAAGAACACTTTTGATCTGCTGACTGAACCACATCCAGCAAGGGTAAGACAATAGTGAAACAAAAGATTGTGCATGGTCATGCTTGAAAAAAGTGTACAATAACTTATAACAAAAGCGTTTTCAAATCATTTCACTCTATTAACTATTTTCAGGCTAAGCCTCGATAGCATGTGATATATTGTTTTGTTAGAGGTACATTCTGTGTAAATGCAAGAATCCAAAAACAATAGAAATTCCAATGGTTTTATCTTGACTCTTTTTGAGGCTTAATCTGAACAATAAAGAGCTTGAAATGGATTACTTTCACTAAGAGGTCACGTGACCTCATCTCCCCTAAATCGTCAAGTGTCGTGAAAATAAAATCCAGAAACGAAAAGAGCATGCTATGAAATAGTTTGTTGAAAGACCTAGTTCAACTCACATTACACAAAGAAATATCAGTGTTTCAAAATTCCATTTTGTTCTGAAGAATCGTTCGAGAAAACGCGCTGCGGGGTGGTATTTTTTACCACACATAACGAACAACTCTTACGAAATTTAACGACTTTCAATTTATTGTAATTTTTATTATGTTGTGGATTGGAAGCTGACCTTTGCAGTGTTGTTAATTTTAGCAGTGCTGCTAATTTGTATACGTTCTTTTCATTTCTGATTTGGCCTTGTGACATCTCAGTGCAAGCAGCCCATTGCTACATTTGAAAATTCTACTCATAAACTTGCGTTGAACTCATGACTCTTTACATTTCTGGGGTTCGTTATTACCGAGCTGCTTGATTTGTCCACGTGACGTTTTCGTGCAAGTATGCGCAAATCTAATTATAAACTTGGGTTTTTATCCATAACCCATAATGGTATATGAGCAATGTATACCTGTTCTTGTTGTATGGTCTCCACTGGGTCCTGTATACTGTGTAGCCGTAGAACCTTTATTACGCGTCCAGTCAAACTGTTTACGAGATGGGGTGTTAAACCAGCTACAGAAACCATCCTCGAAATCACAACTGTCAAACACTGAATAATAACACAAGCATCAATTTCAACAAAGAAGATACAACAGGTTTTATTCCCAATAGAAATCGTGATAAAAATAGTGTGATAAATGTGTAAAATAACTTATCCGTGCGTTTTCCAGTGATAACCTGCTTGATAAATTAAAACTCGAGTCGGTCAACGAGAGCAAAAAAAATGTATTTTGGGGGTTGCAAAAAGTCCTTTTGCACTCAATGTAAGCCATGTTGGATGAGCAAACTGTCATCATTAATAATAATTTTTTGTTAACGTTTATCCAAAATGGTGCCGGTGACGTCATGTGCAACCCATCAGTTTATTACCATCCGTTGAAACTGTTCAAAACGTACGTTCAATACACAGAAAAGGGTAGCTACCGGAGTACAGATTGCGTAAAAATAGCAAAACAAAACAATCCGAGTCAAACAATAGTTATTTTCTACAAGCAGAAAGAACCTAGAAAAGGCACATAAGCTGTACAGTTTTCTCTGCAAGCAGAAAGACCCTTGAAAAGGCACATAAGCTGTACAGTTTTCTCTGCAAGCAGAAAGACCCAAGAAAAGACACATAAGCTGTACAGTTTTCTCTGCAAGCAGAAAGACCCTAGAAAAGGCACATAAGTTGTACAGTTTTCGTACTCAATCTATTGCATATTTGAAACTCGTGTGCAAACCAAATGGCGCAAGGAATCAAGGCCTAAGATCAAAAATCAAAATACATGAAATTATGTGTGTAAAATAATTAATGTAGGGGTAGTGAGTGTGAGCGTCCATCTCAAAAATAACCACTATGTCGAGGAGATGTGTAATATATTTTTATTTATTTATTTATTTATTTATTTATTTATTTATTTATTTATTTATTTATTATTTTGTATTTATTTACTAAGAAGGAGGTCGGAGTGAAGCTGGTTAATGACAGAGTCTCATATGCAAAACTTACCAGTATTTAATGTACGCTTAGACTGTGACCGAGGCTTGACATCGGTAGAGTTGTCACATGATCCCCATAACAGATATACATCATCAATAGCGATATCAGAGACAAACTGAGTGCCACGAACTGCTTCAAATACAACCTACAGATTTATAAAGTCGTTTTGACGTAAGATACGCTACGGTTACGGTATAGAGTGCACGCAAGTGTGCAAGATAAAACCACTAAATAGTGCTAGTTTATGCTAATTCTATTGTTTTCGTTTGTTTAATTAGTGCTATCTGCTACTAAATAGTGACAACTATTGCACACATTTAGTGTTTGCACGATACAGCTACGATATTAATGTAGGTTATTAGATTGTTTTTTTTTAGAAACTACGGCTACAGTGTAATACAGCCAGGTACACTTGTGTGGGATCTCTTGTTTATTGACTAGCTGAGCTGCTACTGTGAGCAGCTCCTACTTCTCTCTCTAACTAAATTTTACAATGCTATGGTTTTTATAACAATAATTTACATTTACGATTGACTAGTTACTTGTCAGTCAACAAGCATTTTGCAGTTGCAACCTAAACATGTTTTCTATATGGTGATTGGTGCAACCTAGTCTTCGTGAAAAGATTTTTGCAAGATGGAAAATACAATAAAACACTAGGAAGATAAACGAGTGTAGGAATGGAACACACTAAGATGGCGTCGGTAAACCACCTCGACAAAACTGTAGTAGTAAGAAAAGTAGGAAAACGGAATTAAAAGAGAAAACGATATTTAGATCACGTGACTAGAGGCAGCGCCATTGTTTACTGACAAAGCCCAACCTAAGTAGTACAGCAGAATAAGCTGTAGCAATTAATGATTATAGATTAATTTTTAATAATAACCTGTATGTAACCGAGACAATAATCTACTCAGGAAATAAATAATAAAAAAAACATTATGTCACTTTGTCAAAAACCCTCTTTGGCAATACTTTACAAATCGACCCAATATCGATCCCTATTGGCCAACTTGTATGAAATGACATAAGGACCATAAGGACACAATTATAGCCTAAGAAGTAAGACAATATTTCCTTAAAATTATATTGATTTATGAAGAAGATCCCGTTTTTGTGATATTTAATTAACAATGTGAGGGCACTAAATGTTATACACTGAAATTATCAGCAAAAACGTACGGAAACAAGTTAAACTGAATTAAAACTAACATTGGAAAGACGCTCTAACTAAAACATGATTTTGATGTTGTCCTGTAAAAGGAAGCGACTAGTGACAAGTGTACAAATAATCAATTTTTCCACTTTTAAATAAGTGAGATAAAATGACGTGAACATATACATTACCACAATCGTTACAGAACAATTTCCTTAAGCGCTATAATCATAGAGAATCAATTCTGATATTTAATTCTGCGCTAGTAGAAATATAGATATTATTACTTAGCGCAACACAAGTTAATATATGTCAATATTGTTGTTTAAATTCTCTCTTTACAACATGCAGTACCGTTTCCCACTTATACGAAAAGGACTCTGGATGAATGGTTAGAAGTTTGTAGCAAAAATGTTGTCTTGCAAGTTTTATTTACCTGTTTCACGCTCACAAAGTATTTAGAAATGTTTCCGGAACTTTTAGGTATAATAATAGGAAATTTCTTTTTATCAGAAAACACTCGAACAAGGTATGGTTGAATTTGAAACAATGATGCTATTGGTGAGATTTTAAAACAAAATACTGTTTAGTTTGCTTTTTTTAATGGATTCCTCTTATCTAATCTCTCAGTATTCTAAAACACTCGGTCAAATATTCAAGGCACACCTTTATATTCTCGCAAATCTAATTTATATTAACAAAAGATTTAAAAATCTGAATAAATTGAAAAAAATCCACTTACAATAAAGTCGTTTGAGCTGGTAAATGTCAGATTTTGGCCATGCCATTGATTGCCTTGGTTCCCAGAAATTGTTTTCAATATCGTTTGAGTGCCATTGGTGGCATCTTGCATCTTGACATACAGGGATCCCATGTAACCCGGCTTATTGTACTCGTCATACATGTGGTAAAAGAACTTCAGACACCGCTGACCATTAGAACTGGATTGTACCGGGCTCATAAGAATAGCTTTTGAGCCAGTTGGGATGTTTGATGCCTCAAGGTAAACGTAATACCCTAAAATGATAATATCATGGTATGATTATTATAATATGGGTGATAAGGGACTGCGCAATAATTATGGGGACAGGCCTTTAAAATCCATCAAAATGGGCTTAAACTGAACCCACATCCCCCTTCCCCCACGTGCTAAACTGAAGGAAATGTTCAGAACATTTTCAAAAATGTGATCTTTTAGGGCCCTTTTTTTCTTACAAATTACCCAATTTCAGCCAAATTTTAAAGCAACGTTTACTACTAATTTATTAGGTATTTTTACTATTTTACAATTTCAATTTCTATTATAAACGTTTGACTTCTAACACCCCACTACCAAGCTTTTATTAACCCAATTTAACTTTGGAAGCCCACCACCCCCTATGGATTTTAGAACCCCCCCCCCCCCCCCCTCCCGATAATTATTGCGCAGTCCATAATATGATGGTGATGGTGATGCTGGTGATGTGTTGATGATGGTGAAATGATAACAGTTACAATAATGATGATCGCGATGATGATGATGATGATGATAGGTCTTTGTGATTGAGTTAAAAATAATGACGAGTATATGATGTTGTCAACGAGGTGAAATTTGTTGTGTTGGTGCTTGAGGTAAAGCTTGATAACAATCATGAGAAAAATCTTCCAAGTTGGGTTACCTGTCTTGTCTACGGCCGTGTGATCTCTTGAAGGGCCTGTTTTTGAGCTAGGTGTACTGTATTGCAAACGTGTCCATTTTACATCAGCCACAGGGCTATCGGACCACGTACATAAACCAGTAGTAAAACTGCATCCATCCGGTCCTGCGTTAAAAGACCAACAATAATGTACTACAGCAATGATAATAACTACAGCAACAACAAGCACAACAGCAAAGGTAATAAGAACTGTGGTAGGCTGACGTTGCCTGGATAAAGTTATTCATAAGATAGACGTTATCTAATGAATTTATCCATTGGATAGAGATTTATCCTATGGATGGGGATTTATCCGGTGGATAGTGATTTATCCTATGGATAGGGATTTATCCTATGGATAGGGATTTATCCTATGGATAGGGATTTATCCTATGGATAGGGATTTATCCTATGGATAGGGATTTATCCTATGGATAGTGCCATTCAAGCTTCGTGCAATAGGCTGATCAATAGATAGCTAGCTTTATGAGACTGGAAATTCTAACTTCCCGTCTGATGATTGAAAACCGATTAGCAAAAACAACATGGAAATCATCACGTTGGAAATACTTTTTATATTTCTAAAAAAATAATATTGAATAAAACCCTGAAAGAAATAATGGAATAGCTAGTTTGTAGGTCTATTTAAAAGGTGATCAATTAATAGCATAATGCATGCAACATCCATGGTCTCTGAAAACAGCCGACATCGTTGATTTGTTCATGAGGCTACATATTTCATTTTGATAAATTAATTGATTAAAGTATGTCGTGTCTGATCTAACATGTACTTGGCATTCTACATCCGACAACTATCTTTGAAGAAATGTGTGTTCACTCTTAACATTTTTTCAAAACTTTTCATTGTAGTGAGTTACAAACGCTTAAAGTATAGAACAAAATATCACTGAAAGTCCTCTTTACTCGTCGTTGCATAGCAACGCGAGTATAGGATTCGGGCTTCTTTTTGTTCATTTTGGTACACGAATTGCCCCGACAGAGGCTGTTACCATGGTAACACAAGAGCATGTCCTTTGTAAATTTGCAAATGGCGTCCACGACATCGACTAAAGTCAATATGGATGTATTTTCTTCTTCAAATACGCTCAAATCACATACAAATACACACACCATTCGCGGTATAGCCACACTAAAAGATGTCGAGCGTTTTCGGAAAGGGCATTTAACGAGATACCGCGAAATTATCGTGGCAATTGGAGTGAAACTTATCGTGAACTATCTGAACTATTTATCAAAGCTACCAATCTTATCAAAAGCGAATTCTATACTAACAAATTCTACAGGTTCTGAAACGACAAAGGACTCAACAAATGAATGTCACCAAAGTAATATCAACGATAAAAATATGGAGATAACAAGTACTCTTAGCGAACGACATTATAATAAATTGCCGACCACAGTTTACAGCGACAGCAAACCATGTGACTCTCAAAGTAAGCTTACTGCAGCATTGTCAAAGATGATCCCTTCTTCGATGTTTATGCTAAGTATATTGCTTCTTTTATTGTTTTTCGTTAAAAGTAATGTTTCTTGCTTTACTGTATTTATATTTTTAATATTAAGTGTAATAGGATACAAATCAGTGAAGTTATTCGGTGAATTCAATCAAAATGTTGTTTCATCATTATTAACCGATTGTGATATCTTAGAAAAAGCTAATAATTTAACTGTACATGCAAATGCAAACTTATGTATTGATGCAGAAATCACAATAAAAGTTACAAGTAATACAAGATCTCGTTATTCAAGGTTTGTTTATTATAATTATTATATGCATATTCGCCGCTCTCATCGTGCTCGTGAACCAAGTCGAATACCAACACGTATTCTAAGCCGATTAAAGAGTAAGAATAGAAAGCTAAGATGGGTTATTTATCATCAAATTCGTTCAAATATTCCAAGATCTTCTAAGTTGTATTATTATATCAACCGTCTCCCTCTCAAAGTTATAAACAAAGATTTTTTGACGAAGTTTAAAGGAATCAGTAGTACTTCTGCATTTTGTATTTACCAGACAAGATTGTTAAATTATTATAAATGTAGTCGTTATACGTCTTTGTTTACTTGCAATAAACCCATGTCTTTTTATAAGAGCAAATCACATGTGACAAGTTATTGTGAGTCTCAGCTATACAATGATATCGAGAAGAATCCTGGTCCTAATGGCACTCCATATAATATTGATCCAACAAAAACAATAGCTGCTCCTTATAGCCAGGGTAATGCTTTCATTTTTGGTCAAAATGCAGGACAACAATGTGTAGCAATGAGCTTGTGTTCTTTGATTTTTAATGGCGTTAAAGAAATCAATACATCAAATGACCTTGTGAAAATAATGCATCTTGGAAATCAGTTGTATACTCGGCTATCACAATCAGCAAGTCAGTCATTTCTAATGCACTCTGAACTACCTACACGTCTAAATGTATTTGATACTGATTATGAACTACAATATAGTGAGAGTTATACAGGTAATATACATCAAGATGCAATAATAGAAGGGTATGAAAACTGTACATCATTGAAAATGGCATTTGAATCATTAATGTCCAACAATTACACCCGTTTCATATTAACTATAGGGCTTACTGCTGTTGCAATATATCGCCATGGTGATAACGGATTTAAGGTATTTGACTCACATGCAAGGGATGTATATGGTAGAAGCAATGCTCACGGTGTATGTATTCTGATTGAATTATCGTCTTTAGATAATTTAATTCTGTATTTTAAAAGTATACATAATAATGAAGTATTTGAAATCACAGGTGTTTCTGTCAATGAAGTTCAAGATGCTATGCAAATTGAAAACAATCCTACTGACACCATAAATTCCAACTTGAGTTGTACTATAGCTCTTTATTCAATATGTTATTCTATAATGAAATCATGTAGCTACTGGAATTCAGATACTTTGAACAATATTGTAGATGGAGGACAAATATTATATCATCATCTCCACTTTAATCGTAAAATGACAACAGTTGATATTCCATCTACTATTGATATTTGTGGTGCAGAGGTAACTTGTGTAACTGATACTACAATCAATGGAGTACTATATGACTCAATGGAAAGCAAATCTAACCTTGCAAGTATTATAGATGTAAATATTACCAAAAGCACTGGATTATTGATTTGGTTTCCAACATATTGCATCTGTTGTATATTTAAAACTAAAAGAAAGTCCAAGTTTACATACTTCTTTTTGCTTTATGATAAATTTAAAGCACCACCACTTCAAAATGTAAATACTGTTGATGGAACAGATTCACTTGTAGATACTATAGTCAACATTAAAAAACAAAACAACTTTGAACAGCAAGAATATCAAATACAGTTTTTATCATGTTATTGCAATCTGAACAAAAATGAAAGAAAAACATTAATGAAAAATCACAGACGAAAACAAAATTATGATGCAATGGAACCACAAAAGAAAAAGATGTTGATAGAAAAATCTCTATCCAGATACAATATTAATAAGAGAGATATACGGAGTAAGTGGGTCAAAATCTATCAATCAAAAAGCTGTGTAGAAAAACAACAGTTATTGGATAAACGAAATGAAAGATATAGAACAATGGGCACTGTAGAAAAACAACAGTTATTGAAAAAACAAAGTGAAAAATATAGGGCAATGGACACTAAAGAAAAACAGCTTTTATTGGATAAATCAAGACAAAGATACTCAAACAATAAAAGTAAAGACCTAGATTCTTGTATTAAACAGTTTAAAAAGAAAATAAGAGAAGGTCCTTATTATACATGTTGTGTTTGTAACAGAAATCTTTATAAGAAGTCAGTCATGAACCTAGTAACACATAAATATCAGTCTCAACACATGTTTACAATTAAAGTATCATTTGATGGCAAACAATATATCTGTAAAACTTGCCATTCAAAATGTGCAAAAAACATACTTCCATGTCAGGCTGTAGTAAACAATTTGTTTGTTGACGACATTCCAAATGAACTTGAATGCCTGAGGAAATTAGAACAAATATTGATTGCACAGCGCATAGTGTTTGAAAAAATTGTAATAATGCCAAAAGGACAGCAACGTAAAATTAAAGGCTCTATTTGTAATGTACCAGTGCAATGTGATAAAACATGTATTATTCTACCTCGCCCTCCTGAGAGATCTGGTATTATAATGTTGAAGTTAAAGAGAAAACAAACAAACAACTTATAAAGAGAAAACTACAGTTTAGAGGTCATGTATATTTTGAAGCAGTAAGACCAGCATTTGTATGTGCAGCACTTTCATGGCTCAAAGCTAACAATACATTATATAAAGATATTGTAATTGATTGTAGTAATATTAGCAATGAACATACAGATATTTCACATAATGAAATTGAAAATAATACAAATGATCATTGTGCTGAAGCTAACCACACTATGGACACTATAACTCCATCATTTGAAAATAGCATAAATAATGCTGATTCTACAGATAAAAATAGTGACAAAAATGAAACATTGATTGAAGAAGAGCAAGATGACCCTTTAAATGAACACAGATCAGCTACAAATGAAACATGTCTAGAACCAATTTCCCCAGACTACCCAGTTATTCTTGAAGAGAGTAGTTCTAGTGTTTCTACTGGAAAAGAGATTTACAATGTAGCACCAGGTGAAAATAAACATCCTGTATCTTTGATGACTGATAAACTATGTGAAGAACTTGCATTCCCAGTATTGTTTCCTACTGGTAGATTTGGATATACTGCTGAAAGAGAGATAAAATTATCACCTGTTAAATATTTCAATACAAGATTATTACATTACAGTGGAAGATTTGCTATGAACCCTGAATATTTATTTTTTGCACAGTTTATTATCGAACAGAAAAAGGTATCTGATAGTATAAACATAGCACTTAAGAAAGTCCATGGTCAGCAAGTAACTGCATCACAAGTTAAATCAAATACTCAAATACTACAGAACCTTATTTCTCAAGACCAGGCCTATTTATTCTTGAGACAAATTCCAGGCTCTCCTCCCTATTGGCAAAAATTCATGTATGAAGTAGTAGCCATGGTAAAACAACTTGGTATACCAACATGGTTTATGACATTATCTTGTGCTGATCTAAGATGGCCCGAACTATTTCAGATTATTGCAAGAGCTAGTGGTAGAAACATGACTGATGAAGAGGTTGATGCTTTATCATATGAAGAGAAATGTAGACTTTTAAATGTGAACCCTGTTATTACTGCAAAACATTTTCAATATAGAGTAGAAACTTTCTTTACTGAAATTTTGCTTACTGATGTAAATCCAATTGGTAAAATAGTGCATTATGCTCTTCGCATAGAATTTCAAATGAGAGGTTCTCCTCATTTACATGCATTGATATGGACGTCAGATTGCCCTAAATTAACTCATGATACTAAAGAAGCTTATATCAACTATATTGATCAACATGTACAAGCTTACTTACCCAACAAAGAAACTGACACAGAATTATATGAATTGGTAAAAAAATATCAAACCCACAGCCACAGTAAAACATGTAGGAAATACAAAAATATAGCATGTAGATTTAACTTTGGGCAATTCTTTACAGATAAGACTATTGTATGTGAGCCTTTACCTGATGATATGGATGAAGAGATCAAAGTTAGCACACTGAATAAATGTAAAGAGATACTTACTTCAGTCAAGCAAAAAATAGATGAAGTTCTAAATCCTAGTAAGCCTGAATATAATCCATCCCTTACAGATGAAGATATTTTCAAATCTGTTGGCATAACTAAACAGGAATATGAATCTGCATTGTCTATATCACCTGATTCTGACTATGGTCTACATCTAAAAAGACCACTTGACAGCTGTTTTACTAATAACTATTTCATAGCTGGCATTAAGGGTTTTGCTGCAAATGTAGATCTTCAACCTATCTTCAACCATTATAAGTGTATTACATATGTATGCAGCTATTTTACAAAAGATGAAACCGAATGCTCACAAGCTATTGTTAATGCTGCACGTGAGGCTAAAGAATCTAATCTAAATGTGAAAGAAGGACTTAAAAAAATCGGAGCTGCTTTTCTTTCTTCCAGAGAAGTTAGTTCTCAAGAGAGTATATATCGTTGCATGCCTGAGCTTTGGTTAAGAAAGATATTTCCAAAGACTGTTTTTGTCAGCACAGATTTTCCAGACAAAAGACTCAGAGTAGCTAAAAGCCAACAAGAGCTTGATGACTTAGAAGATGATAGTACAGACATATATAAGTCCAATATTATTGAACGTTATAGTATTAGACCAGATTATATCCCAACTGTTAGAAACATGTGTTTAGCAGAGTTCGCTGCTTACTATTACAAGGATTACAAAACTGATGCTGCAGAAACAGCTGATTCCCAACCAGAAGTACTTAATGATAATATTATTGAACAATCACAAATTACAATTTCAAATGATGATATGCAATCTTTCCCTAATAGAATAAGATTGATGAATGGTACTGAAGTTATGAAATGTAGAAAGGTTAAGGCAGTAATAAGATACCATACCCCAAGTAAAGCAAAAGAACCTGAAAAATACTTCCACCATCTCCTTATGTTGTATTACCCATGGAGAGACGAAACTGAGCTTCTTGGTGATCAACAGACCTATATGTCTAAATTCTGTGACCCAAATGTACAAGAATTAGTAGAGAGAAATAAAAATGTCTTTGAACCAGATTCTGATGCAGTTATTGAAGCATTAGAAGCACTGAGAAACAATGATATTAACACACTTCACTCATATGATCCTATCAATGATCAAGAGAATGAGGATCTACAATCACAATTACCTGATGACAATGCCAATAATGACGAATCATTTAATAATTTACCACCAGACCATCTTAGTAATCGACAGAATGCAAATGAACAGCAACCATCAGCTATATCTACATACATACAGCCATCTGAAATATCTGATGATGACCTTCGCCAGTCTGTGAGATCACTAAATACAGAACAACGTAAGGCATATGATATCACACTAACATGGTGTAGAAATAAGGTAAAAAATATGAACAGTGTAAAACCAAAGAAAGTAGACCCTATGTACCTATTTATAACAGGAGGTGCAGGAGCTGGAAAATCCCATTTAATCAGAACAATTTACCAAACATCTACAAAAACATTCAGACAAGGTCCAACTAATCCTGAAAAACCGACAGTATTGTTGATGGCTCCAACAGGTGTAGCTGCAATAAATATTAATGGTACTACTATACATACTGCATTAGCTATACCAAAGGAATCTGGTGAAAATGTACCGCCAATGTCAGATCAAAAAAGAACACAAATCAGAATATCTCTATCAGAATTAAAATTGATAATCATTGATGAAATCTCAATGGTATCTAACACTACTTTATTGCATATACATCAAAGACTTAAAGAAATTTTTGCTACTCCAAATAATGTGCTTTTTGCTGGAATTAGTATCATAGTAGTAGGTGATTTATATCAATTACCACCAATAAGAAGAAAACCAGTGTTTGAAGACTATAAAAACAATATCTTTAACTTATGCCATCCATGGTCAGTATTTCAAATGTTAGAATTAACCAAGATTATGAGGCAAAAAGATGATCAGCCATTCACAGAATTATTAAACAGGTTCAGGACTGCTTCACAAAGTGAAGATGACATTCAAATAGTACAATCCAGGTTAATTACAAATCAAACCAGTTATCCAACACAAGCATTACATATTTTTGCAGAAAATGCACCTGTAGATCAACATAATAATGCACATCTAGAACAACTGAATGGGTCATTGTACAGATTGAAAGCAATAGATCAATATCCACAACATGTTACAAAACAAGATATTGATAGAGTATTAGCTAGAGGAAGATCAGAGACTGGTGGTCTTGATTCTGAAATCTTATTGAAAGTTGACTCCCGCGTGATGATAACCACAAATATAGATATTAACGATAGATTAATAAATGGTCAAATGGGTACTGTCACCAAAATAACTATCAATCCTCAGACAAACAAGCCTTCTATTGTGTATATCAAGTTTGATGACTGTGAAGCTGGTGTTAATGCCATACAGAAACATTCTGATCAATATGCTAGAGATAATAACTCTGTACCAATACAACCTGTACTTGCAAGAATAAAAATCAGGCCAGGAAAACCATCCTCACCAGAATTACAGAGACTGCAATTTCCTATTACTCTAGCATGGGCATGTACAGTGCACAAAGTACAAGGACTAACACTAAGTCAAATCGTTGTTAGTTTTGATCTCAACAGACAGAATCATTTTAACTATGGACAGATTTATGTAGCACTAAGCAGAGCCACATCTTTACAAGGATTACATGTTATTGGTCAAATAGAAAATAAACATGTAAGAGCTAATCCCAAAGTACACTCTGAATATGAACGATTAAGGCAGATCACTGAAAATAGTCTATCTTCTGTTATTGCACTTAATACACTCACTGTTAGTTTGTTAAACATACGCTCACTTAGAAAACATAGTATTGATATCAAACATGATATTAACCTTACCAGTACAGATATTCTAGCTCTCACAGAAACTCAACTGCACCTTCATCAATCAGACAATGCTATAAGAGGCACTCTGTATCCATACAAACTACACCGACAAGACCATCCAAATGACAAGTATCTCAGTTTAGCTTTATGCAATAAACCCAATACTAATATCACAAATAAACAATACTTTCAAAGCATTAATGGATGGATGTTTGATGTAAATTTACTTCAGAACCAAAGCATGTCAATGACATTTCTTCTGATTTATAGGAAAAACAACTCCAATGTTCATCAATATCTACAAAATCTCTCTTACATTATTCAAACAAATACAATTGATATTATACTAGGCGATTTTAACATTAATCACTTTATTGACAACTCACTTTTACAGCTACTAAACTCTTATGAATATGCTCAAATTGTTGATGAATCTACATTTATATCAAGTGGCAGTCTATTGGATCAAGTATTCGTCAAACAACCTATTGAAGACAAAATAACAAATGAAGTTATCAGTGTCTATTATTCTGACCATGATTGTGTAAGAATTACAATTGAAATATGAACAAAATAACTTAAGATAGCTTATTACTCTGCTGTATCCATGCATCGCACAAAAGTTATAAACTTACGGTAAAATCATAATCAAGTCTATCATCTGGAACGGTTCTTAAAATAATATCCTTTTTACACGCAATCTTATACTAGTAAGTTATTTAATTACCTTCAAGCCTTAGCAGCAACAAAAATGTAGGCAGTAATCCAAATAAAAGAAAAAACAACTGGCAATTTCATTCTTTGAAAAAATTACACAATGGTCATGGCCGCCATCTTGAGCTATCATGGCGGCCATCTTGGTCTACACCAGATAGACCAATCAAAAACAGGAAGCACATCAAGTGTTACACTGTTTTCTCAGAGGTAGGTATAACTATCAAAATGCGACTGACAGTCAAATTGAACTATTGACAAATATTTCTTCTTTTTTCCTTGTTCATAGATCAACTCGATGGATAAGAAGCTACTTCAAAAGCAATCAGGAGTAAACAAACCTATCAAGATCAGCTATGATAATTACCAAAAATTATACTAATGAAGACATCACTAATGGATGGTATAATTAAGAAATATGATAAATGAACTGATGTTTCAGAAACTTTATACAACTTCAAGACCCGTACCGTGAAAAGTATTCAACAACAGAACTTGATATTGAGATATCTAAAAAAGTTATCTTCTAGCCTGTCAGTACTAAAATTAATGTACTTTGTCAAGAAAATCAAAGAATAATCTTCATGATTGATTGAAGCTCTATCTCGTGCAAGTTAATTCAACAAAAGTTCAGTGGCCTATATAAACTAAAAATAAATAAACTAGTTGGTACATCCCTACGGACTTCCTAGGAAACTGTAAAATGATGACAACTTTCGTGAAGTAACTCCTGACTGTAATCAGTGGAATCTGAAATCCTCTAAATCTACTTCTTGGCCGTTCATAGTTGATATATAAAGGAATTTTAAAAGTCTTATTACGATGATTTCATTCGTATAATGTATTCGGTATAGAGGATATCTAGACTAGCGCACAAAAAAAATTCATTTTGATTAATGTAATTATTGTAAATAAGAAAATATCTCGGGTAAACACTTTATGGTGTATTACTCTTTAAGTTGTAAGTGCACAACTGAACCATCTCGAGTAATACACTTAATGTACTGCTCCTTAATTGTAAAATATAATATAATAATGATATTGTATAATAAAACACATCTGTCCGGCATGAAAAAAAGCTTTATTCAAATATGCTTGTTAATTTTTATTATTTTGTAGTAAAAATAGTAAGAATTAGATGACTACTGACAAGGTATATGATTCTTGTGTATTTATTTTAATTTAAACTCTTATTCTGGTTCAATCATAAATTTGCATACTTCCTCTAAACAATACCATCTACAGCCACCAACAGTTTTGATAAGATAAACATCTTTGATCTCTCCGAATTTATTCTACAACTCACTCTCTTACCTCTTTTACTAGTAATCTTTTACAAACAATCTCCATAAGCTTGACATAATTTCGGATCGAAATTCACCAATGAGAGTAGCGACTGTAATATAACTGACCAATCACAAAGCGCCTTTACTAACCAATAAAAAACAATTAATTGCCAGTATCAAAATTTTCCTGTTTTCTCGGACGTAAGTGTGAAAACTTATCCACGTCGATCCGATCCGTCCCGTCGTATAAAAGCCCAGAACTGGCTTTGCATTACTCACTTGCAAACAACAATGGCAATGTCAAAATTGAACGGTTCTAGCCCTCATAAACGAAAATACGAAGCTGAAAGCATGATTGCTTATACACTTAATGTGTCTGAACCATTAAGAAACAAGAGGAACACCATGAATTATTTGACGATGACTCTACAAACATCGCCTACGAAAGGTACAAGAGCCCTCCTGTATTCGCCGCAGAAAAAGAAATTGTTTCTTCAAAGTCAAGAGACAAAAACAGCCATAAAGATTAAAGATTTTACTCGTACAGAAGACAACAAAATAGTTATCAATGACATGACATATGTTGATATAGCCACGCCGTCCGAATACTCATTTCAGTTTAACAAGGAAATCACTATCGACAATGATGAGTATAGCACTATTATGGACATCCTTAACCGGAAAAGAGAATGGGAGACTGTAGCTGTAAAAGCTAAATTGATAACCGTGGAAGAATCAAAACTAGTTGGATCTAAAGGATTGAAGTTAACAGTTGCTAACATCCAAGACGCTACCGCTGCCATACCATTTGACGTGTGGGATAAGTATATCGACGACCTCAAAGTTGGACAAGTTTACCACTTCGCTCCCCTGCAAGTTCGCATTTGGAACTCTAAGAAAAAACTCTCAACGACAAGAGCCACTAAAATATCTCCCATACAAGACGAAGATCTCGATGCTATAGTATGTGATGAAACCTGTCATGAATCATCACACACCGATGTAAATATAACGCTCAATGTAGAGAAGATCAAAAGGGTATTGAAATTTGACAAGTTCTTCAGATGCCCTGACTGTCATAAGCGAATTGCTTCAAGTTGTCACAGCACTGTGAAATGTCAGCAATGTGGCACAATGCCCTTAGAAGATTGTGAGAATGGATTTATAGCCAACATTTTACTAATTGATAACGACGACAATAAAGTTACTCTCAAAATGGGAGATGAAGTTCTTGAGCCAGTTATCGAAGACTGCATCAACATGGACGAACAGGCTCTAGCTGAGCAACTGTTTGCTTTAAAACCGTCATCATTGACATATAACAAAGAAACCCTAATGGTAAAGGAACTCTGTGTATAAAGGAGTATTTCTATTCAAAGATTAAGGACATTGACATTAATAAACAAGATAACATTTATGGTTTTTGTTTGAACCTTCCTTACACTTTGTTAAATTGGAAACGTTTGTTTGTTCACATTTCTAGACTTATATATTTAAGATATATATGCATTTTATATGTATTTTATTGCTATTGTTTTCTAATAAAAATATTTATAAATACAAAAAAAGTTGCTTGAATAGGGTACCTTATTTTGTTCCTTGAAATAAAATCTAAATACTTTAATAGTATCTAATAGACTTTACTTGTACTACAAGATTGTTTAAAGACACGAATACCCACACACTCCCCATTCAAATAACTCTGTCTTTTGTTTAGTTTTGAAGATGGTTATCATTATTGTGGGATTGCTGTGGTAATTCAAATGGCGCCCCTAACTCGCATAATTTTCACTTCGCAGGAAACTATTGTATTAAGGATCGAGTCTACTAAAAGAAATTTACAATACAATTTTAAAAATTGAAAATTTTTATCACAAACATCAAAATTCCAAAAATGTAATAAAAAGTATATGGTCAAACATCAAGTGAATGGGATGGGCACCGTTAGGGTTACCGTTGTGTGAATAAAGCGTCGTATATCACATCAACGCGCAAGGCATTTCGGTGACGTCGCATGATAAAAAACAATCTCGTTCCCAGAGCTTAGTCTTTCATTTACGCAGGCGCGACATTTAGAATTTTCGTCGAGCATGCGCAGTAAGAAATTGGCTCTGGGGACGAGATTGGATAAAAAAGAACCCTGAGTTCACGCAATCTAGTTCACGCGTCTAGTTAATATATAATTCCTATATATATTTATTGGATCATATTTTACATTTTTGTCAGCATAGTTCGTGCAACGTACTTTACATCGCGAATTTTGTATGGGAGTTCGCCGTGTATTTATACAAGTAGCGGCGAATTCGTAACTGACATTTCAAATAATACTTATTTCTTATAGTAAAGGACAACGACGAGTTCACGCAGTTATGCGTCTAGTTTAGTATCAATTACATTGTTTTATTTTGTCTGACTTTTGTCATTTACTACAAAATAGCATTGACGTTTGAAAACTTGCAGTATACTCTACATCTAAACTTACCCATGCCACAGAACTTGGTCCTGCATTGAAAGCTTGACACGTTACTACCAACACAATGGTCACCCCCAAAGCTGGGCGGAGGGTCGTCACAAACACGTGACCTTATCCTTGTTCCCACGCCACACGCTGCTCCACAGTCGCTCCATGAAGACCATCGATTCCAGTGACCGTTAATTGGGACTAAAAGACGGTATGTGCTTAAGGAATTCATAATGAAATACTTGTGCAATTTTCCAAGCACCTTGTGTACAAAGCTGTTGGGAGTGTAATTCTTATAGGCGGGCGTTTTTAAATTTAGCTGTTTATATTATAGTTTAAATAGCCAAATTGTTATTGTATAGTTTAAGACATTTATACATATACTGAATTTGATATAATTAGTTTCTTAAAGACCTTAAGGGGAGAAATCAATAAACTATGATTGATTGAGTGAGTGAGTCAGACATCCCATTGAAAAAAACTTAACAAGGACAGTGTACAAATTAAGAAAAATGATCTTTAAATTTCCAACTGCATTACAATACCTAGTGACGTGATTGGTCACCTTGAATAGTTTGTTTTAAAATTGATTTCCGTTTTGTCAAAATGGCTACCAGCGTTTTAATTTTATAATAGAATTCTAATTTACAGAGCAATTTGCTGAGAAATGTGCGCAGTGTGTCTGCATGGCTTACCTGTACATTCTTTCCTAGTACATGATACCGTGTGTGTCTCTACACCATGTGTGTTCACTGTTGGACAATCAACAGCCTTATTATCCGACGAACAGAATCGTTGTCTTTCCTTACGGCAAGTCTGTCGATTGCACGGTGCCCATGACGACCAAGGACTCAAAAATGGCGCTATTAAAATGTGTCAATATTAGCGAAAAAATTAAACATTTTGCAAACGTGCGTGATATCTTGGAGACGATTTTTCATCAATGCCGGCAAGTCGATTTATATTACGACTTATTTGTCGGTGTTCGACATATTTCTCAGTGAGGAAAATGAGAACATTGCGTAACTTTTAGTGTGACCCGTTGACTTCCTATCTTTCAGGGTAGTTGTTTCCGTTATAGCCACACGGAACTATGCAAAAACCCGGAAATCATAGTAAAAACATAATATGTAATTTGGCGTACCTTTTAGAATCTAAAACCAGCATCTCATTACATCGCAGTTGATTTTGAAAAGAGTACATTTACCCCTGCACATTTTTCAAAAAAGCCCTGGTTATGTCAGCACTATCGAGCTGGAGCGTAGACGACGAATTTATCAATCTTACATCTTATGCTATCAACACTTGTAAAATAGATGTAAGCGACAATTGTGCTTGCGCTTCGATGCTAATTTCACGCTATTTTACAGAGAAAACAGAGTTTGCGCGAGCCTTGCGTGCGTCTTACTATTTCACTAGTAACGACTAGGCTCTGTACCTGTGCCATCTAGACCAACCCTCATGCAGATGTTGCTGTGGTGCTGTTTAGGGTAGAATCGCACATATCTTGATTGAATGGGTGATGCGAATGTGTGTTTGACAACAGATTGTTGATCAACGTTACCGACGAACTCCTGTTCGAGAAAAAAAACGTGCAACATGAACATCTAAAATCTTTTCTGATAAACTTTCACTGCTACAAACGCTTTGATTATAGAATTTATATTGTTGGTGATGTTGCTATTTTAATATTTATAATACAAAGCAGAAAAAGAACCAAACGAAGAAACGAAGAAGATAATAAAAAAATAACAAATTAAATGGCTGAGTTGACGAATGAATGAATATATAAATGATCATATATAAATAAATCAATGAATCAATCAAAATATAATATAATGAAAAAGGTAGATAAACATATGAAGTCATACCAAGTAATTAAATTGATAAGTTAATTAATAAATGAATGAATGAATGAGTGAATGAATGAATGACTGAATGAATGAATGAATGAATGAATGAATGAATGAATGAACAAACAAACGAATGAATGAATGAATGAATGAATGAACGAATGAATGAATGAATGAATGAATGAGTGAATGAGTGAATGAATGAATGAATGAATGAATGAATGAATGAGTGAATGAGTGAATGAATGAATGAATGAATGAATGATTGAATGAATGAATGAATGAATGAATGAATGAATGAATGAATGAGTGAATGAATGAATGAATGAATGAATGAACCAAGAATTGATATGGAATAAAATGTGTGAAGGAATGAAAGAATAAACGAATTAACGAATAAACGAACTAACCGATTAATTAATACATAATTAAATAAACGAATAAGTTGATAAGTGAGTTACGTGAGTGACTGAGCAAGTGCTCTGACCTTTTCTTGTCCATTGACTTCAATCTTAGACCAATCCATACCATTATGAGAATACCTCACCGAGTACCTTGTCACCCAGTCACCGAACACATTACTTCCCTGAGATGAAACAGAGCATATATGTTTCTCCTCTCCAAGATCAATTTCAAGGTATTCATTCGTTCCCATGGCACACCACGCACCCCCACTGTTCAAGCGGCCGTTAGAAGGGTGATACATGGAAAAGAAGTGTTCGGACAAGGTTTTAAAGCTGTCGCTTGGCAACGAGCCACCATGTTCTGCATGAAGGGAAACGGTTGATGAACAAGCTACAAGGAAAAAAGTATGAATTGATAACACCAATTGATTAATGCGTTTATTAATGAAGTTGGACCCACAATTACTTTACAAAGTATATTGGTTATAGATGGTTAGAAAATGCATATGGCCAGAACCCGGACTAACACGTTTGCCAGGGCTTGAGCAGGTCGACACCCAAAAGCTCAAAAAGAAAGCTTATCTAGAATCAAAACAACTCTTTACAATATACAAGGGACTGTTGTGAGATTTGACTTTTATATACAAGAGTTAAAAAATAAAATTTCACTGTAATAAGTGCCATACATAATTTTGTGAGGATAACATCTATTCAACTAACATAATTTAGTGTCAATCAGATTTAAAATATGATAAATTGGCCGGTTTCACATTGAAAAATGAACTGTGTTCTAGTTGAGAAAAAGTTATTGAAACCATTCCTCACTTTTTTATATCATTAATAATTTGAGTACATATTTCAAGAGAATATGTTAAAAAGACTAAATGATCAACGTTTGGTTAGAATCGGATAAATACAGATAAATATTGGGACTTGAATATAACAAGAAATGTATGTAGTGGAGGGACAGTGTCCTTCCAAAACATTTTCCTCCATAAATTCAATATCACCAAAAAACATCTAGCAAATTAACTCAAACAGCATAGTAATGATGTTTATCTTTGTGTTTCATTTACGTGAATGTGTTTTAATGAATTATGCTTAGATGTTAAATAGTAGAACCCAGTCCCTTTTTCAATATGAAACCGGCCAATAAGATATATGCGTATGTGGGAGACACTTCTTGTTAAAATAGCAACGATTCATGGATCATCAAGTTTTTACGATAACAGTAAATTACCAGTTGCACTGCATCCATATAGCGTATTAACGCTCAGTATGTCACTTGCTGTTAGGTTGGCTGTTTGTCCAATGTTCTTGGAGTTCTTAGGGTCGTTGATAGCTGTCGTTGTGTAACCGCCATTCCTGCTGAATGCTTTAGGACCGTAGTGAATAATAGAATAATAGTCATAATCAACACCAAGTGAGTCTGCTACTCGACCTTGTTTACGCTCGAAATTGAAGGCCTTTCCTGTAAAGATAGACAACGCAACAAGTGAGCAAATGAGCAGGTGCATGAGCAAGACACTGTGTTAGTGACTAAGAACGTAAGTTAGTAAGAACGCAAGTGAGAAAGTCAAGATGTCGTACCTTCTAATATGTTTTCCCAATATATCTCAAGGTACTTGTCTCTGTCAGGCCTACTTTGTTCGTGCCAGAACCCTGTTAAATACCACAATTGACAAAGAACACTTGTGAATCTTGATAGTGATAATCCATTATAAAAGTCATTGATAGTTCATAAGGCAAAATAAAGCCATTTCTAAATACAGATTCTTCGTGAAATGCAAAAAGTTTAAACTTTTTTTCTGAAAATCAAATGAAGATGTTTTGTTCCACAAACAGTTGTACTAGTTGGTTTTATAAGTAATATACAATAATGGCGTCCGATCTCTATCCCATACAGATCGGCCGCTCATATTGTATAAAGCTATTTGAAATAACGTTGTCATCAACAAAAGGCAATAATAGGTGACTCCAATACTGCTAGGAACTATGGGTATAAATATTGCTGTCATAATTATTGCACCAGTTGACAAGACATTCACCCCCTCTTAGTTATGACTTGATTTGCTTTCTGCATGTTCGCTCCATGAATTAATATTACGGTCAGTGTTCATCTTTTAACTGTCCGAAATGTCATTCTACATTCTGTCATGACTTTTACCCATCAATCCTAGTGGTATTGAAATGACCTACTGCCTTGTGGTAACGTTATTTGAAGTAGTTAAATATTACATACAAAGGTTGATGGTACTAATGATATCATATTATTCAGAAGACTAATTAGGTCGGCTATTAATGGCAACTCCCTTATTCGTTTGTTAATATCTTGTAACATTTTAACGTATAAATTACCTAGTGCATGTAAAATTTCGTGTATGACAATATTTTTGTGCTCACAGTTGACACCAATAGAGATTTCCTGTGGACCTTGCGTCGTATATTGACGACCTACCGAAGACCAACATCTGAAAAGAAAAGATTAGATTTGATGATTTGCGCTCAAGGCACTGGTGTACTAGCAATAGGACATTTTGTCCCCTACGAGGCTAGTACACAATGGACCTCCTGCTTAACGTCCTTATCCGAGAAGACGCGATATTCTAACTATTTGCAGATGTAATTAGCCACAAGCACTATGACGTCACATGTAAACAAATCTATTGTTTTAATGCTAAGAATCATGGGCAAAAGAGGGGATTCAACATCTTAAAATCAATGAAAAATAGGGTAAAAGTTCACTTATAATATTGGAACAAATTATAAGTAAAAGTACAATGCCAAATGTATTAAAGTAAAAATATTTTGCCAGAACTAGATGCATTTTTATTCATGCTGAAACAACCCATGACGTCATAGTGCTTGACGGCAATTACAAATCCTCAAAACGTTCTTTGCTGGTTGCGGTAATATTCATTATATGTGTTTTGTTTATGACAGATCTTATCCAGGGAATAGGAAAATAAATAAAAATAAAAAGAATTTACTACAATTTTCCGTTGTTAAGACATATAAACGCTCTGCACTAAATCCATAAAAAAGTTAATACTGAACAATACAATTTTTACAATCATGGTTCATTTTCAAATTTTAGGTCGGATGTTGTCATGTTAATTACCCGTTTTTCTTGACAAATTTGATCCAATTTAGATGACTGTCGTCTTTCGGTACAAATCGAAGACAAGTGGTTTTGTTAAACTCTCCCATTGCGTCAACAATGACCGCTTGATGCTCTGAAAATATAAAAACAGTAAATTAAAACTATAATGATAAAACGTTTTATAGGATATATATGTTTTTATTTTTATTTTTTTGTTTATAAAAACATCTGTTCTTTTCTCTTATGATTACTCCTACGAAGCACTAACGTCCGAAACGTCAGTTTTGTATCTATCTTTCTACAGTGTACAATTTATTCTTATTTATTTTTTCCCTCCTTTTTTGTTTCCTTGCCATTTATTTCTACTCGCAGTACGACGACTTCAACTGAAGCGACTTCAGGATTTTTTAGCCAAACGGAAACTGAGAACTCTAATAGACAGTTACAAAGTTATTTCACTTCATTTTGTGTATTGTAAAATTGGCATTTGCTGCAATTCTCGATACAATCTTGCTTGCGGCTGTGGCATATTAACATGGATATAACAGATAAAATGAAGTAGAATAACTTTGAAATTAGAGTCGATTTCCGTACGTTTTTGTGAAAAAAATCGGTTGAAGTCTTCTCTCTATAATATGTTGTTTTTATTTGTTTGTTTATTAACACGTTTTCTGTGCATTTGTTTTCCTTTTTAGCTCAAGTGAATATACTTCTATTGATATTTGCGATGTGTAAATTAAAAAAAAACAATTATTATTATCATTATTTGGGCTTCCTTGTTTATTTATTTTATAATTTTTCTTCATTGTTTATTTGATTGCTTAGGTGTATGTATTTTGTGCTTGTACATTTGTTTTGCTTGATTAATGGCGTATTTTCTGCACCTTGTAAGTCAGCATCTATTTCATAGGGTATTATCTTATTCATCCACATAAAACGTTTATCTCTTTGTGAGTTTCTCTTGGTTAAGTCAGACTGGGCTTTGCTTTGTGCTGCTTCATCTTTCATCAACTCAGTCATCATTATATCTCCATCCTCTATATCTCCATCGATTTCTTGTCCTTTTTAAGCAAAAAAAAACTTTCTTGAACAGTTATTAGGTTCGGGAGAAAACAAGAGAAGGGATTATCGTGATCATATCAAGAGAAAATAAGCTAAGAGAACCTATCCCCCATACTGGGCTTTTCACACACCATCAGACACGTTAAGAGAACATGAGCTAAGAGAACCTATCCCCATACTGGGCTTTGCACACACCATCAGACACGTTAAGAGAACATGAGCTAAGAGAACCTATCCCCCATACTGGGCTTTGCACACATCATCAGGCACGTGAAGTCTATTAATTGCCGCCGTGTTATTTTAGAACGGAAAATGATTGGTCAGATTCACCAGAGAGGAAATAGACGAATTTTGTGCTGGCGTCGAAGGAGGTGTTTACATGGAACTAGGAAGACCCTAGCACTAGGATCTTCCTAGCAGGCGAACAAACATTTTTGTATAGTTTACATGTGAGAGGAACGAAGCGAAAACTCTGAGAGTACTCACACTCCCTCTACAGGAATCTTAAAATAAATATTCCTTGGTCCTAGTAGGCGAGTTATCTCTACTTTTTCGTTTACATGTGTTTAGCTAGTGTCAGACACAACCCTAGTACTAGGATCTTCCTATCTGTCAGACAGGATGATCCTAGTATTAGCTAGGAAGATCCTAGTACCCGAACGATCCTAACCTAAGTCTCATGTAAACACCCCCGAAGATAAAAGAGAAGAACTCTTCAAATTTAACAATGCTGGATATATTATTATGTTCAGTCTTTCCCCCAATCTTTCTTATAAGAATAGGTTTTAATTGGATTGGTAACAGACCGTGAATAACACTAGCGGGGTTCCTGATGGGGGCCCGGGGATAGGTTCTCTTAGCTCATTATCTAATTTGTGTTAGATTTTAATTTCATTGCTAGGACAAAGAAAACATTTAACATAATTCCCGCACAATTTTACTAATACCTTGATTGATGGAGACAGGGTCCTCAGAAACATCTTCATTTCTCTTTAAAGATCTTAATTCTCCTAACAAAGGGTTATTTTATTCAATAATTTACATATCTCATATATCCACTCACTTCAAAATACAGGATGGCGAAAAGCTCCACAAAAATTTCTTAACTAATGTAACAAAATAACTGTCTTTACTTAGTAATTGTTTAATTATCGCGTTTTGGATGTGTCTTACTTTTGGTTTACACTGAGAATAATGGGCATTCGACTTTTAAAAATAAATTTTCAAAATATTCTTTGTGAAAAAAAAAACGTTCTTTTTGATGAGCATAAATTTGTAAAGTGCGTTAATCATTTGATTCTATTCACTTTATATAGAGGATAATTATCATTATAACGTACCTTCTTTCATTAATGTATTCTTTTTCAATAAAACAACTGCATCAAAGTTTTCTTCTGAAAATGACGTAAAACTTAACAGTCAGCCGTCTATACGTTGCCATTCTATCTGCCACAAATATAAATTAACTACAAGCGATTTAAAGTAAAATGATTATAAGAAAGCCTAAACTGTAAATTCAAGATGAGATACAAGATGATCATAGTTTATATTAGTAGCAGTTTCGAATTAATATTTCATTCTTAGCCTCAATTTGGCGTGAAATACACCAATATAAAAATTCAGACTTTCTCCAACTAACAATATATCACATCCTATAGTCAAATAGTTGTTTCTTCCACGTTTTATTTTTGAGCCAAGCTTTCGCGCTAATTGCGCATCTTCAGGGCAAAATGAATGTGTTAACAATTTGTTACAACTACATAGTGTAAGAACGCGTTATTTTACACTATGTAGTTGTAACAAATTGTTAACACATTCATTTTGCCCTGAAGATGCGCAATTAGCGCGAAAGCTTGGCTCAAAAATAAAACGTGGAAGAAACAACTATTTGACTATATAATGATGCCCACGTACCAACCAATTTTAGATATATCACATCCCTTCGAGGCTAAGACTGTGCAACGATAATATGAACGTGAACTACTACTTTAATATTTAAAATGGCCATATTTCGTTTTAATGCAGAGAAAATTCACCCAGCACCTGTGTTGATGTCGGAGATCCTGTAAGATAATGTTCCTTCTAATATTGCTAACAGGATTACCAGTAGCATCTTCATTTTTAGAATCCAAGTAGCAACATCAAACTAAAACAGAGTATAAATTTTGATAACACTAAATGTGTGCAAAAATCATCTATAGTAGTTAACCGTATATGACACAAACAAAAACACATGATTAGATTAAAGTACACATGTTTAGTGTTTGCGTTAATTCTAGTGAACAAAACCTAGCCACAAGTAAAACGTACCTAATAACTGACTATGAATTTGAGCTTGGAAAGAAGACAAAGAGAAGAACTAGTTAACAGTCAAGCCAGAGTAAACGTTCTCATTGTCAGTTAAGCTTAAAGCTTATGTTCCCTTAGCAGTTACTGGAGCGCAGATTCAAAATACAAAAAAAAAAGGAGTGATAAGACAAACCAAAAACAGAACACAATAGTTTTCTGTGTACTCGAAATAGCGTCAAATAGCATAAACGTGAGCACAATAAAAGTGGACAAGTCATACAAGAAAGATTGTGTTAAATGGCCTCTTTTTGAGCTTATGTTTTCGTCTGTTTCACCAAAGTGATTTTCATGTGACCGAGAAATAGGCCATTTAGTTTGAAGTAATTGATAAACAACAATGGAAAATAATGGCCGGTACAAGGTATTAGTTTAACTTTTCTGACCTTTGTATGGAAATCACTACAGTTAAAAAAACGACAATAATAAGATGTTAAACTATCGTGGACTGTCACAGAATTTTGAAAACAAACAATTTGAGTTACAAACAAATTATTGAACTTTTATGGGCTTTGTAGTGAATGGTTTCTTACCTTTGCGAGTTGTTTCTTCTGTACTCTGAATGCAATATCTTGAATTTGCAAAGCTTTTCTTTTCTATGTTAATAACTAATATACAGCCGTGGAATAAAGTCATTATAATCTCACGAAATCATTTTGGATTAAAAGCAATTTTTAGAGCTAAAAAATATTTGTAAGTCTTCTAAATCATGCTTGATTAAAAATGCTTTCTTGATATTATTTTGAGTCAATTAAGATTGAGATGCAACTGATTGTAAGTATTTTCCCCTGTGTAAAGTTTTTAAAGAAGCAAAATTTTGAACGCGCTTTTGTAAAACGTGTTTCTAAAAACCTTGGTAAAAACTGTTCAAATAATTTTAACATTAATGTGTGTAATTAAAAAAACAATCTGTATAAAAAATGGATGTGATATAAATATAATTAATCATAATATGACGTCATTTATTCTTGATTAGTCAATTTCACGTGTGGAATTCTCATGGATTTCATTCTAATCTTTTTTGCTCTTGTATCGAAATCAACGAAATTCATTAACAACCACTATATGTTAAAATGTAAAGTATATACATATATTCAGATAAATTCAAGTCGTTCCGACTGTAATAACGTTTCTACCAATATTTTGCTGAGTAATCACTAACGTCTTCAATTTTCAAACACATGAAGTTTATTTAAGCAATACATAACGGATTTCCGTGTTTTATCGGAAAAAATGCACGCGGGATGTTTGGGAGAACATGAAAAAAAAGCTTGAGAAAAATAGTGAGAATTAATGTGCAGAAGGTGAGTAAAGAATAAAAGAATTAAATGGTCCAAGAAATAGGATGGTAAATTATGGAGTGTGATAATTAGAATATGTAGGGCGAGGTGAGGAAAAAGTAAGAGTGGGAAAGACAGAACAGAGGACAAGTAGTTAAAATATGTATTACATATATATAATGAGACTTTCCTTGCATATAGGCCATGAATAAAACTCTGTATGCTATATTTTCACATGTGAGAAAGCAATACGTCCAATCAGAATGGCGTATGGGATGCCGAGGGGTAGTGCCGTATGAATAAAACTTCTGAAGATACTTGCGGTCAGTGGCGCAATTCATGCTATTCTCAAATCCCAGGACATTAGAAAAGAAATGTTAACAGCGAAACGTCAACAGAATAAAAAAACAACTAAATATTTCATATTGCTGGCCTTTCAGTATTACTACGCTTTTCAAAGCAGCTGCTTATGAATAATTTCAGAATCATCCTTTCAAAAACGCTTCACTGTCAATTAATTTTTGCTTACAAAGTAGTAACAATAATATATTTATTTCATCCCTAGAAAGTCGGATCGTATATATACATATAAGCAAGAGAATGAGGAGCTTTCAGTTGAAAGTTTATTAGTACTTTAGCTGATAAATAAGTAGGTAGGTAAGTAAATAAATCTGTTAGTAGTTTTTTGTAAACTCAAAAAACATTCAATCTAATCAATTATTAATCAATGCTTAACTGCATAATATTATTTCGTTGTCAAGTATTCTTGTATAGATTGGAGCGAAATGCGTTTGGTGAGCTTGCTCAACATTCTTCAAACATCTTTTATGCTTTTGAACTGGATCTATCATGTGAAAGGTAAGCTATCTTAACTTGTCTGAACTTAGGCTATAAGTAAGGATGTCACTGTTGGCTGACAAGGCCTTCCGTTTAATAGGTCATGAGTTCGATTCCCAGTGACTTCTTGTTACTGGTTAGTAACTTATCGCTGCTGCAGCGAAGTGAGCCTGAGCGAGCGTAGCAAGGCAGCATTATAATTGAGTAGTTAGGGAGCTGAAATCAAAATTTTGAGCCCTCCAGAATCCTTTGCGAGTTTGTTTGAGGGATTGTATTTCGGTCACACGATCTTGAGGAAGTTGTATATAAGTCCCACAATCTTTCTACAGGGGCGAAGTGAGCATGAGCGCTAGCGAGCGTATATACGTATCTTTTTGTTTCTTTTAAATCAATTTTGGCTGAAGATCATTTGCAGAAACTTCTTATAGATACAACAATGTTCATGCTTCATATTTCATTCAATATTTCGATCTGGCTAAAGGTCATCTTAGCGCGACGGTGAAACGTGAGCTCTTCAGTAATTTTCACCGCTCGATTTTTTTAAAATTTTTGTATCTTCTCATTTCTGTTAATATTGAGTTTGGCCAATGCTTTAGCAATTAGCTTTTAACGATAACAAAAAAGTTTCTAAGATGTTGATTTTTATATGTACATTTATTAAAAAAAATGAAATTTAATTCAGAAATACAATAATTACATTTTCTTATTGTAATTAAATTGATATATCTTGTTTACAACTACTTTAGTTGTCATCATTCAACCACTGAGCAATATCAGAAACTTAGTCATAACGAACAATTTTTTTGTTCACTTTTTTACAACTTTTGTCGTCTTGTTCATTTTTGCATTCCTCAGTCTTGCAGATATATACCCTCTTCTATGTAAAGTGAGTATAAATTCCTTTTTCCCAACACCGTTAGGCCAAATATTATCGAAAATATTAAACTAAATGAAAAGCAGCACTCACTAAGAGGTCTCGTAGCCTAGTTGTAGCTTATAACGTACAGAGAGGAAGAAGTATGAGTATGACTTGTGTTAGCCTCAGCTTTGTCAGTTCTTTCACGTACTTTTACGATTTATCGTAAGAAAATAAAGTACCTTCACTTGTACAAATGTTGAACCGCTACCTTTATGAAAATGAAAATATTGGCGTCGGTTTTAACATTTTCATTGCACAAATTATTTATTGACTAAAAACTTTTACATTCTAACTGAAATAAAAGCCGCCTTTGAAATTGATCACCGTCAGAACCGTTAATAGTTTAAAACACCCGGTCGCAGTAAAATGAAATAGATGTAAAGAAAACTTCATTAAAAACAGAATTTGCCACTGGAAATAAAAGAAGGAAGCTTTTTTCATCTATCTAGAGCGGGTCTGTGTCATAACTGTTTAGTATTATGAAAAGTTTGTAGACCTGTTGAACTTCTTGGTATTCGTCATTGAAATTTCAGTGGACAAGTTGCAATATTACAAAAATACGCCATGATATCTGGCCATGAAATATCTTAAATAACTGATTTCAAAAACATTCAAACAGTGCATGTGAATCATAATGAACTCCACGACTGAAAAATTATTTGATCATGTTTTTTTACTCATGTTTTGGGGAAACGCGTTATGCTTTGTTCGAGCTTCCGTAGTTCATTTTTTTGCTCGAGATAAGTAAATATTTCAAAGGTCTCAAAGCAATAAACGGACATACATTCTTAGGTCAGTCCATGCATTATGCCGCAATATCGATCATTGCGCTTCTCTAAGCTATTTATTTAATACCGTGGGAAAAAAACTATCTGTACCTTATTCGCAGATAGGACAAATTTGAATAGAGATCAGTGGGACATCTCATAGAATTATATTGTTTACTTGGTTACTTGTAAACATAATGAAAAATGTTTTACTGATTGTTGATCAAATGCTTGTGAATGTAATAGAATACATATACTTTATTATTAATAATAACAAAAAAAAGAAATAATAAAAGTTTAACTGAATAAGGCAGAATTTATACACATACATATAGCTAAAAGACAGTTGAACAAGCATAGTTAAACTAGCTACATAACTACATCGAAAAATACTTTAAATAAAAAATAAATAAAATAGAAGCAACAAAAAAAATGAATGGTCGACAATGAATGACACACGTAAATTTTAATGAACTAGAGCTACTACGTAGAACTTACCGTGCCCAGTGTAACTGAGAAGTGTCTGGGTACGAGAACTCTGCTAGTGTTTTGAGTTCATTTGAACATTTGAATTTGTTTGTGTTTCATTTAATTATCGCAGAACGACTCGATTTGAAACTGACGACGCTCGGCTTTGCCTTCTTTTAGTGCGAGTCTACAAACGGCGAACGGTGCGTGGTTTGTCAGTATTTTGGGCGTATTTTTTGAACGAGCATTTATTTTCCACTACATCTTGACGTTTTGAAAATGCTAGATATGTGACGTCTTGGCCACATTGGTCAGACTGGGCCTCCTGTGGTCTCACCGGCAATGTGTGGTGAGACTGGGCGATAGCAAAAACTGCATTTAGCATTGACCGAAAAGGTAAACCTTGACCGTGCCGCCGCCTTAGGGCTGGACACGGTGATAAACAAATAATGAAGAGAAATAACAGATAGGTTGAGTACATGAAGCAGATAAGTGAGATTCTAAAAGTATAATCTCACAAACTATTTTTTTTCAATAAAAATAACGAAAATGTCATTGAATCAAAATCATTTATTTTAGCGCATCATTAAGTTCCATTTAGTTTGTTGCCTACATTCTTCCTGAGACGTCCTCTGGCGAATAACAAGTTATATATGATCAATTTGATAAACCACACGACTTTTTTTAATTTAGACATGTTTCGGCAGTGACTTCTGCAATCTTCAGTAAATTACAGATACGTTAACGTAATAGTTGACTCATATCAAACTTATTCCCCATATTGTGGAATATTTGCTCAAACTATCAATATCAATTCTGTCGAAGCTTATTTGGACATTAGTTATAACACAAAAAGTTATTATAAGTAAGTTGTAGATGTTACTTGTTGATACTGCATGTAAACATTGGAATTTTGCGATTTGACTGCGAAGAATCGCCATTGCCGGCTACAAAGTCCTCTGCTATTGCCTACACCGACACAAGAAAGATGGTTATAAATGCGGCAAAGAACTCCATCTTCTCTTGCTATTTGCCCCATCGAATTTTGTCGAAAAATAGACAATTTATATGTCAAAATACAGGAAATTTTATGTAGAATTCGATTTGTGCGGTAAAAATGGACCTGAGCATGCGTATTAGGGCGTAAAGTGACGTTTCGTAACGCAACTGGGTCACAGAGGTCAATTTCTCTTGTAAAAGCACTAAAAATCCTCTGTTTGCAAATCTAAATTGCCCCACGAAAAGTTTGCCGTAATGGCTTGAAAACTATACAATATGACAGCTATAATAGTGTAATATTTGATCACCGTGGTAAAAATGTTGTTATTTCAAAGGGTTTTGAGTAAAACGGCAATATGCTGAAAATTTCATGGAATTTATACGGTGTTTATATGGAGTCTGAAGTGGAGCGTGACACTCGTGACTTCAAAGGGGCTTTTGCGACAATAAGTTTGATATGATAAATGTGAATAGAACAAAACAGTTAATGATGTGTAACAACTGCAATATGATCGTATTATATTGTCGAATTTCAAACTTTTGGCGACTAGAAATGTTTAGAAAAATATAAACGCATTCTCTAGATACTAAATATTTCCAAAAAAACATTGAGTTTTATTTTGTCTTTTGCATCAGTTGTAATTTGCATTAGTATTACAAATTTTTGCACTGGTGTTACAGCTTTCTGCATTCGCGGTTACACCTTTCTGCAGAGGTTTTACGGCTAAACTGATTTTTTGCAAGTATATTATTAAGGATGTTATTCCATGTACTGTTTTTAACTTGTGGAGTTTGTGAAGCAAGTGAGGGGGGATGATAAGTGCGCCGATATATAATGTGTACTTGGGGGAACTACGTTTATTTATATTTTCAGTCTCGTCTGCGGTGATGATTTGAGCGCGTGATCATTTTTAGGGAGCATTGTCTAATAAAATAGATATAGTACTATCTGACTCACTAGATTGACGAATTTACTGACTGCAAACAATTCCTTTAACCGTTTGACAGTCTAACAATTTAACTCACGCGCATCAGCTAGAATAACGAAAGCAAACGCTCTCTAATGGAATTTATGTAAAGGATAAAGAATGAAAACGAATGTTCTATGGGATATAGAGTCCCTAGCATAAGATATAAGGCCACGAGGGCGTAGAATATCTGCCTTAGAATATGATCATACTCACGAGGGAATGTTTTTTGTTTACTGTAGATGAGTTTTTTAATAAAGGTGGCTGAGTTTTAGATTTTCTCTTTGTATTGCTTATACATCAATGATATCAACGATTTTTTAATCATGGCGATATCATTTAACGCTTCGACTTCTGTAAAGCAATGTCCCGGCAGAATGAAAATTTACGAAGCGAATAACATTGCAATATTAGCGAATATAAATATTGCAATATTAGCGAATATAAGCCATAACTAAAAAGGTTTGAGCTGTTTTGTTTTCCGGAATAAAAAAAATTGCATTCATATATCTTGATTAATATCTTAATTTGAGACTTAAATGGTATGCATTGTTCAACATGAATACCACTATAGAATAAAATAAGATTTGGAAATCATAACAAGCATTGTTCGCTACTATATTTAGTTGCAATTTGCGTTTTGATGTTGTCGAGTACTAAGCCGCAGCATGAAATAAGAAGCAGCAAACCGATTCAAAGTACTTGCAACAGCGAATGAAATAGCCAAAAGAGAAAAAGAAAGAATACTCTTAAAGACAAGGCAAAACACTCAATGGGCTTTTTAAAAATGTTTACAAAACCTGGGCTGAACATAGAAATGCCAGACCCGATATCAAAAATGAATAATACATCAACGTTCCACTGGACTTGAAAGCAACTTGTCTAGATGAATTGAACTATTGACTAACACGATTCATTTTAGAAGTGATGAAAGCTGACGGCAGCCCATGTCCAAGCGGGTCATTGTACAGTCTTAGCACGGGATTGCTAAGGCATTTTAGAGAAGATCTGAATCGATTTGATTTGGATATTTTGGAAAAAAGCAATGGCCATTTTGCATCATTTTGAAATGCACTCGATTCCAGAATGAAGGAAATGACTGCCCTTTGGATAGGAATCACAAAAACCTCAGCCGACCCATTGATAGCCGAAGACGAAGTAAAACTATGGTCCTCTGACACTATTGGGTTTCATTTCTCAAAAGCTTTAATCTACGGTGTATTCTTTTACAACTGTAAAGTGTTTGGTTTCCGGGCTATAAATGAGCACGTCTCTCTCATGGTGGAGCAGTACCAGTTTAGGGAAGACAGTGATACTGAATTTATGAAATTCGAAGGCAGAGTTTGTAAAAAAAAGTCCAGGGTGGTCTATAGCAGCGAAAGGTTGATGTAAAGTGCATTAAACAGTGTGCACAAGCTTCAAATAAACCTTGTGTTGCGACGATGGACTAGCAATAACAAACACTACACCACGAGACACCGAAAAAATAAAGAAAGAAATTTGCCACATATTCAGACACAACGGACTACGCATCACCATCGAAGCTAACAAAAAGATCATCAACTTCCTGGACGTCACCTTCAATCTAAACAACAGCACCTTCCAGCCCTACACAAAGCTCAACACCAAGCTACAGTACGTACACCACGAAAGCAATCATCCACCGATCACAACAAAGAACATTCCTGCCGGCATCAATAAACGACTTTCACCCCTTTCATTCGACAAAGCCGTCCCACCTTACCAAAAAGCACTAGACGAAAGCGGCTACAATTACACCCTGAACTACGAACCGACACCGACCACCAAACGCAATAACAGAGAACGAAACAACATACTTTGGTACAACCCCAATTTAGCAAGAACGTTAGCACCAACATCGGACACAAATTCCTCAACCTCATCGACAAGCACTTCCCTAAATACCACAGCCTACGCAAGATTTTTAACCGTAACACCATCAAGATTAGCTACAGCTGCATGAATAACGCCAAACAAATCATCGACAACCATAACAAACGCATTTTAAACACGCCAAACGAAGACAACAACGAAACAAAAGACAGCAAAACATGCAACTGCCGACAAAAGAACAACTGCCCACTCAACAGTAACTGCCTACAAACATCAGTCATCTACCAAGCCACAGTAACACAAAACGACAACAACAACACCGAAACATACATTGGACTGACATAAAACGACTTTTAAACAAGCTACATAAACCACACTGCATCATTTCGCCACCCTAAGCACCAAAACTCCACCGAACTCAGCAAACATATCTGGTCACTGAAAAACAACAACACCGACTATTCAATCTCCTGGCCCATCCTATCATCCTGCTCTCCATATAACAGTTCAAATAAAAGATGCAATCTTTGCTTAAAAGAAAAATTATTTATCATTTACCGACCTGATCTTTCTACACTTAACAAACGTAATGAACTAGTGTCGTCATGCCGACATAAAAACAAAGCGTTGCTTCGCAACAACTGAACTTTTAAATTTACCGCCTGAATTAATTTTGTAAATTATGCAAATTTCAACTATATAAACGATTGTCACGAATATTCTTTCAATAAACCCCTGAAGAATGAAGTGATTCACGAAACAGGCTTGTAGGGACTATGTAGTTACGTCTTTCTTTTTCCATTTACACTGCACTATTCAGCTCTACTTGATGTATCGAGCACTGTTCTACGTGAAAATCGATCGATAGACTTACTATATATTATATATATATACCAATGTAGTCAGTAATGTGCTAATCCCATTAAGACAGTGCCCAATACACTTGTGGTGTAGAGCTAATTAAATAAGTAAAGACGAGAAACACGTTGTTCTACTGTAACTCCGAGTTTCGTGCTTACGCACTCATCAGACAGTGTTTAATGAAAAAGAACCCTATCTACTATATTTATATTTGTTTACATGTAATTACAAAGGCGTATTGTTATAAATCTATTACAAATAGGTGCGAACTAGCGGTGAAGAATAGGCTATTGTGTCCGAGGATTAACTGTTTCTTAGGTAAAATTTATTCTCGTGTCTGCATTTAGAAATAAGCTCTGATCTTTTGTTGAGGAGTCGATTAGGATTAGCTGTAATTATCTTTAGTTTTTCTGTTAGGCAGAGGTCGCATCGTTTCGAAATGTTGGAGTAGGCTCTTGCGCGGCTGATTATTGACCATTTGATGTTAAAGTCTTCTTTCTTGTCATGTAATTTCCAGATGTATTTGGAGAGCTCAGTGCTGTTAGTGTATCTTCTGTGTTTAAAAGTCATTTTGTGTTGAGAGTATCGTTGTTTAAATGTTCCTTCTGTCAGTCCGATGTAGTTTTTAGTTGTGTTGCGAGTTGTGATTTGTGCATTGTAGATGATGTTAGTAGTCAGGCATTTGCATGCGGTCCAGTGGGCATTGATCTTTCTTGCGGCAGTTGCATAGTTCGTCGGTGTTCGTATTGTCTTGATTAATGGTGTTAGTAATTTTCTTGTTGTGTTTGTTGATGATGGATTTCATGTTGTCCATGCAGCTGTAGCTTACTTTGATGTTATTTTTATTGAAGAGACTGTGGTATTTATGCTGGTTAGGGAAGTGTTTGGAAATAAGTTTGAGAAATGTTCTGCCGATGTTAGTCTTGACGTTTTTGCTGTAAGGAGGGTTGTACCAGATGATGTTTCGTTGTCTGTTGCGTCGGCGTGGTGCGGGTTGCCTGTCTTTGTCGTACTGTAATGTTTCTGTATAGCCGCTGGCTTTCAATGATATACTTAGACTATTAGATTACTTTATGGGTAAAGTTGGTATATTTTATGGCTTTTGTAACTTTTGAAATAAGCCTTTTTTCGTTCTTCTTTTTTTTTTTGTTAATTGGGTTAGGTTTTGGTCAAATTTCATCGAAAGTCGCAAACCGTATACAATAGCCGTTTTTAGTCTGGGGGTAGGATAGTGTGCCAATCAAAAGTTTTAGGTCCGTGATAGGGTGAAAAGTCTTTTTCTGTTCGTCCTTGAAAATTTTATTTTACAAAAGGAACATTCATAGAATTCCTCTTCTGTGTGAGTCCTAGCGTGTGCTTGCAAGTTAGTCTTTTTTCTTACAAACCGAACATTCATAAGGTTTCTCTCAAGAATGAATCTTGTCAGAGGCTTCTTTTGTGTAAATTTTGTTTTACATAAAAAAACATTCATAAGGCTTTTCTCCTGTATGGAATTCCGATATGTTCGGTCAAGTTGGACTTCTGGGTGAAACCGATTTCTTACAAAACGAAAATCCGTGTAGATTTCATGTAGTTTGATATGTACGTTCAGAGCACTTTTGGTCCAGAATTGTTTTTTACAAACAATTCAAATGGTTTTTCACCAGTATGACGTCTCATATGTCTGCCAAGCTCACATTTTGTGATGAAGGCTTTCTTACAAACAACGCATTCAAATGGTTTTTCACCAGTATGACGTCTCATATGTTCTTCCATCTTGAATTTTACGCAAAATTTTTTCTTACAAACAAAGCATTCAAATGGTTTTTCACCAGTATGACGTCTCATATGTAAGTCACGCTCATCTTTTCTGATGAAAGCTTTCTTACAAACAGTGCATTCAAATGGTTTTTCACCAGTATGACCTCTCATATGTCTGCAAAGCTCACATTTTCTTTTGAAGGCTTTCTCACAAACAGAGCATTCAAATGGCTTTTCACCAGTATGACGTGTCATATGTATGCCAAGGTCACATTTTCTGATGAAGGCTTTCTTACAAACAGAGCATTCAAACAGTTTTTCACCTGTGTGAATCTTTATATGCATGTCAAGCGTATGTTTTCTGATGAAGGCTTTCTCACAAACAGAGCATTTAAATGTTTTTTCACCTTTGTGAATCTTCATATGTTCTTTCAGGTTGCCTTTTTGGCTGCATCCTTTCTTACAAACAGAGCATTCAAATGGTTTTTCACCGGTATGACGTCTCATATGTATGCGAAGGTCACATTTTCTTTGGAAGGCTTTCTCACAAACAGAGCATTCAAATGGTTTTTCACCGGTATGACGTCTCATATGTATGCCAAGGTCACATTTTCTGATGAAGGCTTTCTTACAAACAGAGCATTCAAACAGTTTTTCACCTGTGTGAATCTTTATATGTATGTCAAGCGCATGTTTTCTGATGAAGGCTTTCTCACAAACAGAGCATTTAAATGTTTTCTCACCTTTGTGAATCTTCATATGTTCTTTCAGGTTGCATTTTTGGCTGAATCCTTTCTTACAAACAGAGCACTCAAATGGTTTCTCTTTAGTATGTGATCTGATATGACATGTTAGCTCACTCTTTTTTGTAAATATTTTCCTGCAATAGGAACATCTATGTAATTTCTTCCCAGTGTGCTCGCTTAGATGAATATTCAAGCTGGTTTTTGTTTTAAACTTCTTTTTGCAATCGTTACATTCAATGTTAATTATCCTTGAGTGCTCAATAAAACGACTGTTTGGAGAAACGCTTCTTTTCAACAGTTGATTACCAACAGATAATTGAGGATTTTGTGGATCTGTTATCTTAATATGTTGTATTTCTCCTTGTAAATCAACCTCGTTTTCGCTTTGTTTGTAGCTTTTGACTTGGTGGCTTTGAATACCTTCATTTGGCTGAATTTGATTGTCGAGGAATTCATTTGTATGGGAATCTTGCGTATTATCAAGAATACACATCGTTTTGGCATTCTCGTTGGGTTCTTGTTCTTTGCTTTGACTATCTGTACCTTCCTGTTTCTTGTTACTAACATCCAACAAGTCACGCTGATGATTAACTACATTCTTACCATCAATATCACAATGAAATTCTTCATCATCATCATCGTTATCATCAGAAACACTAGCATCATCAACATCACGATTATCGCCGTCTTCAATATCATCATCACTAACGACATAAACGCAAGAGGCAACATTACTGATATCATTACCATTATTAACAGCATTGTTATCACACCTACTAACAACCTTACAATTACTAACACAAACATTTATACCAACGTCAACAGTATCCTCATTATCCAAATCAAGCACGATTGTATCATTTTCACGAAGGCTTTCATCCTCACTATTGATTTTGGGAACTAAGTTACTACCAGAAGAAATATCCATTTCTTCAAGAACTCGTAACATTTTAGAAATTTCTTCCTGTGTTAGTTGATCAACTTGGTCATGGTTATTTCTCGAGATGGTTTCTCTGTGATCATAATCATCATCGCCATAACTGTTTTCCACTGACAAATGTTTTGAGCTTGGATCATGCTCTTGTTTATCTTTGGGTTCCAACTTAATGGCGTCCACGACATTAGGCTCAATTGTTATCCTTCTTTCTTCCACTGTACCACCAGGACGCTGTTGAAATGTAGCATCGGATGTATTTAAAGCATGACTTGTGTGTGTATTGATGTACATGGACATACATCCATCGTTAGAGCCATTATCATCTGTCTGTGTAGAAATAGTACGATATTCTTTGTAGTCTACTGGATGACCATACATAATCTTGCCTTGTATTCCCTGTAATCAAATGAGCTGCACGTGAATACATTTTAAAAGTTAGATGTTTTCTACTTAAAATACATCTTATGAAATAGTTTACGTTATTGATATCATTTTGCAGTTACATATTCCGTTTTTCAAGAAGAATTGGTCTAAAAATGATTTTTGATGTTTTTGGTAGCAACACAAGGAATTAATTCTTATTAACTAATTTCTTTTTATATCATTATTTTGATACAACTTTAAAAGCCCCTATGATTAACAATGCGCCATAAATATCTTATCATTATTAGAGTGAACGCACTAAAAGCGTGCAACATAAATACCACTAAATAGTGTTATTTTAATGCTAATTCTATTGTTTTGTTTTGTTTAATTAGTGCTTTTTACTACTAAATACCGACAAATGTTGCACACATTTAGTGTTTGCGCTCAACAAGCGCGCGCGTTATTGTTTCGATGATATTGGAACTATTGCGCATTTTGAATGTACAACATAATGCCATAATGTCCTAACGGTTTCAAAAACAGCAATGAAAAAACAATTAGCTAAATAGATTAAAAAACTCTAAGGAATTAAAACTGTTTTGACTTTGTAATTTCAATAACTGTTTATAATTAATATATTCATTTCTGAAGATGACATTCTAACTGAATATAGAAAGATATTCTTTAAATCCGATTCTGTTTATCTAATAAATCTTTAAAAAAAAAAAACGCTCGATGGAGAGAATAATGAATGTACCGATGTCGAGTTTCCAGTCGAGACAAAAAGTAAGAAACTAAATTAAAACACAGTAATTTAACTATATTAAAATAAAGATGGTTATAAAAAGTTGTTAACCAATAGAATTGTGAATATTTTTCAACAGTTCCCATTCGACATCTGGTATTCTCTCCGACAAACCTTTTCGAAATACCGGCTTTATTCGATACAATTAATTGTTTGGGATTATTCTTTTTATTCAAACAAAAACAATCTAGTAGGAATTCTGAATGCAATTTAATATCTATGTTTCTGTAGCAGTTTCAATATCGCATAGGCTGGATTAAATCATTTTTTTTATTGTTTAAGTTCACTTTATTTCTATATTCATGAAGTATCCTTAATGTACATAATTGGAGAAGGGAAATGAGTGGTAACTTTGAAGATTTTAGGAATTATTCGAAATATAATCGTTAATTGTTTTTTCTAAATACACCTTTGCAAGAAACGTGGATGGAGAGAATGATGAATATACCGGTTCTCGAGTTTGCAGTCGAGACAAAAAGTAAGAAACTAAATTAAAACACAGAAATTTAACTATTTTAAAATAAAGATAGTTACAAAAAGTTGTTAACCAATACAATTGTCAATATGTTCCATTAGCAAGAAATTTTAGTAAAACAGTTCGCGTTCGACATCCGGTACGCTCTCCCACAGGTTTTCGAAATGCCGAGTGTTTCTATACAATGAATTTATTGGAACTATTCTTTTATTTAAACGACAACAATCTAGTGTGAATTCTGAGTGCAATTTAATATCTATGTTTCTGTGGCATAGGAATATCGCACACGCTGGATTAAATTGTTTTTTTTTTGTTCAAGTTCACTTTCTTTCTATATTCATGAAGTATCCTTGATGTAGATATTTGGCGAAGGGAAAGGGGTGGTCACTTTGAAAAATTAGGAATTTTTCGCAATTTTGAAAACCAATTTTTAAAAAATCGATCTAGTATCGATAGATGAAAGTATTATATAATAGCAAAAATATTTGAATGGCACATTGAATTAGGCTTCTTCATTTCCTCATAACAACATGGTAAGTGAGCTTTATCTTACAATTACTACAAAAGCTGTAAAGAAAAAGTCTTATACTGTCAATACGATCAATGTTACGCTGTCTTCAATAGTTTTTAGTTTGTTTTAGAAACTTACTTTCCCCAAGCCATCTGGCCACTTGTGTTCGCCTGTTATTTTGTTGTACAAAAACAAAGTTTGACCTGAATCGCACAGGTATTCTGTCCACTTTTTATCCATCTCCATCCTAACCTGATCAACTTAAAGATGTTTAGGGTGAATTAACCTTGTGGCATTTCTGTCTTGTTAAAACAACATTAGCTAATCGACGTCTTTCTAAAAACTCAGTTTTAAACTTTGTGACCTGACTTTGAAATTTACACAAAGTCAGCCAATTTCAAACAACGCTTGCTCTACAGGGATTCCCAATGAATGGTAGTTTTTTAACATGTATTTATGCATAAAAGATTAAAAAGGTTAACATTACTGCAGTTTTCAGTTTTCTGGGAACTTTTTGAACCAGTTAACCTTGAAAAGTCCGCACTGGCTTCACTGAACTGCTTTGGAATCTTGAGTAAATCCACCACTCATGAAATGAATGAAAAATTGTACTGCGCACACTTGGATGGTGTTGTTATCTTGAGAAAGCTCGGATTTTCAACATTATGATTCATGGAAAATATATCAACAGCTTTTTTATCGAGAAGAGCCTGGTACTATCTATCCCTAATCTCGAAGCACAAAATCTCGAAATCAGTTTGGATCAGTTTTCGATTTCCTTTCAAACCTATCGAGAACGACTGTTGATGTATGACACCCATGTTATTCAATAAGTTTAAAAAATACAGCAATAATTGCCCATTTATGTTATTCAAAATTCTAGCCTCTGAAGCGCGATTTACACGTTGCCATTGGTCGAAATCAGTGTAGTATACGAGTAGTCGTAAATCGTCATATCTTGATCTAAAACGTGTTTTATAGAATGTCCTAAAACTAGTTTTAGAACATTTCACGAATACTCGTACACTACAAATTGCACGCAACAAATCGTACAGTGTAAATCAGCTTCAGTTACACTGGCATCTTCCGTGTCGCTTTGCGTGACGACACTAAGCATGCCTTTGTTAAAGGCTGTAGAATGTCGCTTTACTTTGTACTTATCAATAAACTTCGTCTTACAAACAAATCATTCAAATGCTTTTTCTCCAGTGTGGGTTTTGATATGTTGCTCTAAATTTTGTGATGAACCAAATTCCTTCTCACAATGGACACATTTGAATGGGTGTTCTCCTGTGTGGATCATCACGTGCACTTTGAAATGTCCCCTGTGAGAAAATTTTTTTCTTACAATAAGAACATTCAAATGGCTTCTCTCCAGTATGCAAAAAAAAAAAAATGATCTAGAATTTGATAATTCGTAGTGAATGATCAAATGAAAGAATGAATGATTGAATAAAAAGTTCATTTCATTAAATCGGAGCTCCGCTATTAGGTTTACCTACTTTTTATATTAACATGTATATCTCTAACAGTTGAACATGGACAAACCAACTTAACTTTTCATTTCAATTGATTTCGATACAATTTCTGCGAGGTTGTACTGATGAGGAATACTAAGTTGTCGATGTAGCCTTTATTGTATTTTGAAAACAAGATAACGTAATGTGATTTAGAATTAGCTGTAATTTTACTTATCTATCTTAAATGTTTGTAAAGTATTCAGAGAATTTTGATAATCAATTGATAAATGATTAAGTAAATTATGAAAAATACATACAAGGCGTCAGTGTTCCATAATCAATCAGTATTCTTTATATAAAGCATACTAATGAGCTCTTTAACAAAAGAATATACAAAAGAATTCATTAGTATGCATTATACAGAGAATACTGATCAGCGATATAAAGTGATTCTATATTATTCTTTACCCTCTAATTTCCCTGTACTTCAAAACCCTCGCCACTTTGGCCATTTTTAGTTTCTCTACTTGATATAGAGCGTTAAAATACTTAGTGCTGATTGGCTGACAGAGTATGATCATTTTCTAAAACATAGATAAGTTATTACGCGCGCTATGATTGGTTCTTCTTCATGAACCATTTCACGATGCTTGCGCACGCTGTCGTCAATTTTATTTTCAAACAAAAAGTTTCGATCTTACGCGCGCTCTGATTGGATCATATGACAGTGCGCGCGCTGTCAACGCATTGTTTTTCCGTTGTATGCGCGCAAGAAAAAAAGAAAAAAAGCTTGATAGTTTATTATTATTTATTATTAAAAAAATTATCTATGTTATAAAAGCAATGGATCATAAGTAGCTGCGCATCCATCGAGTTATGGATGCACTTGGGAGATTGCTAAGCACTCAAAAAAGCTAGAGATGCACTCCGCTACGCGTCGCGCAGCTCATTACGCTTTTTTTCGTGCTTAGCAACCTCCCGCGTGCATCCATCGATACTTATGATCCATTCCTTAACTGTTACATTATTTAGGTGAAGACGGTTGTCGAGACATTCTATATCTGGACTGCATCAAAAACAAGACCTTGCAAGGTCACGTGGTCGATACCATTCAAATGACAACACCCATTTTACAAAACTGTCAAAACCAGTGTTACCATAACAACAAGTGTATCTCGTATAACTTGGGCCAAGTGGATGGCATGATAAGGTTGTGTGAACTGAATGCCGCTGACCACTGGACCCGACCAACTTTCTTTGTGGACAAGCCAGGATATGAATATTGTCCAATACAGGTGAGTAAGTTAGAAAGTGAGTGCGTGAGTGAGTCTGTAATTAGTAAATGAGTGAATGAATGAGTGTTTTTATTATCCAAAAATAACGTGTGAGTAAGACTGGATCGAGTAAAAATTTACAGCGCTATTTTTCGCTGTCTAAACCGGTTTTTTGCCATACATTGTTGAAATTTGAGGGATAAAAATGAAAAACTTTTCTTTCACAAACTGGTTTGTTCACGATTTTTTTCCTTCAATTGAGGACGATAACATTCTAGTAGACGAAGTGGAGAAAATAATTGACGAGCAGGGCAACTCAAATAGTGAAAGCCGTGGAGAAATAGATCAATTCATGAATGAAAACAAGAACAAAAACACAGCAAAGAAAAAACTGACTTGAATGTAAAGGCTCGTCAAAAATACAGCATGACTCGAAAACATATCCAGCCATATTCCACATCAAACTGTCTAAAAAGATATATGAATTAGTGAGTGAGTGAGTAAGTGAGAATGTGCTTACTTTAGTGAGTTAGTGAGTGAGTGAATGAGTGAATTAGTGAGTGATTGAATGAGTGAGTGAGTGAGTATGTTCTTGAATGACTGTGTGAGTTAGTGAGTGAATGAATAAGTGAGTGATTTTGTTAGTGAGTATTAAAGTGCTTGAGTGAGTGTGTACGTGAGTGAGGGAGAGAGTAAGTGAGTAACGTGAACTTCATTTAGTAATTCAGTTCCGGTCTGATTTGTTCTCAGAATCCTTGTATGTCTAACCCCTGTCCATCAGGAAGATTTTGCACACCTGACTTTGACTGGAACACGTACACATGCAATGGTGAGCTCATTGAAACACGCTCCTGGCGTTAATCTCTATTGCTCATGATAGTCAACAATTCATACATACTTTTTAACCAAATACCAGGGGCGGATTTTGGGAAGTTTTTTTCTCAGCGGAATTTGTTACGGTTCATATATATATATGCGTGGGAAAATTTTGTATTTTGTAGTTTCATGAAAAATACGGGCAGTGATATCTTTTTTCTACAAATATTATATAGTTCTGAGGGAGATCTTTTTGAAGAACGAACAAACGAACGAACCAACGAACCAACCAACGAACGAACGAACGATCGAACGAATGAATGAAAGTGAATGAATGAGTGAATAAGTGAATAAATAAATAAATAAATAAACAAATGAACAAATGAACGAACGAACGAATGAATGAATGAACGAATGAATGAACGAATGAACGAACAATTGAATGAAAAAACGAATGAATGAATGAACGAATCAAAGAATGAACGAATGAATGAACGATTGAATGAATGAACGAAAAAATGAATAAACGAACAAATGAAAGAATGAATGAATGAATGAATGAATGAGTGAATGTTAATTATGTATTGTTTAAATGCTTGATCTGATTGGCTAAAACAAAAAAAATTTTTTAAAGATTTGTTGTTTTTGCTCTTTATTTTATTTAAAATCTCATTTCAGTCTTTTTTTATAAAGCGATCTTATCTTTTTCTATGAGAAAATTTTACAACGTCTCTTAGCCATTGTTTTGAGCAATTATGACCTTTAAACACAAATGAAACACTGTCTTATAAACAGCATTTGGCAGACATGCCTAGAAAATTCACTATTTTGAGCACGCGATAGTCAGCTGTTTTATCCCATCGATGTGTTTGCTCGATCCAAAAAATGTAAAGAAATGTATGCAGAAGGTATGTTTTTCACAAATACTTCACAAAATGGGATACGTTTGACATTTGCCCAACCAGAAAGAAATCTACCATGTATCATTAATAAATAAAATGAATAATGACTTTTCTTAATGATTGTTTTCCTTTTCCATTTTGAGCAATTGCTTACCGCATTCTTGGTAGTACATTGACGCCTTCCAGACGTAAATTATGAGCATTAGGTTTATTTTTGCGACTTGGAAATTGTAGAAATATCCATAAAGTTGAATTTGCCCACACAAATCTTTGGAGAATATATCAATGGAAAAATAGCTTAACATTTGCCTTTCTGGCAGCTGTTCACTTCACACGTGACATCAAATCAACATGCAAATAATGCGTATTGTTACATAATAACTAGATGGAGCATGGACACAGTGGAGCAAATGGCGATGTGTGTATGGCTCTGGTCCATCTAAATTACGAACCAGAACAAGAACATGTACAAATCCTCCTCCTTTGAATAACGGTTTAACCTGCGATGGGCCATCTAATGAAACAAAACCATACATGCCACTGAAAGAGGTCAAGTTAACTGGTATTGATTTGAAAAATGTTTATGTATATTGTATAACTTTGATCAATAAAAATAGAAGCAAATCACAAATCCAAGTCGCCGTTGGCTAAATGATGATCTACCCCTAAAAAAGTCATAGTCTTTGTGCCTATGAAATCATGTTTTTTGTTGAGTCTAGAAACTAGCTTAGACTTATTCTTGACATAATATGCGAATAAGACCTATGGAGATTTTACATATCTCATCAAATCCTTGAAAACAACACTAAGAAAAGCAAACTATTTCTATTCAGTTTACAAGCACCTGTAATCACGAACTTTTGGTTTCATTTGTTGGTTGCACTTTTTTTAAGATTTTCACCATAAACATAAAAAGATTCAATAATGAAATTCCACAAGATGATGCACGATTGGCGGATTGACTTCCTCTACCTTTCGCAATGATGGCCAAGAAGTACCCTTTATGACGTTACTAATATTTTCATATGACTAGTCGGCTGCGCGCGACAAGCGGAGCACGTTTCTTTGAAAATTTTATCATTTGCTCTTTCCAAACTTTCAGGTCGGGTTTAAAAGCCATTCAAAAGTAAGAATCACTATAGTAAAAAGCATGATTTCATAGGCACTTTAACAACGTTTGAGTTACACAAAATACACTCTGAAATTTATTTTGTATACCGATCGTGCTGGCTTAGGCTGGTGTCTTTAATTGTCTAAAAGCTGTTTATAAAAGCGGGGGGATTCTGAGGGTAAATGGTAGGTTATTCCCGTGGTATCTTTTAATGGTAAAAATCAGCAATTTAGTCTCTTTTAGGATTTAAAATATGAGATTTGCCAAATTCTTACTGTTTTTTTACATGTTTTTGGTATCTTCAAGAGATGAAAAATTTGTGAAGCCGCGCCCTTGTGAAAAACGTTCGGTATCTTTTAGGGGTATTTTTGAAAAATTTCGACGAGCATCCCCAATCGTTTATCGTCGGAGTTCTCCATTGCCGGGCTTATAATAGCCTGGCCAAAGCGTAATGACGTTTTACCTCCTATCTAGACCAGAATCCTTTTCGCATTGCTTTTGTTCACGTTAATTATGACTGTTGTTCCGGTATTCTCGTGGGAATAAAAAAAATTGATATGAAAGAAATATGAAAACTATTATGGTATAGAGACAGGAGTAAAACGCCATATCGCTTTGGCTATTGTATTCTCCGTCGCAGACCTCTTACGTGGTTTACCGAAAGAAAAGTGTGTGAGCTTTTTCTTCAGCGAACCACATAAGACGTCTGCAACGGAGTCTATGGCTATATTTTTCTGAGTTATTCCGGAGTTTCTTGCTGCTATTGTTGGGTGAACGCCGTTATGCTATATACTGTAATCGTTTGACCACAATTCCTTTCACTGTTTATAATTGTATTGTTTAAGGTTGTGCAAATCCATTGGGGATGGAGAATGGGTCTATACCAGATAGTCAGATAACACAGTCATCGTATGCTGGCAATAGGGACTCACATCTTGGAAGGTTGCTCAAGTTTATACATTTCTTATTTTGTGCTGTAAAATATTGTCTGGTTGCTTAAATCTTTGATTTAAGGAGGCTCCATATAGTTATAAAGCGTCTCGGATTTCAGAGGTTCATTAAATATCAACTGCCTCCAAAGCTCATGAATGGACTATATTTCAAACATTTCGAGTCAAAGATTCGGGCACTGTTTTTTGTTAATTAAGCCACCCTGAGGCAGGTCTTATTATCTCAGCATTCGGAAGATGGAGAGTCCAGATATCCTGGGGAACGATCAAACTACAAACAAACACTTAGACAAACAAACACTGAAATAAAACGAAAACAAAATAAAAAACAAGAACCAACAATCACACACACAAAAACAAACATATAACATACATTATACATTATAAAACGTGTGACATATATTATATTTATTATCAATATTTAGAAATGGCCGTCTAAATAAGGTGAAGACGTCTACTGGAATATCCGGTTGGGCTGCTGGTGGACACAAGATTGGCGAGTTCCTCCAAGTTGACCTTGGTGGTCCTAAGATCATCACCATGGTAGCATCTCAAGGAAGAAGTGTCAGCCCTGAAGATCAGTGGGTTACGAAGTACTCTCTATCTTACAGTGATAATGCCAGTAAATGGACTGACTATGGACTGGATTGTATACAGGTAAGATGGAATTTTCACATTAAATATTGAGCAATCATCAGAAAGGAAGATCTTATTTTTGTCGGGCTTCACAAAAATGTGCTTTGATTTAAAAAAAAAAACAAAAAAAACATGAATGCCTAAATTTAATTTAGATTTTCCTAGCATTAAGGTCAGTACACACCAGGCGACAAGTCGCAGCGACAATATCTCCCCATGTGTACTAAGTATTTTTGTCGGAAATTGTTGTCACTGCGACAGAATTTTGTCCCTGCGATCGAGAATTGCTGCATGAATTCCAACTGAATGGATTGTTAAACCTGTCAATGCAGCGAAAAAATCGGAAAAATCTACGCACTCAAAGCGTGTGTACTGTATCTGCGAAGGATGAGACACAGTGTGTATCGAAATGAAATTCCATAATCAATGAAAAAAATGCAAATCACTGCATATTAATCTCCTGTTTGTCTAGATATTTCCTGCAAATGCCGACCGGAATACCATCGTGACCAACAAGCTGACTGCTCCCATCAAAGCAACACACATTCGTGTGATTGTTCAGGGTTTTCATGGTCATCCAACAATCAGAGTCGAGTTTTATGGATGCTCTCAGTAAGCTCGTGATTTGCCACCGCTGAAATCTATTGGAGATGCAGCAGAGCTTAATAAGCAACCTAATATTCCATTATTTAAGTCAATTTCTTTAATTTGAATTTTACAAAGAAAACATTTTAGTCACTAATTTCTCGCTCTTTCTCAACGTCCAACAATTTTTTATATTGTACTAAAAACGACGTAGAACTATATTTTCTAGATATTTCATGCAAATGCCGATCGAAATACCAGAGTGGCGCACAAGCTGACATATTCGTGTCGATAATCCAGGGTTTTTTACAGTTGGCCGCCAATCAGGGTTGAGTTTTATGGATGTTCTTGGTGAGCACGTAATTTGATCGATGCATGTTTGTAGTACAATTTTTAGTACAAATTCAGTACCAGAATTCACATATAAATCATATAGATTTTTTTCTTTTCTTTTCTAGACATAAAAAAGAACAATAGCACATCACGGGCTATAAATGTTGTTGATGTTGTTGAAAATTCCAAATATGTTTTGGGTTGTAATGTGTTGTGTCTCCGTTTTAGGGGCAAGTGATAATAATATAGAATTATAATTCTCTGCAATTTAAAAATAAATGCCTTGCATGATTATAGCGGAGCTCCGCGCGGGCCGAAGGCCCGCGCAAGCGGAGCACCATAATTAAGAAAATATGGTAAACCATGGAGCTGATTTTTTGTCGACCGACACAGGAAGACCGACGTGCGGTTTTTTTGTCCGTCCGTCGTCCGTCCGTGCCCATCGCACGCAAAGTCGCTGACCATTTTAGGTGGGCGCCAAAACTTTGACAAAATTTGTTAATCTCGCACAACCAGGAGCACAACAAAATTCACAATCAATTTTTTACAGTTTACTGAAAACTTTCAACAAAATATATATCTACAATGGACAAAGAACAAGAAAGTGGTAAGCCTAAGCTGCCGGCTAAAAGAAGTTTGACCGAGAAAGAGAAACAAAGACCGCCGCGTGAAAATGAAAAAGATCGAACTACGATTCAATGGACAAAGCTGGAAAAGCTTCAAAATATTTAGTCACTGACAAACTGGATAAAAGACACGTACCGATGCTTTTAACTATTCAAATGTGGAGTCAAGCAGACTATTTGATACTTAAAAGTCATTCAAAGCTGGGAGATTTTACAAGATGTATTTTCTGGATTTTGACAAGTTTGTCAGTTGGTAAAAAAATCCGTATTCTTCGTGGATTCTTCATGGCGTTTTTCAGTAATGACTTATCGACTAATCTACCTTTAAAGTACAAAAAGTCGACGGTGACCAAAAGTTCATAAAAACAGAAACAAAAAAAAAAACCGTGCATTTGCAGCATTTCAAAAGAGGTGAACAGCAAGACGAACACGACTCACGAAGATGATCGTCAATTTTTACGGGCAACTCAGAACACGGAGAGCGTTAGGATCAATTCAGATTGATCAACTATTCACAACGAAAAATAATTTTTCATACAAGATGTTCGTCAACAAAGTAGGACTGCCAATTCATGGAGCGGATGGAAATGCAAATTTAGTACAATATGTGATCAAGCAACACAAGCTTGCCATCGCCGTTCAGTTGAACTGTGTAAACTTTTTAGAGGCGGTAAAAATGTTTTTTGCCACTTTTATAAATTTTAAAAACATGAACAAGCTTATTGTAATCAGAACTGAGGACAAAAGATTCAGTGGAAAAGTGACAGTACAGGACAAGAAACGTGGCGCCGGTATGTTTACATTTTTTGCCGATCTTTAATGAATTTCTTTTTTACCATCCACATGAAAGCAGTTTGCAATAATTATATTTACTTGTTTTTGTAAGATATTCATCCGTCGTTGATATCTTTATGTGTGTGGGTTTTTTTAATTTGATTCTTGTAATTCTTTGATTTGTTATTGAAAATAAAACGCTTGTATGAATTCGTCAGTGTTTTCATCTGCAAGTTAAAATTTCAAAACTTCATACTGGCTATTTTTTAATGAGTTACGCAGTATTCACGTTTGATAATTAAAAATTCACAACCGTTTTAGATAGCTAGTTTACCAATAAGTAATTCATTACACATTTAACCAGAACAGTGAAATTTTTGTCGATTTTTATAACGTTTTTTCAAACGTGAAAGAGCGTAAAGCGAGAAGCGCGCGGGGATTTGTTTACAACTCAAAGAAGCCATGTTACTGCTTTTCTAACTTCTCATTGGACAATCAATTTTAATTGACAAGTGCTATTTTTACTATGCATAACAACATATTTTTCGCATTTTTGCGTATAATAAAATGTTGTCGCATGCATAAAGCTTTGTGTGTTTCAATTAATTGTATGATTATTTGATCAGGAAAAGAAAATAACATATCAAAATAAAAATTGATCAAGAATTTGATAATTCGTAGTGAATGAACAAATGAAAGAATGGATGATTGAATAAATAATTAATTTCATTAAATTGGAGCTCCGCTATTAGGTTTACCTAATTTTTATATTATTGGCTTGAAATAATTGACTGTGACGATGTGTCAAATCAATAACATAAAAGGTTAAACACTTAGTATCCATGGTTACATGGTTAAATTGTAAACCATTATTAATAATCGAATAAAATAGTTATCATTCAATTTTGCTCATTTTAACCACACAAGGTCAGCAATTCATTATCCAATCCTTAAGGGGGGGGGGGGGGGGGGAATGAGGAGGATTTTTTTCTAGACGCAGTAAAATTTAGCAGATTCCCCCCTTCAGAATCATAACATTGTGTTGATTCCCCCTCATAGGTAGGGAAAACTCCAGTGACCCCCACTCATAAAAACATATAGGTTTTGTGATGATGATTTACATTTATACTTGTTTGCATTATATCAAAATTAATTTCCAGATCGTTGATGTTTGCACTCTATGTACAAACTTTCAAACATTTTACTCTGTCTTACTGTTAATCTTTTGCGAATTTAAGGCTATTTCGGGCAATCTTGTGCAATTGTTGGCAATTTTGATTTTGATCAATTTTGAACGATTTTAAGCAATTTAGAGCGATTTAAAGCAATTTTGAGCAATTTTAAGCATTTTGCGCGATTGTGAGCAATTGTAGGCGATTTTAAGCAATTTTGAGTCATTTTCAACAATTTTGAGCGATTTTAAGGACGTTCCTGGGTAAATGAAGTTCTAATGTCATTTTTATGAAACTTTGTACAAAGCTATTTCATTATATGAGCATTTCAGAAATGCAATAAAAATCGGGGGTCACCGAGTTTGTTTTTGAGGTACAAGGCGTAGAAAATGGGGTATTTTGATGAAAAAACGCGCGTATTTAAACACTACCATTTTCAAAGAATAAAGTCATAAAAATTTTGTAAAACAGAAATCAACGCTCTTTAAAATTTAGAAAAATAATTAATAAACTGTTGTCTTCCATTTCCAAGAAATAATAGGATTGTTTATGCCTTTCTTTGCAAATAAAGATGCTTTTAAGTTAAGCGATGTCGCTGGATTCGTTCCAGCATAGAATGCAAATGATTGAACCGTTTCGTTACCTTCCGAACTCGATTCCGAGCTATGCTAATGTGTTTAAATGTAACGCAATGGTATGTCGCAAGCAAAAATTCGCGTAAATTTTTTGCCAACGCAATGGTTTTAATACTCCTTTATATTAATACTTGCACATATCTATTATATTAAGCTTAAGATTATTATTCGTTAAAGCATTCCTCCATAGTTTGGAATAGAGTTCGGAGTTGTCTAAATGTATCCTTGATTGTAATTTATCATACAGAAAGAAAGCTCTTGACTTTCATGAATCAAAAAAATATGAAGAAAACTACTCATGAAAAGGATTTCTACCTTGAACAGAAATAACTCATGAAAAAAGCTAATTTTCATTTGTTGAATGTGTTTTTCTTTAGTCTATACTTGCTGTTCATTCTCGGTCGATACGAAATAATTTACACTATAGTATAAATAAGTATAGTATATTTAATATTATTCATTTATTAATTTTTAATAGCTGTACATTTGCGCAAGTCAGCATAAACTGCCATGTAATGTTTAGTTGATAAAATGTATTATATTTAATCGTATTCTATCCAGGTACAAAGGTATTTTGTATTATTTTATCTATTTTGTATTATTTTATCTATTTTTTATTATTTTATCTATTTCTTATCATTTTATCTACTTTTTTATTATTTTATCTATTTTTATTATTCTATCTATTTTTTTTTTATTATTTTATCTATTTTTTATTATTTTATTTCCATGTTAGTGAAACAACCTTTTATATATAACCTATTTTTATTTTATTAATTTTAAAGTTAGCGTGATTACTGTATATAGTTTTTGCTGACAAATAAAGTAGAAGTAAGCAGAAGTAGTAGAGGTATTTCAAATAACGTTGTCATCACCACAAGGCAATAGGTCATTCCAAGACCTCTAGGAATGATGGCTAAAAGTCATGACAGAATGTGGAATAGCATCTTGGACAGTCAAAAAGATGAATATTGACCTTTTAATCCATGGAGCGAATAAAAAGCAAATGAAGTCATAACTATGGTGTGAATTTCTTGTCAACTGGTGCAATAATTATGACAGTAATATTTATACCCATAGCTCCTAGCAGTGTTGGAACCTATTATTGCCTTTTGGCGATGACAAGGTTATTGGAAATAGATATATAGCTGTTTGAACCAGATTAAGAACCTGCAATCGTGGACATAAATTGAACCGATTAACAGGTTAGCTCAGTTGGGAGAGCGTTGGCTGTTAACCGGGAGGCTGCGGGTTCGAACCCTCAACCGAACCATCACTCAGGGCAATTAAAAAATTGAGGAGAATGTTCTTCGATTTATAATTGTAAGGGTTCGCGTCTTCTCGGATAAGGACGATAAACTGGAGGTCCCGTCTTGCCACACTACACATTAACCATTAACGGGGGGATGTAAAAGAACGACTGAGGACGCTGGTAACGACCATTCTCGGTGATAGGCCTACACTAATACATACTAATTACTAATCAACCTCATGCTTCTAAAGCGGATTACATGCTATAAATATTAAAGATTGTAAAGCGCATTCAGACATTAGGTGAAAATGCGCTATATAATCACTACATTACATTACATTACATTACATTAATAGGCCAGACTCTTCAAAATTTGCATACTAGTTTCATGACTATACACATCAATATCTGACCCTCCCTCCCCCACCCTTCATCATTGTTGTTATCGATTGCTTTTTTTTTTTTGGGGGGGGGGGGGGGGGGGTTTGAAAGACCGTCAAAGGGATGTATTGCAGCAAACCCACTCAAGAAATGTATAAGCGTGCCCAGAGTCTCAACATTTATGTCCACGATTGTAGCTAGACAGCGTGATTTTGTGTTAAAAAAAAAGAATTATTAATGAGGGAGAGAACAATGCAAAATCATAGCCATGACCGAGTTTTTAAATCAGCAAGAGATTTGTCCTGATTTGCATACAACTTTAATTTGAATAATCCCCAAAAGAATAATATTTGTTGTTGTTTGTTGTTTAATATTTCAGCTAAATATGATTTAGGAAATGATTTTTTTTTCAACTCATCTTTATAAGGTTTAAAACGGCTCGCCATTTTAAGACTTTTAAATCCTGACAAAGATCAGCTTCTCATACTTTATGTAGTACGTAAACACCATTTATATAAGAACCTGTTCAGGTTGACTTGGAAAAATCAAAGTTCATGTACGCGTGTTTTTACTGTACCAGTTATATATATATTATTTTGCTAATAATCACTATGAAAATATATTTCATAGAAGTACAAAATAAACAACGAAAATAATAGTGAATGAACCCTTGAATGATTGACAGACATGATAAGAGAATAAAATCCCCACATGCTATTAATTACTCGTGCCCAGGCCCTTAGGTCGAGGGCACGAGTATTATTCTGCAGACAGTTGTTTTTTTTTTTTTTTTTTTCGCTGTTAGAAATTTTGGCAAGTTCAGACATGTTCCATCAGTTCTGACCAAATTATATTAACTCACAAAGAAAGAAATTCTAATGCGCCAGCTGCAGGACTCGAACCTGTGCCCTTAGCATCATTGTTACTTCGTCTTAGCCGACTTTGCCATCGTGCCAAATACGTTGTTAACAAAACCCATTAGGCTATATATATGTAGTTGGGTTCAAGTCTCCGAACGGCCAATCTTTTTTTTTTCACTTTTTTTAATTCTCAAGTAATCCTTCTTTTGCAATTTTATCAGTTATTTTTTAATAAACAATTTTTTAAATAATTAAAACGAATGCTTCCATGTCGCATCAAAACAGCTAAAAAAATAATTAAAACGAATGCTTCCATGTCGCATCAAAACAGCTAAATAAAACTTAATTTAAGGAAAAACAATTTGTGGAATTGTTAAGAAGAATTATTAGAAGTGAACAAGATCAAAAAGTAGCAAGAAATTCATTGCGAAAGTGAGAATTTTCGAGCTTGTAGACGTATACATATCGAAGTTCGATCACTCGACTTGAAGAACGATTGTTTAGCGATGTGTATTAACAAAAGCGAAAAAAGACAAATATTTCAAAAGGATCTTTTGGTATCTTACCCAAAGGAGACTATTTGGTCACTTTTCAAGTCTAAAAGGATCTCTTTTTTGGCTGAACTTTGCGAAAGTTAGAGAAACATAACAAAGGGCAAACAACGAATAATGTCTACTCGCTATGGTCCACTCTTCAACTGATTGGAAAATCTCTGCCGAATTTTGAAAGAAAAAGCGAAAATTTGCAGTATTTTTTCGTGAAAAATTGAAGTAAAGTGCAGTTTATTGAAATCTTGTTTATTGAGCTTTTATGCTGATGTAGTTTTTGTGTAATTCTTGTTGATTTTGGAGTATTTTTTGCCGTTATAGAAGAGGTGGTATGGATGATAGTTTCCTGCCTTCTAGTTGTTGTGAGCGAAGCGAGTAGATTGCTTGGGCTGCCTGTGGTATTATAAAAGCTTAAAGGCAAGTTCGAGATGTCGCAAAGAAACCGTATTGCATATTTTGTGTCGTTTTGTTTCTTGTTTTGTTTTGTTTTCGGTTTTTAAGAACCTCCGTTCTTGGGCACGAGTAAACCCTGAATTCAGGGTCTAGTTCTCTTAAAAGAAATAAATACAGAAAGAAATGATAAAGGAAAAAATGATTTTATCTTCCATTCAAGGTGAGATTTCCCCGCCATGAAGCCTTTGGGTAAAAAAATACACTTTTTCTCCTAGTGCTAAAAAGTTTAAATCCCTCTTTTCTTTTTAGTTGTTTAAGTATGTTGAAAAATATGTTTTATGTGGTTTAAGTAGTATTGTATGACAATTCAGCCTAAACAAAACATGAACACTTCTTTAATCTTCTTTAAACTTTCAATAATGATGTAAACATTTTGGTTTCAGTAGAGTGACTAATCTTGTGAAGAAAAAAAGATATTATCTTGTAACCAAGGGTTTTCTTGGCAAAGGAAACTTGCAGTTTTTGTTTGAAAGGCTAATGGAAAAAATATAGCTTTTTTTTACCAAAGCGAAGATGCTTTTATATGCTCTTAATATTCAAAAAAGCTGCAACGGTATTTTTTTAATTCTTGTATCTATAAAGATAGTCCAGACACAAAGAGAAAGATAGTTTGAGTTCTGACACGGTGTTAGAAGCATATAGCTTGACTTCAGGTAAACGTGAATGAAAACTTTAAAATATACTTATAAAATAACTATTATATAACGCGTGCTCTGATTGGCTAAAACGTCCAAAAAACCATGTTTCTATAAGAGCATAGAAACACGGCTTTGAAGGGTGTCGTTCTTACAAACGATGAGGCGTATTAAAAAGTTGTAAAAATAATTTAAATCCCAAAACTGACAAACTTCATTTCTTTAACACTTTAATATCGAGCTACAACAGTCAGTAAATCCTTAACAGAAACTCAATAAAGACCAATACAATCGGAAAGAAACAAAAAAGAAAATGTGAAAATCCACGTTTGTAGCGAAAATTTCAGCAAGTCTCGCAACGGAAAAACATGCAAAAGATAAAAAACTTTATGCAAAAACATTACCAGTTAGCACTTGAACACATTAGCAAGGTATCGTATTGTTTGTACAAAAAAAAGTTCTGGTAATGAAAAAAAGCACACTGCCGGAATTCACGGGAAAAATCGTCTACTTACCGACAAATAGTGCAAAGCCGGCCTAATTCAAACAACCTCGATCGACCAGTGAGCGATGTCCTCTCAAGTCAGTTTTAATACCAAAACAACGACCAACCATTACTCAGAGCATCCAAAGTACCACAAATTCAAACAAGAGTAGCCACTTCAGCAGCTAATTAAATAGGCAGCATTTTTTTTGACTTGTAAGAATCATCACATTAGCTTGGTAAAGTTCTGCAAAGCACCGGCACATTTTGAAAGTTGAAGCGTTTTTGCTCGACTCTAGACTATTTTCCTTGAGCTGAACACTGAAATCCACTTTTAAGTACACATTAACCAGATTATCTTTCATTCTTTTCTTTAAATTAACACTTTGAGACGAATAAATGTCGATTTTTCTATCGAAAACAAGGCTATTTTTTTTCAACAAACTCGTAAGTTGAAAATGTAAGGTGCTTTTTGATTGGTCGATTTTTGCATTTGACAACGTATGGAGAATTTATTGTGTGATCAGGCGTATTAAATTAAATTTTACCTATTTTTTTTTGTTATTACCTGTTGTTGTTATTTTATAAAAGCATTAGAAGATGATTTCCGTGTTTCTATACTCTGTTAGAAACACTTGGGATTGTTGGGAGAACACTCGAAAAGGTTTTGAATCACTCGCTTTCAGCTCGTGATTCAATACCTTTTCTCGTTTTCTCCCAACAATCCCGCGTGTTTCTAACAGAGTATAGAAACACGGAAATCATCTTCTAATGCTTAATTATTTCAGAAAACGTCTTCGGAGAGAATGGCGAATGACGAACGCAAATCGTGCTGCTAAAATGCCTTGTAGCTATCTTTATTTTAAAATAGTTACATTACCTCGTTTTGGCATCTTATTTTTTGTTTCAACCACAAATGTTCAACATTCGACAACAGGCAATCAACATTTTCTCGGACAACAATTTTTGACATATGTGTATGTGCCATTGCTCAAATGGTTACGGTAACGTTGCCACATCATTTTACAGTGAACAGATCATCAGAATTGTTAAATTTATTTATTGCCTCGTTTTGGATGTTTCTAATTACTTTTAGTTGTTAGTACTAGAAAAAATCGACATTACTCTACGTCCACTCTCTGAAGTATTTTTATAGGTGTATCTATCTCTATAAATTTCAAACATTTGTTCTGTAAAAACATATTTAAAAATTTTGGACGGACAGAGGATATAAAAAACGCGGTGTCTTCAATGCGTATAAATATGCATAAATAGCTACACGTATTATTTGGCGCTAGTCGCGTTAAATAGAGGGTACAAGAAAATGAGCTAAGAGAACCAATCCTCCATACTGGTGTTTGCCGCATCATCAGCTCCGTTAAGTCTATTTATTGCCGCCGAATTACTGTAACAGAACGTGATTGGTCAGGTTGACCAGAGAGGAAACGATGATTAGTTCAAGCCAATACTGATTGATTTGTATGCATTAAATAACTCTTCACAATAAGAGAGAATGTATAGTTTTAGAAACCATTTGGGGAAGCTGCCTTCCAAACCATTGCTTTCGCTGTTATTTCTTACCATTCAGAACATATTTATAAATACACGCTGAAACTTGCTGATAGCACGAAAAATGGTACGATCTTTATTGTTTGGGGCTTGATTTGAGTAATGTTTTAGCTCGTACCAGTCCTTTCTTTGAACCCGGAAAGGGAAATTTGCTTTAGCTAACATTAGATTTAAAGTAGAGTAAAATAGTTTTTTATTTTGTCAATGGTATACGTTGACTTTACAGACTTTTTCAGAAACATGAAGATTTTGTTTTTGGTCCTTTTGGTCGTCCTAGAAGAGGCGCTATCTCGTCTCCCACACCAAAGCAGCAAGTAATCCGCTCACCACAGAATTTCTAGTAAAAACGCTCCCCTAGGGGCATTCAATTCGAACAGGGTGTGGGAAGCTCTACCGCAAAAAGGTAATAAAACGTTTTTTCCAGAGGGGCATATCAATACAATATTTTAACCCCAAAAGGGTACTAACGCAAATACGAACAACTGGATATAATTATGGTCGTAAAATCAACCTTATTTTTGAATATCCGTGAATAGCCTAAGAGGTACCAATTTTAATTCTGAGAAACTGAAAACTCTAAGAGACCTTTAAAGGTACCCGGTTTCCGATTCTGACCTTTTAAAGACACGACGAGCATTCCAGCCCTTTGATATATGGTAGTCCTTTCCCCAGTAAAAAAGAAGTATAAAACCTAATTTACAGCCGAACATTAAGGTATAATTTGTGTCCATACTTTTGCTCTTACCGCCTTTCCTATAGTTTTCACTTACACTTATCATAACCTTAAATACAACATTGATATTTGGTCACGTTCCAAGTATTTAACAATGGTAATGTATTTTTTTTTCTGAGTTTCCTAGGCAACGAAAAAGAAATTTTATTGAAACCGTTTTTGTAGTGTCGTAAACGTTTATACAATTCAAGCAATTTCTCTCCATAGCAGTGCTAGAAACTATGTCTATCAGGCAATCCCAATAACAGTAATGGATTGGATAAGTACCTTATGAATAATTAATGAGTTTGAGATAGTCATCTTATAAGTGAAGTGTAATGAGCTTGAGATGCGTACGGGTGTGAGTAAAAACAAATCATTACTATTTATCATTGATGTAACTAAACATTAGAGCGTCTTCACACAACGAGCTATCATATGCTAATGAGTTCAAAATTGCTAATGAGCCAGAGGAGCTCTGTTAATGAGCATTGGACGTAGGTATTTACACTACGGTGAACAACAAGTACAAATAACGTAACAAAAGCCTCAAAGTAGCTAAAACAAAATATTCATGCTCTTCTAACGATAAGTAAAACATTTACAATAACGAGCTGATCAAACTTGCCTTTGATTTTGTAGATCAAAGCGTATATTCCCACGTCCAATTCTCACTACCATTTTTAGAACTCCTTAGCATAGGATAGCTCGTAATGTGAAAACGCTCTATTAAGATCATTCCATTTTGGTTTTGTTTTAATTTGATCATAGTTTTATTCCATTATTGCTTACTGTAGCATTTTGTGTCTGCAGTTGGTATTTAAACAGACTGACTAAAAATGTATTATTTTTTTAAACAGATCTACCGTTACCATACTTGCCTTGGACGGAATGGCTAGATTGCAATCCGACGACTTTTAAAATTGAACGAATAAGAGCTTGTTTGGCTAAATCCAGTGGTGTTTATAACTGTCCAAAGTCCGACCCTAAAACTGGTTTAGAGAGAGAGTTTAAAGAATGCAGCCAACAAGGATGCAAGGGTAATGTGATGTTTTATCTCGTGCCAAAACATCGTTATAACTAGGCATTTGCAGTGCGACGGCTTCACCTGAAGCTAACTCGGAAATTTTAGCCACTTTAAGTCAGAACATGATTGGTCATATTGACAGGAGAGGAAATAGACGAATTTTGTACTGGCGCAGAAGATAAAAAAAGAGCTCTTCAAATTTGCAAAAGAAAAACTTAACAGTGCTTGTTCCCAAGTTGTCTTTTTCTTTAGAATAATCTTTCAGCGAGATTGAAAACAGGTCAAAAATAGCCTGGTTCCTAAAAATAACACTAGCAGCTTTGCTGATGGGGTCTTGAGAAAGGTTCTTCTCGCATATTTTGTCTTGGGAAGAGACATAAGGGATGCCTTATGCGATCACATTAAACACAATTTCACATAGTATTGATAAACATCAAAATATTGTCACATAGAATGAGTGTGGAAAATTGCACAGTTCCATTCAAGATGGAATCGAACCCACGACCTTCAAAACTCCAGTCTGCTACAAAAGTGTATAAAGTTATTTGTGACATGAAAAACGCTGAACTGCCGGTTTCAAACACAAATTAAAAAACGACATAGAAATATTTTAACTTTTTTGTTTGATTTATAGTTGGATTTTTCTCCGCTTGGACATCTTGGTCAACTTGTGATAACACGGATTGCAAGAAAACGACAACTCGAACTTGTTTGTCTGACAACAAGTATGTTGATTGGGGCAGATTTGATAAAAATGGCCAACAGCTTCAGATACAAAACTGTTCACCGCAGGAATGTACAAGTAAGGGATAGTGATATAGTAATAATGTAGTGCAGTGCAGTGTGTAGTATGAAGTGGTGCGGTATTGTGTGATGCTATGCGGTGTGGTGTGGTGCAGTGTGATGTGGAGCGGTTAAGGTAGTTCGGGACCCTTGCTACTGCGCATCCTGCTCGCGCATGTGAAATCAAATAAAATTAAAAATAATTTTTTTGTTAGAGCCAAAATATGGTCATTCTTGAACTTTTTGTTAAAAAATAATATCATAGCATTGCACACGGGCCTCAAAAGCAACTAGTGTCCATTCCCGCGCGTCCAAAACATTGAAATCATTTTATTTTCCGCGCGTTTTTTGCTTATAGCTCTAAAATTAGCACGGTGACACCCAATTATTTTTCAATTTTTATATTTGGCATAAACCCAGCTTTAAAATTTTGAAATAAAAAATAAATGGTCTTCGAGACTAAAACATGGTAATTTTGACTTTTTTGTGGTAAAGCGTACAAAAAATTAATGAAGCTCTACATTTAAATCTCCGTAAAATAACTCAGACGATGTCTTTTCCAAGGAGTAAATTCATGAGAACTATAGCGAAGGGAGTATTTTTTCAGACTCTTATAGCAGATTTGTGAAAAACTTTCAAATATGTTCGCAAGAATATTATTTTCAACAAATTTGATGTTACTTCTTTTAGTTGAAATGGGGCAAAAATGGGCCTATTACCACCCCCCACAGTTCCAAAACAAGCACGGTGACCCATATTTTTTATTTCATTTCTGTTTTTTATATGTGTCAGTCCTTATTCAGAAAAAGTTTTAGAAAATTCTATCGGCGGGAAGTGTGGATCCCAAACTACCTTAAGTGTGGTGCTATGCGGTGTGGTGCAGTGTGATGTGGCGTGGTGTGGTGCGATGTGCTGGTTCTGGGTGATGGTGTGGTGTAGTGCAGTGTGGTGTGTTTTTGTGCGATGTGGTGTGGGGAAGTTTTGTGTGGTGCGGTGTGGTGTGGTCTGACGTGGGGCAACGTACCGTGGTGCATTGCAGTGTGATGTGATAAGATTTCATGTTTATTTCACAGTTGTTTGGTGGCCATGGTGCATTGCGGTGCGATGTGATAAGATTTCATGTTTATTTCACAGTTGTTTGGTGGCCATGGTGCTTTGCGGTGTGATGTGATAAGATTCCATGTTTATTTCACAGTTGTTTGGTGGCCATGGTGCATTGCGGTGTGATGTGATAAGATTTCATGTTTATTTCACAGTTGTTTGGTGGCCATGGTGCATTGCGGTGTGATGTGATAAGATTCCATGTTTATTTCACAGTTGTTTGGTGGCCATGGTGCATTGCGGTGTGATGTGATAAGATTCCATGTTTATTTCACAGTTGTTTGGTGGCCATGGTGCATTGCGGTGTGATGTGATAAGATTCCATGTTTATTTCACAGTTGTTTGGTGGCCATGGTGCATTGCGGTGTGATGTGATAAGATTTCATGTTTATTTCACAGTTGTTTGGTGGCCATGGCTGTTTTGGTCACCCTGTGATAAGCAGACTTGCACGAAGACAAGACGACGAATGTGTATAAGCGACCGGGATTTGGCTACAGCAGACAAAAATCGCTTTGAGGCGGAGACTGCGAAATGCCCTTTATCGGAATGCAAAGGTGAAACTAGTTTTTACTTATCAAGTTCGCATTTTTGGGTATTCGCAAGAACTTGACATTTGAAGAAACAATTTGACGTTCATTGAACAATTGTTTTCAGAAAACTTAAAATGTTATAGGACAACATTTTTTCACACAAAATTAGCCTTATAACCTTAGCCTTGCACACTTTTGATGTGTGCAAACATATCAAGCTTTTTTCATAAGAATGTTGTCGTTTTCTATTAAGCCTCACGCATTCCCTTATAAGGATTAAACAGGTCGCCATTTTGTATATGGTCTAAATGCATTATGGGATCCAGATACTAAAAAGCACAGGGATCCCGCCCGAAAGACACAATTCTTTGAGATGTGCCAACAAGAAAAACAATGAGATCTATTTAAATAAGGGCCAATCACTGTCTGGTTTTTCATATGTTAAAAATATGACCAACAGCAAAGCGATGAAATTCCTGCACAGCTCCGACCAGGACAGGAAATCTGTGATAATCTATAAAGTATGTGCACACTTCTCTGTCTTAAGATTTTGCTTGATTACGTCATTAATTACAACTACCAGAATGCTTTGCTCACTTTTTTTGTGACGCATTTAGCACAAAGTTTTCTTTTGTAGAGAAAGCCTGTAGTTAACGTAGTACCGGATCTTCAGAAATTGTAAAAAAGTGCGATCTTTCAGTTTTTCGCGCGTTTTTGCAGAAAAACTTGATCCATAAATTCAAATATTTTTCATTTTTATAGAAGAAATACAAAAAACGTTTTAGTTTCGAACTATATGGTTTGAAATTATATCTATATAATAATATTCTCAACCAAGTAACTAGTATAAAATATTTAGGCATCTTTTTTAATGAAAATGTAATCTGGAAACCACATGTTAGTAGCAAAATTAAACGTGGTTTGGGAAGACTTTCCAAACTACGACATTTTCTCCCTACTAAAATACTTCTTTCCAAAAAGTCAAGGAATTACTATGACTGCCAACATTAAATGAAAATCAAAATCACACTAGTCTACTCTAGAAGACAACTTTTGCTTATTCTCTTATTTAATTGATTGATTGGTTGATTGATTGATTGATTCGATTGATTGGTTAGTTGATTGGTTGATTTGATTGATTGATTGATAGTAAATATAACGATAAGTTGTACACCGTAGAGTGTTTCCAGGAAACTGACGTTTCGGACGTTAGTCTTCGTCGGAGTAATACGAGAAAAAAGGAAAAATCAATGGGTATATATGTGATAAAAGATACAAAGGTGATCAATGAGAGAATGGAAAACGATAAAGCAAAGCATGACAAAAGGTTATAAAAAACAATGAAAATCCATCCAATAAGTAGTGTAAAAAATAAACTATAAATTAAAGAAACATTATATTCGGACAAATTATATGTTCGTGCGCGTGTAACAATGTTGAAATTTGGGGGAAAATGGGAAATTAACTATTTTGTCCCTTTATGTAAAGAATAACCTATGTAGAATCGATTGGAAAACACAAAAAAATGGGGTCACCGTGTTATTTTTTTGAGCTATAAGCTAAAAACGCACAAAAAATGCTGCAAATGGTTTTGTCCAGGAAAGGCATCTTACTTCTATTTAGGTCCATATAAGGTGTTTAAAAGTTAATTTGAGTGAAACGTCCGCAAATGGCCAAATATAGTTTGTTTTTAACGTACGGTTTCAATTTAGTTGGGCAGGAAATTATTATTCAGATCAACATGCGCGAGCTTGATGCGCAGTAGCAAGGGTCCGGTACTACCTTAAATAATGCCATAATGCAAATCGCCCATCGAATCGAAGCAGCAACACTAATCGCAATGGAGTTTCTGTTTATTCAGTGGCCGTCTGGGCCTTTTGTTTTGTCGATTCGTTTTCAACTGGCGATTGACGATGTCGATCTCATGAGCCATCTCGGCCGGCTTCCATCCCATGACACATGTTGGCCGACACTTCACCATGTTTGCCTTACATGGCAAAAATTATCGATCGCATTGCCATTACGTAAAACAACATTCAAGTTTCTTTTTACACGACACACAAGATTAAATTTCGTCAACCCAAAGACCGTTTACCCACACTACAAACCGAAAGAGTATATTTGATTAAATGTGACTGCGGAAAAGAATATCTTCATGACCAAGGGGACGTACCATTGACTGTAAAACAAAAGAATGCAAAAGAGCAACCAAGAACAAACAATATTATTTATCCGCTGAACACGCCTTCGACCATCCTAACCATCACATTGACTTTAACATCATCTAAGTTCTCGACAAGACTAGCTTATATTTTCCTCGACTCATCAATGCAGCCATATCACCAAAAGACCGAACAACTTCAACCGTGAAGACTCGTATAAACTTAGCACAACGTGGAAACGACTCATCAAGGACTTTAGTCAATAGCTCCGCGTCACCATGACAACACAACTAAACAACTATAAATACTTCACACATTCGTATCGAACCTCATTCTGACGAAGACTACCACAGTGTAGCCGAATCGTCAATTTTGGAAACATATCGTGCTTCAAATCGAAAAATTCGTCCATTTTATGGGAACATAATATAGTTAAAATGTTTCTTCAATCCTCAACCTTGAACGAATTCCTTATTATCTCTGTGCCTCTTGCATCAAACTTCAATGTCCAATATTCTGGGTTTCACTCGCAGTCCGTCTTCACATTAGAATAAGTAAAATATAGCTCAGTTTAGCGCTCGAGCTATTATACTTGATAAAACACTGGTGTTAGTTTTGTTTTTATATATATTAGTACATAAGCAGTCCAAACCGTTGTCCCAGGTTTTATAACCCATAAAGCACTCTCACTTGTAGTAGAAGACACATGTGTCTTAAGATCGGTATACACTAAACGACAAGTCACATCGCCTTTTCCCCGCGAAAGGTGGCCTCAGTGTGCACTAGTTCAACAATCCAGCTGGTTGCATTTCAAGCGGCAAGTCTCAGCGACAAAATTCTGTCGCGGCGACAGCAACTTTCCGGGAAAAATTCTTTGTATAAACGGGGGAAATGGTCACATGATTGAACAGAGTAATATAATTCGTATTCAACAAAGACACACTAGGTGACAAGTCGCAGCGACAAACATGGTCCATGCAATTGAACCTGTTAGTTGAGAAACTGTTCCAATTGAACTCTCTAGGACCACAGTCAAATATGGAAGCATATTCAATACACATAAAAAATTCTGCGCGTGATCAGAAGGGCCAACAGTCAGTTTTATAACTATTTTTACCTATTTTTTACCGTTGTATTTGAAATATTTAGTTTACAAGTATTGGGTTTTTTGAAACAATTTAATAAACTAACATATCGTGTTTTATCAGGTCTAAAAAATCTGTTACAACATTCTTGCTCGTTTATTAAACAGTACATAAGTTTCCGATGTAGGGTCAGCTCTAGCTGTTTCTCACTCATACGAAAACGGATCTACATTCTACATAATGACAACTCGCGCATTTAGTGTATGCACTCTAGCGTGTACAAAGCGCTAATGAAAGTTTATTACAGCTTTTTTGATTCATTAGCATATATAATTGTTGCTAATATAGTTTATTGACATAATCCCAGTAGCATTTATTACTTGTTATAGTTAAGTTCTAATATCTCCTGGATATACATTTAGTAATATTTATTTAATTTCCATATTCTATAGTATAGCTTGTTATATGATGTCACATAGTACATATTGTTATAAATATGTTAATTTTATTATTTCTAAAAACTTCAAATTTAGTTTATACTCGAACCTTTATCTTATTTATTACAGCATAGCATTTTCAAAGCTTTCTGATAAATATTTCATTATTAATACTTTTATAGCTTAATCCTATAAACGCTGGGGTTTACTTACTACCCTAGCATCCTAACATCATGAGGCCATTGCGATCGCCTGTTATCGTCACTCTGATCATCTTTCATAAGTAGCGAATATTAATTTTAACAGTAACACTACTTGTCGTATTCTTTCAATATTCTCTATGTATGATATTCCTCTTTACTCATTGTTATTGTCCTTTATTAATTATAATTCTTAGAATTGATTATCATCAAGAGAAGTATTATAGCCGTATGATGATGTGTTACTCCATGACGTCGCTTTCACTGTCTTCAACTGGTACCATGTACCCATCATCCATTTCGCTCATCTCTAGCAGCTCAACGTATGGATTGTCACGTGTCATCAGAGTTTCCAGGCTTTTGATGACGTCAGCAAAGGTTGGACGGTCGTCTGGCTTTTCGCTCCAGCAGCCAAGTATCAACTGGTATCTAAAACATTATCAATGAGAGAGCAGCTATTAAAAAACTTCAAATAATACAGAGTAAAAATACTTTAAAAAATAACTATCGTACGTTCTCCGAACGCTTTCTACGTTTCAATCCGATGGGGAGGGGGAAAACTCCAGGGGTAAACAACTGGAGTTGGCCGTCGTATCTTTTAGGGGTAAAAATCAGCGATTTGGTATATTGTAATGTTTAAGATATTGAATACTTGCCAAATCCTCACTTTTTGGTATCTTTTAAGAGATGGAAAATAACAGCCCAGTTATTCATAACACCGAAACTCATGATGACTTGAAAACCAGTAATTGATAAATATATGAATAAGACGTATGAAGATGAATTAAATAATATTATTTTTTGGCATCTTTTAGGGATGAAAATTGTAAAGCCACGCCCTTTTGGATAAAAAAAACGTCCGTTATCTTTTAGGGGTACTTTTGAAAACTTCCGACAGCATGCCGGTCATTTATCTCTGGTTACCCCCTCCCTCCCCCTCCCCCTATTATATTGGTTATTATAATTAAAACTTTGATTCGCGACGAGATTACAAAGGAAGCTAATTAATCAAGTGTGGTCGAACACAAAGTACAAAACTTTTTAACTTTAACTTACATCTCATCTGGACACAGATCAGGTTTTTCAAGTCTTTGTCCATTCTTCAGGAAACGCAAAAGCTGCTCGTTATAGAGGGCGCTGTAAGGAAGCTTTCCTGGAAATTAGAATGGCAAACAAAATAGTTACTACAGTAACAATTGTATTGGAAAACCGTTACTGTATATAGTAAGGAATAGTTATTAATCGTGCCAATTAATAAGCACAGATTCGTACATACGTAGACTACTTACCAAAAGAAAATATTTCCCAAAGTACAACACCGTAAGACCATCTATAATCCACAAGAAATGATACAATTAACTCGAATACCAGGGATTAGTATAGCCATCTTACTCAAAAAGCAGCTAAATATGGAATTGATAAATCTTATAAACATTTCCTTTATTCAAAATACATGGATATGCACTTTATTCTGAAGATCTAAATAGAGCTTCTTGACAACTAACAAAATAAACTCCGTGTCATATAATAGACTTGGTGGCTGTCCATTATTATAGTCGTTATAATACATCGATATGCACTTTATTCTGAAGGTCTAGATGGGGCTTCTTGACAACTAACAAAAGGAACTCCATATCATATAATAGTCTTGATGGCTGTCCATTATTATAGTCGTTATAATACCAGTGTATCCCGACGTGCTTGAAACATACCTCCATAGTACGTACACTACCCTTCCTCCCAACCATGTATTCCTTCTTCCATTTATTCGTACATGTTTTGTTTTTGTGTTGTCGAGAGGCATTACAAATTGACAACCTTCACTCATTTTGGTATACTTAGGATCATACTATAATTGATCATCAACGAACTAAGCGTACTGAGACTAGCAACTAATTAAAAAGTTGCTGATCGATAACTTTAACATCATGAGACTAGCAACTAATTAAAAAGTTGTTGATTGATAACTTTAACATCATGCTTCATGCTTGCATGGATGCACAACAAATGACAACTGCCATTTTGCTCACTTTTAACACCAGACGAAGGAAAAATCTTAACAATCCAAGAAGCTATCCAAAGTCGTGCTTAAACTTTAATTTTAGTTTAACTAATAATTGGATTTCAACTGTCAACTCTAACATTCTAACCTCCAATTTAGAATCTATACTTACATATCGCTTTTGGTTGTAAACACTTGATCATTCAGAGCTTCAGGTGACATCCATCTCAGAGGAAGACGTCGACTGGCAAAGGCCTGGTACAGTTTAGTTGCATAGGTCACGTTACGAGACAGTCCAAAATCAGCAACTTTGGCTACAAGACCATCAGCAACAAGGATGTTACGAGCTGCTAGATCACGATGAACGATTCCTTTTGTAGCAAGGTATTCCTAGATAACAAATAGTAAAGTTTTGGGTAAGTAGAAGTCGACAGAAATAAACTTCATTGCCCTTATATAAAAACCCGTTACAAGTTGATGGAACTGAGACAAATAGCAAACTAATGCTACACTGCAAGGAACGCGCACTGTACGGTATGGTAAAATTTAAGTTCACCGTTCGATGGCGCAACATAAAAATCATCTTTACTGTAAATTGTACAGCTTAAACCCTTACATTCACAGCTTACCATTCCTTGTGCAATTTGCCACGAAAAGGAAACAAACTGTTCCATCAAACTGTCTACACTTTCCTTCCAGTCAACTTTGTCATCGGAAAATGATTCTGATGCCTCATCATTTGAGGGACAAACCTTTACATACCTCTAGAAATCAATGATATTCAACATATCAAAACACAATGATATGAATGTAAAAAAATGTTATTTTTCACTGCTCATAATATTAAACATGGCGTTATGACATTTCCAAACAATGCAATGTCTTAAAAATTTAAAATTTAATTTAATATTTCTATTACAGAGAATTATGTATATTTATTACTAAGATTTGCTTTGTCCGATATATAGGAATTTATCGAATAGGCGAATTTTTAGCCGGCAATATGGTGGTGATTCATGGTATACATTCCTGCAGTGAACAACTTTGAAAGTGTCTCAACTGAAGACATTACACAGTTGTTTTCCCTTCATAAATTAGTAGAAGGGTTGAAGTGACCACTTATACACATGGCCGTAACCAGAATTTTTACAAGGGAGGTGCAAATAAAAAACTCTGGACCATTGGTGGGTTTTAGTAGCCTTTTTCATTGAAAGCTGATCATTTTTTTTACAAAGTCGGCGTGCTTTTCAAAAACCTGTGAAAACATTTGCTAGAATGTATTGCTCTTATTGCGCTTTACAGTTCTTTTCAATGACTCTTCGTTTCAAATCTAAGATATAAATTTAACTTTACTTGCAGGTGTTTACCCCCCTTGGTTACGGCCCTGATACATACAAAAATGAGGAAATACAAACAGGGATATACTCAAAGAATTACTAGGACGTGCTCACATTCAAACTGTGAGTATGTCAAAGCTATTTATTTAAAATACAGCGTTGAAAATTAACAATACCTTCTTGCGTTTATCTTTCAAAAGGTGCAGCAAATCTCCATGTTGTGCATATTCAACGATCAAGAATACCTGATCCCCTTTGGTGCAGCAAGCGAGCATTGTACAGATGTTTTTGTGTGATCCAACATTCTTCATAAACTTAATTTCTCCAAGGAACTCGGTTTTCTCCAGTGCAGACGCCTCATCTGTAGAATGCAAAAACATTACAAGACTTAGCATTGTGCATGACTTAATAACGTCTTAGATCAAAGTTTGTTTTTATCACAGTGTTATTGCAATTTGAAATAAAACACTCGGAACAAGAATGGCGCTGTGAATCAAGCACTAGAACTCTGGAACACAAGGTCGCGTATTTAAGTACTTACCATGCAACATTTTAACTGCCACAATCTTATCTTTCCTTCTTTTGGGAACTTTTTTCTTCTTTTTTGGTGACGGTGCATTAGATGATTTTCGCTCAAGTACAGTACTGTCTATCTTTCCTTTCCATACTTTACCAAAGGCACCCTTACCGATCTCCTCCAGTAACTCTACCTCACTGATATCAATCTCCAATGGATCATTATCTGCACACCTGTTATAGCAACCGAAACACATTGGTAAATCTTAAATCTATTGGATTAAACTAGGAATAAACTTCAGTGATTTTGCTTAAATATATGAGCATTTAAAGATCGAATTTCTATACATACCTCTTATTTTTGTTTCTTCTTCTCTTTATGAAGACAAACAGCAAACTGAGAAACACAAGAAATATCAGACCGGAACCAAGCCCTATTCCAAGAGTAATATTGAGAAAATCCTTTTTGTTTTCTTTAGCAATGTTCGCATCGAGGTTTGGTACTCTAGTCGCATCTTTCGTATTGAGGGCCAATGAAGGCTGTGATGGTTTTAATTTCTTCGAAGAATTTTTGTCTGTGTTGAACAGAACACAAAAGAATCTTGTAATTAATCGTGTATAACTAGTGCATTGAGTGTAATGGCATTTTAAAGTATCTTCTAATATTATATATATTTCGGTGGAGTCGTTTTCGTATGAGTTGGAAACAGTACTGCATCGTATCGTAGCCGTAGTTTCTTAGAAAACATTTTTACTTTCTACCGTATGGTAGCGGTATCGTTTCCCGCTGTTACGAAAACGACTCTATTACATAAACCTGCTCAATGCATTCCCTCCTGTCTAAATCACATGCCTTACGCGTCGTCCACTTTATCGAGTCTTCACTGAGTGTATTGCATCTACTTACCGATTGGTCTACTTTCGAACTCTACATAAACTCTAAATCCTTCACTGACATACTGCTCATCAGACTTAAACTTTATCCATAAGAATGGTCCGGTCGATTTGCGTATTTGGTTGAGTGATTCCGTTTCAGTACTTGAGAAGTTTTTTAGCATCCCGGCGCTTTCATTTTTACCATCTCGTATTTCCAAGTAGTCTTGTGGTGCCAAGTTCATCTTAGAAACCATAAATTTCACCACGCTGTTTAAAGGAGCCATGACAAGCCACTTACATTCTTGGTTGTTTGCGTAGTTTGGAGAGAACGGGTTTCGTATGAATGTTGAGGAAATTCTTATCATCTCAGGAGATGAAGGTGAACACGCTGTAAGTAAATAAATAAATAAACAAATAATTAAATTTATCCCGTAGTTTCTTGTAGGTACTGTTATGAACATTTAGCATTTTATTTAAACGATGTATACTATAAAACACTGAGTTCGAGTGAATCAAAATTTGGCTAATCACTACAAATCACTGTACCTTTTGGATTTTCGACGAATTTATATGACAAGTTGAATCCTTGCGCAACAATAGATTCATCTGATTTAAACTTGACAAGTAAGTGTCTATCAGAAGATACCCATTTTTCGTTCTTGTCTGGCTGTGTCGTAAAGTTCCTTATCAGCACATGGGAGTCATTCAAACCATCTCTTATCTCTAGGTAATCTTCCGGTTGGGCCAACGTTAATTGGGTAAGCCAGAATAGGATGATCTTTTGTTTAGGAGCTTCGATAAGCCATTCGCATTCTTGGTTGTTTGCGTAGACGTCAGGGAAGAAGGGGCTTTGTATGGATTTTTCGTCACTTTTTATTACTTCTCGATATGACGGTGAGCAAGCTACAATCGAATAAAAATCATCAGTAGCAGACCACGCTTACTGACTTCACGTACTATGTCATACAGTTAGCGATTCAAATACCACATTGTAATTGCAAAGTTTGCATAATAAAATTTCAAGAATTTTTTCGTTTCTTTATATTTTGAGTGATTACACACTATTTAAGCTAAGGCCAAAGTAGTAACAATTACTTAAACTGTAAAGTCAATACCTTTCGATTTGTTGAAAAATGTCCATTTCAATTCAAATCCCTCAGCAACAGAATGATTATCAGATTTGAATTCGATCCATAAGTTATTGCCTTTAGAAGCCCAAGTTTCTTTTTCTGCGGGTTTGGTTGTAAACCTTCTAATCATGCCATAAGCACTGTGTGAATTTTCTCGCATTTCCAAATAGTCTCCTGGCTGGACCAAATCAAACTTTCTAAAGGAAAGTCGGATGATCTGATGTCGAGGTGACGTGATGTGCCAAGTACAGTGTGCATTATTGGGATAGAAAGGATGGAACGGGTTTAATCTCCTGACAGATTCATTTACGAACGAGGCCGTTAAACATGCTAGGAAAAATTAATGAAGTTAATTTAAACTTGAGCAATCCGACAGTAATAAAGCAAGCTAAGTGAAAGTCCGAGGATGGTTAACATCATAAGCATCAATTCAACGATTGAATTAGATGCCAAGATGACATTTACTCAGCTATATTTCGACTTTTTTCATATTCATGCAATTACAGAATTTGTCGAGTTTTAATACTAGAAGAGTTCTAATTCTCTAGGCGCTTTTAACCATTTGTTGATAGAAGCTAGGTTTCGTGTTTTTGATGTAATAAGCCTTAAGGGAAGCTAATTCTGACCAATGACCGCTACGATTTCACGAATTGCTGTGAATCGCGTTAAAATATGTTCTCTAAGGTCAAAACAATTAGCTAAGCCATTGAGTTTTATTAAACAAGGAGAAATTTTATATATGTTTATAAATAAGCTGATCTATACGGCCAGCGTGTTCTTTGAGATGAAAACAAAGTGAGTAATCAGTGTTGCCAATATAAAATTCCGTTATGTATAAATTAACGTGTCCAGGCTGTTAGATAGTTAATAACTAAAGATATTAAAACGTTGATACATTTCTGAATATCATATGATTGGACTTAGGATTCAAAAAGGAGGTGAGAACTAACAAAAACTGACAAACAAATGTCTGCAAACTAGAGTGTAAGCAAACGCTGAGTAAAATGTTCTCACCTTGTGGATATTTTATAAACTTTAGGTTCAACTTAAACCCTTTAGATGTGATATTGGTACTTTCAGTGATAAACTTGACCACCAGGAACTGACCATGCGATGTCCACCAGTATTTCAGCTTGGTTTCATCTCTGGATGATCCCAACAACTTCATTAACGATTGTCTTTTATCTTTACCATCTTGCAACTCCAAATAATCTCCTGAACTCAGTTCAAAGTGTATCAGTTGGAATCCAACAACATGGGCAGGTGGAGCTGTGACCTGCCAAGTGCAACTTTGTTTTTGAGGATAGTTTTCTGGGTATAAAGGGCTTGTGATGCTTTCTTCGTCGCTGGATACTTCCTTCAAACCACGACCTTTACATGCTGCATAAATGAAAACATAGCTTGATAGCTTGATATATTTTATTTATTAGCCTCGTTAGAACCATACAGGTCTAGCTTGTCCGACGTTCTTTTCTTAATATCATAAAATATAATTTATACAGGAAAAGATTCCATCTTGCACTGTTTTAACAGAAGGAAAAAAAAGAAGGAAATTCTATTATAATTGCAAATGTATCAATCATTACCTGTCGGATCTTTGAAAAACTTTATTACCAAACGGAACCCTTTGAAAGTATAATGGATTTTAGAAATAAACCGTATCCTCAGATAGGGCCCATTTGATGTTAACCAGTTTTCTTGTCTTTGGTTATTATCCAATAGTGCAGCAGTACCGTCCTTTCCACCTCTTAGCTGTACTTCATCTCCTGAGCCCAAGTCAAAGTCGCTAAATTTGTAACCAACGATATGATTCTTTGGTGCAGAAACAAGCCAAATGCAGTTTTGCATGGCTGGATAGTATTCTGGATATAAAGGACTTGTAATGGGTACTTTGTCATTGGATATTATCTCAGGTGAGTTGGAATTATTACATGCTACAAGGAAAAGAAGTACATGTTGTTTCGATCTTTGTAATTATTTCAACGCTTAAACAAGTATGGGTAGATTTAGCTTCGGGGACGTTTTAGAGGTCTAGATAGCACTTTCTACTGGATTAATCTCCCTCCAATGAATAAATTCTCAACAAATTCTATATGTAGATATCATTGTCCAGGCTTTGCATAACCAGCAATTAAATAGTTAAATCGAAAGTTTGTTTTCGGGATTACAAATTAAACAACCTTCCTATTCAGAATCAAACAAAAACTGCCGGAGGAGACGTCCCACAAAGTTTTTGCAAGATCTTCCTTTTTAATCATTCATGGTGATTGAACTCTTACCTGTCGGTGGTTCTTGCAACTCTCTTTCAACTTTAAACCCTTTACCGGTCACTCGGAGGTCAGAGGTAAACTTGAGGTCACACGACCCCTGACATAATGTCAGCCACTTGTTGGCAATGAAAGATTTACAAATGAAGTTGTCAGTTATGGTGAATACAGAGCCTATAGACACCATATCTCCTTGGGTGAGGTCCAGATCGTGAAATCGCAATCTTATATACATATACTGTGTTGAAATACGCCATCTACAATCTTGTCGATTGGGGTAGAATTTAGGATAGAATGGACTTGTAATGACTCCAATCCCAAAGGTGGTATGGTCATTTGTTGTGCAAGCTAAAAGAAAAAGAAATCAAAGTAATACTCTTATGAAATCAATGCCTTTTAAACATCTTTTAAACATTGGAACAAATAATGCATCAAACAATTTTCCGACATAAAATTAGGTACAAAATTTATTTTGCATAGGTTTTTGAAGATTTTTTAAGCGAGTTTGAGAACAAAGGTGACTGATGCTGTGTGACGGAAACATAAAGACGTCGCGGAATAGAGGCAATGGGAACGCGCACTTGCGCACTGTCTCACAAATTCAATCCATGGGCTTTCTGTGGCGAAGCCCAAGCATCCGGAGGGAAAGCAATGTTATTTATGTATTTATTTATTCATTTATTCATTTATTCGTTCATTCGTTCATTCGTTCATTCGTTCATTCGTTTATTTATTTCTTTATTTGTTTGTTTGTTTGTTTGTTTGTTTGTTTGTTTGTTTGTTTGTTTGTTTGTTTGTTTGTTTGTTTGTTTGTTTGTTTGTTTGTTTGTTTGTTTGTTTGTTTGTTTGTTTGTTTGTTTGTTTGTTTGTTTGTTTGTTTGTTTGTTTGTTTGTTTGTTTGTTTGTTTGTTTGTTTGTTTGTTTGTTTGTTTGTTTGTTTGTTTGTTTGTTTGTTTGTTTGTTTGTTTGTTTGTTTGTTTGTTTGTTTGTTTGTTTGTTTGTTTGTTTGTTTGTTTGTTTGTTTGTTTGTTTGTTTGTTTGTTTGTTTGTTTGTTTGTTTGTTTGTTTGTTTGTTTGTTTGTTTGTTTGTTTGTTTGTTTGTTTGTTTGTTTGTTTGTTTGTTTGTTTGTTTGTTTGTTTGTTTGTTTGTTTGTTTGTTTGTTTGTTTGTTTGTTTGTTTGTTTGTTTGTTTGTTTGTTTGTTTGTTTGTTTGTTTGTTTGTTTGTTTGTTTGTTTGTTTGTTTGTTTGTTTGTTTGTTTGTTTCTTAAGACGTGGACGTGGACGAGTGAACATCAAAGATCGCTCCTCCTAAACGTTTTACTGCTTTTCACTACAAATCAGGATTTCAGTCCTCAACATAAGTGAACTCATTGATCTACTAGTTTATGATGAACCTAACAACAGTTTTAAATGGCTAGGATCCATTGAAGAACTCAAAAGTTTGTGATTTATTTTCTCAATCTCAACGATAATGAAGAATTCGAATTAAAGCACGACTCAACACACAATGCTCTAAATCCCAAGATCACAAACATCGTCTATGTTACACTGTACTCAAGCACCTGCAAGATTGTTATAAATGGGCCTAAACATGAAGATCTAAAGAGAAGATTTTTGGAAAACCTAAACAACTGTGGCGACTCAAGTTCTTATACTGGCGGGAAAATGACCGACGATGAATCAAATTTACCGCATGAGGTTTCAAACGACCAACAAACCTCGCCCCCCAACAATCAAACAATACTATCATTGATGAAAATACATCTCCAACTGCTACTCAATGGACGCCTTGGAAACACGAAATCGAAGAAATTAAGAAGGAATTATTTACCCTTTAATGTCTTGTTTTTGCAAATATGCAAATATCTGGCAAAAACAACTTCTCAGGGGACACTGAAGACAATATTCACTTACCGACTGAACTGTCAAGAACACTAAGAAATCTAGACGACGAATTTCAACTTAAATCAGCTCAACTTTTATCGGCTGAAACTCGCATCAAAGAACTTGAAAGTGAACGTGACTCATTGATTTCTGTGATACAATTCAAGCTACAAAACAATGAGACGACATGTAATTCGCTGATAATAAGTAAGTTAAGAGGGTTCAAAATAGCTGCTGTCAATATAAATAGCCTAGTAAAACATATTGATGAATTGAGAGCCTTAATACAGTCAACTCCTCTTGATTTACTAGCTATCAATGAAACGCGACTAGATGATAATATTATTGATGATTTGATTTCCATTCCTGGTTACAACATTATTCGTAATGATCGTAACCGCTCGGGAGGTGGTGTCGCTATATACATTAAAGAAACAATTGATTATATATATCGTCAAGATTTCATAATACAAAACCTTGAAAGCTTATCCATTGAAATACGAAAAGCACATACAAAACCTTTTATAGTAACTACATGGTATCGCCCACCATCTACTGGGCATGAAACAATTAATATCTTTGAACAATTATTATCTAAACTTGACGATGAGGCAAACGAATCGATTGCTTTGGGTGATTTTAATTGTGTCACTATTTGTGATATCACAAACCCTACTACATACACTTTGATGACTCTATAAGACGAGTACAAGTACACTCAATTAATTGCTACACCAACATGAATTACTCAACATATAAGAACTCTTATCGAACATTTTATTACAAATTCACCACAATTTATTATCAAAAGTGGAGTTGCACATATATAAGCATTAGTGACCATAGCCTAATATATGCAGTTCGACGAATCTCTCAGTCTCGGGGACCTCCTCGTATAGAGGAATCAAGACGTTACAAAAATTTGATGAGGAACCTTTTTCTAAAAGAATTGAGTGATAACCCATGGGATTTGCTTGAGATCAGCGATGATCCCAATGACAAATTACATATCTGGCAAACTATGTTCCTAGAAGTGTTTGATAAGCATGCTCCCATACGTAAGAAAGTAGAAACTCTGAAGCCTCATGGCTTACATCTCAATTGAAAGAGAAAATCTTCCATCGTGATTATCTCAAGAAAAAAGCCACAAAAACTGATTCACAAACTGATTAGCTAGCTTATCGAGTTGCTAAAAACAATGTTAATTATATGGTGCGGGAACAAAAACAAACATATTATACTACCAATCTCGACCAAAGTAAAGGTAATCCTAAGAGAACCTGGAAACTTGTCAATAGCTTGTTAAATCGAAAAACAAAAAACACAATTATAACAAGTTTATCGTTAAATCAAAAAAAGAAAACCACCGACTCTGCTAACATATCTGAATCATTGAATAGGCATTTCACATCAGTAGGACCAAAACTTGCTGCATCTATACCAATCGTATCATCACAAACTCAAAACGTTTCAGACAAAAAGTTTACTTTTAAAATTATTGACAGGAATCATCTCATATCCTTAATAAATAATATGCCAGTGAACAAGGCTACAAGGCTTGGCGGAATTCCTAAACTTATAAAAAGCTCCTCAGCTTTAATAACCGATTCACTGGTCGAAATATTCAATTCATCGCTTAGTGTACGGGTTTTCCCGACTTATTAAAACTTGCTAAAGTTTTCCCAGTTTTTAAACAAGTCGATAAAACCCAATGCGATAATAACAGACCTAAATCGATCCTTCCCATTATTTCTAAACTTTTTGAAAACTCATTTTTGAACAACTCTATCAATACCTAACGTCAAACAAATTACTATCAGAGCATCAGTCGGGCTTTCAACCATTTCACTCAGCTTTAACAGCATTGATGAAAAACACAACGTATTGGCTGAGTAACATGAATAATGCCAAAATAAATCTTGCTGTCTTCATCGATCTCAAGAAAGCCTTCGATTCGGTCGATCATGATAGACTGCTAATGAAATTGTCGTTATTATTGGGTGTACAGGGATTAGAGCTTAGCTGGTTCAAATCCTATCTGATCAATCGGAAACAACAAACGTTTGCTAATTCTCTAATTCTCTCTACCCCAGAGCTAATTACCTATGGAGTCCCACAAGGTTCCGTAATTGAAACGCTTCTATTTTTAATATACATAAATGATCTACCTGGTTGTCTAACTCATTCCATTGCTAATATATATGCTGATGACACCAGCGTCACCTTAATTGATGCTGATGTTAATCAAATTGAAACTTAAATGAATACCGATCTAAACCGTTTACATAGATGGCTTTACACCCAGGATGAATTTCAGACGACCAACCTTTACGTTGATGACCGTATTTTCAACTATTCAACAAACGACGACTTCACATTTGAATTCTCTCATCACGCGCCACTACTCTCAAGATTACTTAAAACAAATCAACCACCACATCTCTCAACACAAGTTAATTCCGCGTTTATCCTCCGAAACTTTCTCTACTATCAAAGACTTAGGATTGTCTAGACTTAAACGTGGTGGTCGTGCAGGAACTAAGGTACAAAATCGTCAAAAACCTTATCAAAATATTGCTGTGCAAATAACTTGTAGCTCCCATGAGAGCTTAAAGAAACATCAACATGCAAATTTGTCTAACTTGGAAAACATTAGCAAGTGCGCACTCAACCGAGGAACCCAACAATGAATCATCGAACAATACATCGCTCGATCCAAACATTGAAATCAACAATGCAGATGAAATCAATCCACCATTAACTCCCAAAAACACTAGAAGGAAACCATCCTGCAAGCGTAACAACAGAAGAAAATTAACTTGCATGACAATAAACTGTCGTAGCGTAAAAAATATAATAGCCGACATCGCTGCAGTAATCGATCAATACAGGCCAGACATTATTTTGGGGACTGAATCTTGGTTAAACTCGAATATTGAGAACAGCGAAATATTTCCACATGGCTATAAGATCTTCAGGATAGGCTGGGTGATTGTAACGGCGGAGGAGTTTTTCAAGCAGTAAAAAATGATATCATTATCACACATCGATCGGATTTGGATACAGACTGCGAAATCATCTGGACTCAGTGTCAACTGGCAGACAAGAAATCGAAATCACTACTTATCTGCTCGTATTACCGACCAAATTCGTCTAACATAAACAGCCTCAACGAGCTTGATGCATCATTGTTAAAGCTGGGGAATAGACTACACAAAAACAACATCATCATATCTGGCGATTTTAACGCTCCTGATATTTCCTGGGATAATGAATACTCAAGCCATTCCCATGCATCTGATAGATTTTTGGAAATTATCGATGATCACGAATTAAGCCAACACGTCAAAGAACCAACCAGACGCGACGACAGCTCACAGAATATATCAGATCTAATACTCTCAAATAATTCAAACATCATTGAAAATGTCAAGGTAGTTCCAGGTATCAGTGACCACGAAATCGTGTTGTTCTCTGTGAACACTTCATTGCGAAGAAAGAAGAATGTAAAGCGTAAAATATTCATCAAAAGAAAGCAGACTCTACTCGCATTAAAGAAGAACTCGCAAATTTCTCGTCCTACATGGCAGAATGTAGATTCAACTCGATCGACGAAAAATGGAACTGCTTTGAAGAAAACATCCACCGTATAATGGACTCTTGCATTCCTTCCAAAGTGACTAGTTCACGATATAACCTACCATGGTTCAATCGATCACTCAGACGATTATCCAAAAGGAAACAAAGACTATACAACAAAGCAAAAACATCTGGCAAACAAGATGATTGGAAAACGTTTCTCCAAGCTAGAAAACAAATGCACACGAGTCTTAAAGAAGCAAGACACAAGTATATTTCTGATTACCTTGGTGATGCTATCGAAGAAAACCCAAAGCGATTCTGGACGTACATAAAACAACTAAAAAATGAAGATCCTGGAATTGCAGACTTTGAAGTGAATGGTTCAATACTTAGTGACAACAAATCGAAAGCTGAAATGTTTCCATCAGAAAGTTACAACCATGCACAAAATTATCAAAATTGGCAATATGCCCGAGTATTTGTGTTAATTATTTCAAAATGTTTCTTCCTTAGACAACTATAATCTGCGCGGCTGTCACTTAAATTTAACATTGCCCAAACCAAGAACTGAATCATTGAAAAAACGTTTCAAATATAGTGGAGCAGTTGCTTGATGAGATTCTGTGTTTAAATAAAGTATTATTATTATTATTTCTCTTTCTTTCTTTCTTTCTTTCTTTCTTTCTTTCTTTCTTTCTTTCTTTCTTTCTTTCTTTCTTTCTTTGTCTCTTTCTTTGTTTATTTGTTTGTTTCTTTCTTTCTTTCGTTCTGTCCATCTCTCAACCCTACATGGTCTGCAGGATCCAAGTCAAAGTGATTGAGTGAAAATTGTAAAACTGTTCCATGTGGGGCGATAATAAGCCATGTACATGCCTGTCTTCGAGAATAATAGTCTGGATAAAAAGGGCTTGTGATGGGCTTTTTGTCGCTGTATACTTTCTCAAGCGAACTCAAATTATTACATGCTACAAAACAAAGTATATATTATATATAAGGCCTTACACATGTATGTGTGTGAGTCCACCACAACAGAGCTAGGCTCCAATAACTGAGTGCCTCATTAAAAAAAAATACATACGAATAAATAAATGAACATAATAGTTTGACAGGAAATATATATAAAGGGAAAAAATAGAAATCTAAATAATTAATTGCAACATGTTGGTTTGGCTGTAAGTTTGTTGGTGCGACAGCACTTTGGGCAAACAGTTTTCCAAGTTTGTGGAATATCAGTGTCATACCTATTTAGAGCTTTTGTATAATAGTGTAACAGCTTCTTTTTAATGATACTAGCAGATTTACTTAGACGTAATTCCTCAGGTAAAGAGCTCCAAACTTTTGGTAGATTTTGTACTAAAAACTATTTAAAAGTCTAAACCGGTGACCTGCCCTGAATTTGTAACTGTCGATTCTTGCCTCCCACAGCTACAAAATTACAAAGAATGTAGGAAGAATTTCGGATTTTTTTAGTAAATCAACAAATTATTCAAAATTGGGATCTATACAACATTTAACAACTTATTTATAAATTTCATGTTTGCATTATTCTTATAATTCAATGTTTACGTTTTTATAAAACAAACCACCAAGTTAGTTGCTAATTTAGGTCAACAAGGAGTCATGTTAACTAGCTATATAAAGCCTTTCCTGCAGCATTGAAAATACACATTTACTCGTGCTCAATGAGTACGTTGGGGGTGACTCAAGTCTAGCAAAGTAGCAAGGACGTAAGTAAGGATAGTGGTCTAGTCTAAGGAATTCCGTCTAACAAACTGCGCCTACTAAGGAATGTCTTTCTAGCTGGCGTGTGTTTGCTCAACTCTGTTCAACATCAGATAAGTGTCTATTGTTTTTCCTTTCGAAGTTGACCGGGCTTCCTAACCATTTCACTATATTCAATGTTAATGCCTCAGTAAAAACATGTTTAAAAGGATAAATTTTTTAAGCTAGATTTCAAATATGGTTCAATGCAGTGATTGACATTTACCTTTTGGAAGTTTAACAAAATTTATCTTTGCTTTGAATCCAGTTTTGAAATTGAAATGCTGACTGCATCGAAATCTAATCCAGAGGAACTGTCTACTAGATGTCCACCGTTCTTTTAAATCTGGTCTGTTTCTAAACTCTTTCAGAAGTATGGCTGTCTCGTTCTGTCCATCTCTTAACTCTACATGGTCTGCAGGATCCAAGTCAAAGTCATTGAGTGCAAATTGTATAACTATTCCATGTGGCGCGATAATAAGCCATGTACAGGCCTGTCTTCGAGGATAATAGTCTGGATAAAAAGGGCTTGTGATGTGCTCTTTGTCGCTGTATACTTTCTCAAGCGAACTGGAATTATTACATGCTACAAAACAAAGTATATATTATATATAAGGCCTTACACATGCATATGTGTGAGTCCAACACAACAGAGCTAGGCTTCAATAACTGAGTGCCTCATTAAAAAAATACATACGAATAAATAAATGAACATAATAGTTTCAGTACAACGACGACAAACAGAAATTTCAAACAAACTCCTTGATAGATGCATTTTCGAAAATGCACGTGCATGAGGGTTGGTGTCATCTTTGATGAGACAAAGTCACCAAATGACCACATACTGTCTGTTTGTAAGATTTCATATCCATAACATGTTATTAGCAAGCCTTGAGAAAAAATGATTGAGAGGGAGTGTATTGATTATGACCATGTATATTTTCAATATAGTTATCTTACCTTTGATGTTGTTTGCATATTCAAAATTAAAGGCTATTTCTCCAGAGAAAGTAACTTTAGTTTTACAAAGGGGAGGAAGTCTGTAATTGCCTAAGTAACAAAATTGAATTGATAACTTTATTTTTGTTATCTGACCCATCAATAGTTCAACCACTTTCAATTTGTTTTCTAGTAAGAAAGCGAAAACAAAAATGGATGGTAAATAATGCCTCCCAGAAATACTCACGCATAAATTTAGTATCCCAATGGCGAACACGATGAAAACATTCAGTCTGCTGTTGCCTGTCTGCTTTGTAACTTATCCTTAAGTACTGTCCACTGGATGTCCACCATTTTTTTGCCAGAGTACTTGAGTCGCTTTTCACCAGTGCAACGGAGGACTCATATTTGCCATCTCGTACTGTAAGAAAACCGTCTAGCCGAGAGCAGGAAGCTCTGACCATCTTGTTTTCAGGTGCCATAATGATCCATGTACAACCAAATTGTGTATTAGAATTATGTGCAGACTTTTTGATAGAAAAAGCATCTTTGTTTTGAAAACGTTCTTGGGAGAAACCGTAGCATTCTAAAAGAACATGTTAAAAAGTCGATATCAGAGAGAGCACATGTGCATTGATACACGGAAACTGTTTGCTCTTACGTTTTTCATGGCAGTCAAACAATCAGTCAATCCATCACATCCATCCATCCATCACGATTACTGCAGTCATCAAAAAAAAGTGATGACGATAGCCTAAATGTCACGATTGAGTCAACAAACAAACTCCTACAAACATACCGCAAAACAATTGAAACAAAATCGACTTTATTTTTCAGGGTTCTCTAAGCCTAAGCTGAACACAATTTTAGCAGTTATATTAAATCTTTAACTTGAATTATAAACAGTCTGGGGAAGGGGTTTTCTGTGATTCGTGAAAAGCAGAAAAAATGTTTCGTGATTCGTGAAATTGAGGTCGGTCGTGACCCGTGATAAGCATATTTTTGTTGCCGTGATTCGTGATTTTAGCGATTATATGTCGTGAAAAATTAACGAAATCTTGCAAACCTCATCGTGTTCTCTGCCTATTCAGACTACCATAAGACAAACAAAAAAACCATTAGATATTTGAGGTGGGGAGGGTTGGGCAATTTTTTGGCAGGATATTTTTTTCCCCATGCGATGGTTGTGCAGGATATTTTCTTCCTCTTTGCACGATATTTGTTATTGGCACATCTGATGTGCACGATATTTTTTCTCTGTATAAGGCTTTGCTCGATATCTTTTTGTTGGTATTGCCCACCACCTTTCTCAGAGTTTAGGAAGCATCGAGTGAATTTCGTCGGAATAAATGAAATCGCCAATGCATGATTAAATGTTGGTGGTGAGTTAATATATATATTTTTTCAGAGGTTCGATTTTGCTTGCTGCGGCGTAAAGCGGCATAATTTTCGAGGCCTAAGGCAGAGTCCTTTTTGTGCGTCGCATCTCGCCTCAAACGAGGCAGGGGGAGGGACAGGGTGAGTGAAGTTTTCCTTGACAAAAATTGCTCGTGTAGATGGAGTAAAAAGGAAAAATTGTCAAGGATGAAATTTGTTCGTGTAGACGGACAACAAGGAAATGTAGCAAGGAATATTAATGTGATTAGTTTCCAGTTTCTTCGCACTATCAGTCTCCAAATCAAAACAAAATCTGTTTATATTTTGTTGGATTTACTCCAATCCAGACAGAGTCTTTGGAATACGAAACATGTATCATATCGCAACCGCAGTATAAAAAAAGGGAGTACGGATCATCTGACACCTAAGGAAGGGGAACCACCATCTGCGCTTCCGAAATTCGCAATCGTGCATAAGCAAAAGCGCCCCTAGTCGACATGCAGCAAGCCTTCTTCGATCTCAGCTATTTTTCACTTGCATATACGCCATTTTGTTTTGTTTGCTCATCAAGAGACTGGAAACAGATTATGTTAGTACTCCACTGATTGCAAGGCATAACCTAAACTTGTCAAGGAAAACTTGTTCATCATCTACTCGAGCAAGGAAACCTTGTTAATAAAAAAATGGTAAAGGAAAAGTTGTTGGTCGTCTCCACGAGCGATGACAGTGTTAAATAAAAATTGTCAAGAAAAAATTGCCCGTGTAAACGCCGCTTCAGTAATGTGCTGCAAACAAAGTTTCAATGGGGCTTTTTTCTTTTCTTTTCACACTTTGTTTGATACTAAGGAAGACTTGTTCTTAATCGTAACAACTTGGTGTTGGCTTACCTTCTCGATACCTCCCCGGAGATGTTGTCTCTTGCACTGTGAGAAGTCTTGATGTTGTTCTCGCTACATTTGCTATATGATTTCGTGGTGATGCTGTTGTTGTTGCCGTCTTTGTCATTGGTTGTAGTGTCATTGTTGCTTGTACGGTTGTTGTTGTTCTTTTTTTCATTGGTTGTAGTGTCATTGTTGTTTGTACGGTTGTTGTTGTTCTTTTTGTCATTGGTTGTTGTACTATTGTTGTTTGTACGGTTGTTGTTGTTCTTTTTGTCATTGGTTGTTGTACTATTGTTGTTTGTACGGTTGTTGTTCTTTTTGTCATTGGTTGTTGTACTATTGTTGTCTGTACGGTTGTTGTTGTTCTTTTTGTCATTGGTTGTTGTGCTATTGTTGTTTGTTCAGTAGATGCAGGTACAGTTGTTATATTTGCTGTTGATGCCGTTGTGCCTGTTGTTATGACAGCTGATTTTAATTCGTTGGTTGTTTCTGTCAATATTGTTGTTGTTGCTAATGTCACTTTTGCTACTGGTGTTGTTGTTAGATGTGTTGTTGTTGATGTCATTCTTGCTACTGGTGTTGTTGTTGTTGGTGATAGTGTTGCTGTTGTTGATGTCACTCTCGCTACTGTTTTTGGTGTTGTTGTTAGGGGTGGTGTTGCTGTTGTTGAAGTCATGCTTGCTACTTGTTTAGGTGCTGTTGTTGGTGACAGTGTTGCTGTTGCTGATGTCACTCTTGCTACTGGTGTTGGTGTTAGTGGTTGTGTTGCTGTTGTTGATGTCACTCTTGCTACTGGTGTTGCTGTTAGTGGTGTTGTTGGTGATGTCACTCTTGCTACTGGTGTTGGTGTTAGGGTTAGTGATGGTGTTGCTGTTGTTGATGTCACTCTTGGCACTGGTGTTTCTGTTAGTGGTGTTGTTGGTGATGTCACTCTTGCTACTGGTGTTGGTGTTGTTTTTAGGGGTGGTAATGTTGTTGATGATATCATTATTGCTACTGGTGTTGTTTTCAATGGTGGTGTCACTGTTGCTGATGTCAGTCTTACTGCTGCTGTTGATGTCATTGATAGTGGTGTTAAAAATGGCATTGTTCTTGCTGCTACAGTATTTGATGTTTCTTTTTTATGTGATTCAGTTGTTCCTGTTTCTACCGTTGTAGGTTTTCTTGTTATTAGAAATGGTGCTGGTGTTTTTGCTAATCTTGAAATGACCCGTCTGGTGGTTGGTGTTGTTGTTCCAAACTTTGTTGCGGTCGTGGGAAGTGGTAGTGATAATACCAACATGACTATTTGAAGTTTTTGCATCTTGTTTGACTTTTGAAAAAAACATGTATGAACAAAAAAAAAATTAGACAAAGAAGCCAGGAACATTGAAGTTTTAATATCAATTGATTTTATTTTTCGATTTCAACACTCAAATTTGAAAAAAAAAAATGATTAGAAACGCAAACTAATCTTAAGAAATTGAAACAAAAATCATGTCTGTTTTGCTGAGAAACACTCCAATGAAGGTTTATGTTGTAGAAAAGCTTTTTTTTTTACTAGCACGTTGAAGGTCAGGCGATGGGTGCGGACATTTTGTCGATAATTGCGAAACTAATTTAGTTAACTTTGAATCATTTTTTTACAGTATTTGTTTCAAATGAGATGCGATTCCAATAAAAAATTTCTCAACACCATCCTTGACACAGCTTAGAGGTGCAATGCGAATGCACGCACATATTCAGATGTCTTTTGTTTGCGATGTATTGCACTTTGAAAATAGAAGAATTCTCCAGCCAAAGAGCATAGACAAAAAGCTAAAAGGAACATGTTTTCATCAAGTATATCATTTTCAGGGAGATTAAATAACACATTTTGGTTCAACGCGAGTTTCCAAATGTGAGGTGCAGCTTTTTGTAAACTGCGGGAAGTCACTTTATTAAACGCCTCTAATGAACGAGACGCGCTAGGAAGTTTTGCTTACTCTTATCACTTGGAAGGAAAAACGCGAAAAAACGCGAGAAAATAGTGAGCAAAAAGTGTCAAAAAATAAAAGCAACAATCACAATGTACAAACAAACAAATAAGCAAACAAAGAACACTATTTGAATTAAATGAAAACAACATATTAAATAATGTTACAGATCAAAACAGGTAAACAGCAAACAAACAAGTGAACGTTGTGAAGTGAAACATGATTAAAGGTAGACCAATTCCCGTGCCTGTGATGGAGTGGGGAGCTTTGTCGAAAATTTCATTTTACGACAGAATCGATTTTAAACACTCCTTTAAAAGCCTGAGTAAATCTCGGCACTGATTCATCGCGATCTTAAAGAGCTTAAATAACATCCGTAGTTGAATTATTTTGAAACAGAATTAAAGGTACAATAGCAAATTTAAGTTCAGGCTGCTAATTCACTAAAATAAAACAAATCGAACGTTCGAATAAATGCGACGATAAAAAGCAATCAATTAAATTAAGAAGTTGAAGTACAGAAATCTATTTGAAAAGTACATTCCCTTACCTGCGTGTTCGACAACACCAATGCGAACATCGTCTCCTTGTCGTTTAAATGGTAACTTTGAGCTACAATATTTATCATATCCATAATCGAATAAGTAAAGCAATATGGTCTTTTCATGATTCATTACAGAGTTCTTCTCAAAACCAGCAGACACTTTAATGTGTATATTCCAGCCAATCAGAATATTGTGCACATTGCAACTTGATTAATGATCTGTTGAAAGGTTGACAAAAAGTATATATACACATTAATGATCTAATGATTTTTTCAAAAGTTTTAACTCAAAAGTACTTCTGTGTTCTTTCTTGTTGCAAGAGATGCTTGAAAAATAGGCGTCTAATAAGCTCAAATGTCTACAGCCTAGCAAGAAACGTAACAGACGTGTTACGGTTGAGGCCTAAAAATTAACTAGACCCTGAATTCAGGGTTTACTCGTGCCCAAGAACGGAGGTTCTTAAAAACCGAAAACAAAACAAAACAAAAAACAAGAAACAAAACAACACAAAATATGCAATACGGTTTCTTTGCGACATCTCGAACTTGCCTTTAAGCTCTTATAATACCACAGGCAGCCCAAGCAATCTACTCGCTTCGCTCGCAGCAACTAAAAGGCAGGAAACTATTATCCATACCACCTCTTCTTTAACGGCAAAAAATATTCCAAAATCAACAAGAATTACACAAAAACTACATCAGCATAAAAGCTCAATAAACAAGATTTCAATAAATTGCACTTTACTTCAATTTTTCACGAAAAAATACTGCAAATTTTCGCTTTTTCTTTCAAAATTCGGCAGATTTTCCAATCAGTTGAAGCGTGGACCATAGCGAGTGAACATTAATCGTTGTTTGCCCTTTGTTATGTTTCTCTCAATTTCGCAAAGTTCAGCCATAAAAGAGATCCTTTTAGACTTGAAAAGTGACCAAATAGTCTCCTTTGGGTAAGATACCAAAAGATCCTTTTGAAATATTTGTCTTTTTTCGCTTTTGTTAATACACATCGCTATAAACAATCGTTCTTCAACTCGAGTGAGCGAACTTCGATGTGTATACGTCTACAAGCTCGAAAATTCTCACTTTCGCAATGAATTTCTTGCTACTTTTTGATCTTGTTCACTTCTAATAATTCTTCTTAACAATTCCACGAATTGGTTTTCCTTAAATTAAGTTTTATTTAGCTGTTTTGATGCGACATGGAAGCATTGGTTTTAATTATTTTTTTAGCTGTTTTGATGCGACATGGAAGCATTCGTTTTAATTATTTAAAAAATTGTTTATTAAAAAATAACTGATAAAATTGCAAAAGAAAGATTACTTGAGAACAAAAAAAAAGTGAAAAGCGCTGGCGCATTAGAATTTCTTTCTTTGTGAGTTAATATAATTCGGTCAGACCTGATGGAACATGTCTGAACTTGCCAAAATTTCTAACAGCGAAAAAAAAAAAACTGTCTGCAGAACTATACTCGTGCCCTCGGCCTAAGGGCCTGGGCACGAGTAAAAAGTGTTTTTTTTTTCTCTCGAAATTCACTTCTAACCATAAAGATGAACTTCACTACTTCATAAATTGAAATAAAAATAGGCGATCTGCATTATGATCCAGCATTCTTTGCCAATTCTCTTTCATATTAAAATTCTTAATCCCTTTGGAGATTAACAGAACAATTTGTGCTAATTGCACTAGAAATGAAAGTGAGCAAAGCATTCTGGTAGTTGTAGTATATGACGCTATAATGCAAATCGCCTATTGGGGGACACCGTGTATTTCATTGAGTTATATGTCATCAAGCACCACACATATCGGGCAATTTGTAATTGTCAGAAAAAAAAAACATAAATTGTTATACAATTCCAATTCCTTAAGAAAGTAACTCCCTCTTCAAAAATAATTTTTTATGTCTCTACAGGTAAGATAATTGAAAGATCTTTTTTTCGAGGGCAGTCGAACTCAGCTCGTGAATAATAACATTTTAAAATACGCAGTGGCTACGGGTACGTCACCCGTACGTCGACTTGATTTGTTATTCGTACGGGAGTCAAACATATTTTAGATTTTCACAGTGATTCTTTATCTTTTGCTAAAGAAAATACAATATAATCATTTAGATATACTAAGCGATTATTATAAGCTAAGTTGACTCCCGTACGAATAGCAAATCAAGTCGGCGTTGAAATTCTTTAATTTTCACGATGTTGATGTATCAAGCTAAGGGTTTCACATTTCGTAAGTAAAATGTACAAAATGCTGCTTACAAGACAGTGTTTCTTTTGTGTTTAATGGTTTTTTCCAATCACAATTGCTCAAAACAATGGCTAGCCGACGCTAGCTGTATATTTTGCTCAATTCTTTGACTTATCTAATTACTACTTTGACATACATGATATATCGTAATTTAAAATTTCCTGTATTAATGTATTTTTTTTTGCACAAATACCCTATCATTGTAAACTATACCTGATCAACTGACCCCACCTATTATAGTCGTTTGCGTTAAGGCGACTCGACCCCCAGACGCGTACCCTCTACCTTTCGTGTTTGAAACGGTTGTGCTAAAATGCTGTATATTGGGTTTAATTCTGTTTTTGCACAAATTATTTACACAGAGAATGAAGTCATAATGGTTTTTGCTCGGAGTAGAATTTTAGCCGTTGACCGCATTCAACACCAAAATGGTTCATTCTACATGTTAATATGCTGCATTTCCAGAGATTTATAAAAAGGTATATAGAGAAGATTACGAGATAATTGTTTCATTTAGTCCTAGAAACAGAGGAACGTGGATGTAATGGTAGAGTGCAAGCACAAAATGTGTGCAACAGTTGTCACTATTTAGTAGTAAATAGCACTAATTAGACAAAAGAAAACAGTAGAATTGCAATTAGTGTGAACTATTCAGAGGCAGATGTTCAACTTGAAGTCAAATCAAGCATGAAGACTATACAATGTGGAATTCCCCAAGGGAGTTCGCTAGGTCCGTTATTATTTTTAATTTCTATAAATGATATAACAAGCTGTTAAAAAAGTTATCTTTTAGAATATTTAGTGATGACTCAAACATTTTTGCGTCTTCTTCGAATTTAAAAGAATTAGAACAATTAATAAATCGGGAGCTTTCTAAAGTAGTTGAATGGTGTAATACGAATCACTTATCTATCGATATTCAAAAAAACATTGTTATGATTATTAAATCTACACATTAAAAATTAACAAAATATGTAGACATAAAAATGTCACACAAAGATACACTTCTATTGATAAAAACGTTACATTAAATACCTGCGGATTGATGAAAACATAACATGGAAACCTCATATCGCTTTCATATGCTCACGACTAGCAAGAAATGCTGGAATTTTCTTAAAATTGAAACACTATATTTCCTTAGTACAACTTAAGCAACTTTATTACAGTCTTGCTTACCTTTATCGTACCTATGCAATTGTTGCATGAGGAAGCTCATATCAAACCAAAATGAAACAAAGCCACATCATTAAAATATTTTTGTTCTCTACACTTTAATGTAAAAATACTGAAAGGGCTCTACCATTAATCAATCTCTTAAATCTACTTATTGTAAACAACATTTTTAAACTGGAAACACTAGTAGAATTCAACTATCCATGGGTTACAAATCAACTTCCATCAAAATAGTTATAGCTATAACACTAGGTATGCATCACATAGTAACCCGTGTAAACAAAGATGAAAAACAACATAGGTAAACAAACCATCGACGCTTTGATCAAATTAATAAGAGAAATCAAAGAAATCAAATTAATAAGAAACTCACACAACTTTTTTCACACTATAGACATTAGATTATAAGTGTATTATTGTTGTATAAGTCTTTTTTTTTTCTTGCTTTTTGTGCTATATAGACAGTTTGTCAATGTTCTTGGAAATTTTCTGTATGAATATTATAGTTATTGTCTTGCACTATGCATCTAAAATTTGATATATCTTGTAAACTTATGTGAATAGCTCAAAAAATTCATAACAAATTTTAATTGACCGGCCAGTGTCTAACACGATAACGTATAGGTACATTACACATTGGACATTCAAACAATGAAAAGTTTAGTAACTAGAAAAATAAACAAAAATTTATATAAACTGTTAATTCCAAACACGAGATGGGCGTAAATAATATATTTTGTATCGTATTGTATCGTATCGTATCGTATCCTGTCGTATCGTATCGTATAGTATCATATCATGTAGTATAATGTCGTATCGTATCGTATAGTATCGTGTCGTGTCGTATCATATGGTATCGTATCGTATCGTATCGTATTGTATTGCAGATCACTGTATGACTGAGCATGGTTTCTACATATATTATGGATGATTATCTAATTAATATAATACAATATAATCATGTATAATTAATTATAAAATTAATAAATATTATATAACTAACAATACTCAAGATTGTAAACTGCTTGGCTGCGATTCGCGCCGACTTGATTGCAGTCCGAAAAGTCCTCCACTGCAAAAAAATGTAAATCTGAGACGTTTGTTCTCAGATCATGCAGTTCCCGCTTAGGGGAGACTTATTTATTTATTTATTTATTTTTATTTTTATAAAGAAATCTGTTATTGTTTTGATACAATTGTTATAAGCAACTTCAACTCGATGGGAGTGAGATTCGTTATCAATATATGTTATTTTGTGGATTTACTGGTTAAACTCGAGTGGAAATGAGTAGTATAGAATGTTGTCCTCGAGCCCCTTAAACGACGGTTTTAGGACGGTTTTAGGACGGTTTTCGACGGTTTTAGGACGGTAAGGACGGTAACTTAAATATTCTATTGTTCTCCGGTTGTCAAGGTGACCACGTGACGCCACCGGGCAAGTTCGGGCGAACCTTATTGTCAAGGGTTGACTATTTAACGCGCGCAATTTGAAATTTGTTTATACCTCACTTTGAAAACAACTTTATTTGAACTAAGAAGTTTATCTAAGTACGAAAAAAAAAATGTCGCGTTTGATCAAACTGGGTTACAGAGGTTATCACGCTACTGTACAAGAATTCGAAGGAATGATAAGAGTCCATATCAGAAAATATAGTTATATCGATGACTATTTAACGCGCGCGATTTGAAATTTTTATCGGGATGCCCAGTTGCCCTTTTTGGTGGGTTTTTGGTGGGTTTCTAAGTGGGTTCAGTGGGTTCTATTGTTCTCCGGTTGTCAAGGTGACCACGTGATGTCACCGGACAAGTTCGGGCGAACCTTATTGTCAAGGTTCACAATATAACGCGGGCGATTTGAAATCTATTTGAGGAAAAAAAAACACCAATACAACAAAAACTCACATATGTAGTTACATTTCCTCAGCACAAAGAATAATTTCCTGTAACCGCAATAAACAATTTTTTTTTCTGATATAAACTAACGGCATAAAATGAGCTTTTTTATAATATTTCTTGAAATATTTATTCATCGCTATTTTCTCTGATCATTTAACAACATTAACTTGACCAGGAAATTTATCAGATCATTTTTTCTGATATCGAAAAAAAAAACTTCCAATTTGTTTGGCACTGGATTATAGAATTCGATTTTAATTTTTTATTCGCAAATAATATTTTAAGCTGTTGTGATCAAATTACCATATTATCTATTTGATGCTTGGCTGACTAATTAATTTTAAGTAAAAACAATAGATTAATTTGGAAACTATTGTTCTAAGTAGGAATACGCTTGGCTGATTCCATTAATGCTTAAATAATAGTGAAGCAATTAATAATAATATTTAAAAAAATAGAGTGAAACCTTGCTTTGAAAAGCCGGTACGTTATGTTAAAATAACTATCAGGCTATCAGGCTATCAGGCTATCAGGCTATCAGGCTATCAGGCTATCAGGCTATCAGGCTATCAGGCTATCAGGCTATCAGGCTATCAGGCTATCAGGCTATCAGGCTATCAGGCTATCAGGCTATCAGGCTATCAGGCTATCAGGCTATCAGGCTATCAGGCTATCAGGCTATCAGGCTATCAGGCTATCAGGCTATCAGGCTATCAGGCTATCAGGCTATCAGGCTATCAGGCTATCAGGCTATCAGGCTATCGGCTATTCGCTATCGGTTGATGAAAGGTTGATGAGAGGTCGATGAAAGGTCGATGAGAGGTCGATGAGAGGTCGATGAAAGGTCGATGAGAGATCGATGAAAGGTCGATGAGAGGTCGATGAGAGGTCGATGAGAGGTCGATGAAAGGTCGATGAGAGGTCGACGAAAGGTCGATGAGAGGTCGATGAAAGGTCGATGAAAGGTCGATGAGAGGTCGATGAGAGGTCGATGAAAAGTCGATGAAAGGTCGATGAGAGGTCGATGGAAGGGCGATGAGAGGTCGATGAAAGGTCGTCTTTTCCTCCAACTATCACTCTGTTTGTCGGATATTTTCGTCGACCTTTCATCCACCTCTCATCGCCCTTCCATCGACCTCTCATCGACCTTTCATCGACTTTTCATCGACCTCTCATCGACCTCTCATCGACCTTTCATCGACCTTTCATCGACCTCTCATCGACCTTTCGTCGACCTCTCATCGACCTTTCATCGACCTCTCATCGACCTCTCATCGACCTTTCATCGATCTCTCATCGACCTTTCATCGACCTCTCATCGACCTCTCATCGACCTTTCATCGACCTCTCATCAACCTTTCATCAACCGATAGCGAATAGCCGATAGCCTGATAGCCTGATAGCCTGATAGCCTGATAGCCTGATAGCCTGATAGCCTGATAGCCTGATAGCCTGATAGCCTGATAGCCTGATAGCCTGATAGCCTGATAGCCTGATAGCCTGATAGCCTGATAGCCTGATAGCCTGATAGCCTGATAGCCTGATAGCCTGATAGCCTGATAGCCTGATAGTTATTTTAACATAACGTACCGGCTTTTCAAAGCAAGGTTTCACTCTATTTTTTTAAATATTATTATTAATTGCTTCACTATTATTTAAGCATTAATGGAATCAGCCAAGCGTATTCCTACTTAGAACAATAGTTTCCAAATTAATCTATTGTTTTCACTTAAAATTAATTAGTCAGCCAAGCATCAAATAGATAATATGGTAATTTGATCACAACAGCTTAAAATATTATTTGCGAATAAAAAATTAAAATCGAATTCTATAATCCAGTGCCAAACAAATTGGAAGTTTTTTTTTTCGATATCAGAAAAAATGATCTGATAAATTTCCTGGTCAAGTTAATGTTGTTAAATGATCAGAGAAAATAGCGATGAATAAATATTTCAAGAAATATTATAAAAAAGCTCATTTTATGCCGTTAGTTTATATCAGAAAAAAAAATTGTTTATTGCGGTTACAGGAAATTATTCTTTGTGCTGAGGAAATGTAACTACATATGTGAGTTTTTGTTGTATTGGTGTTTTTTTTTCCTCAAATAGATTTCAAATCGCCCGCGTTATATTGTGAACCTTGACAATAAGGTTCGCCCGAACTTGTCCGGTGACATCACGTGGTCACCTTGACAACCGGAGAACAATAGAACCCACTGAACCCACTTAGAAACCCACCAAAAACCCACCAAAAAGGGCAACTGGGCATCCCGATAAAAATTTCAAATCGCGCGCGTTAAATAGTCATCGATATAACTATATTTTCTGATATGGACTCTTATCATTCCTTCGAATTCTTGTACAGTAGCGTGATAACCTCTGTAACCCAGTTTGATCAAACGCGACATTTTTTTTTTCGTACTTAGATAAACTTCTTAGTTCAAATAAAGTTGTTTTCAAAGTGAGGTATAAACAAATTTCAAATTGCGCGCGTTAAATAGTCAACCCTTGACAATAAGGTTCGCCCGAACTTGCCCGGTGGCGTCACGTGGTCACCTTGACAACCGGAGAACAATAGAATATTTAAGTTACCGTCCTTACCGTCCTAAAACCGTCGAAAACCGTCCTAAAACCGTCCTAAAACCGTCGTTTAAGGGGCTCGAGGACAACATTCTATACTACTGAAATGAAATGAAATAATATAAAAATTAGGTAAACCTAATAGCGGAGCTCCGATTTAATGAAATGAATTATTTATTTGATCATTCATTCTTTCATTTGTTTATTCACTACGAATTATCAAATTTTTTATCATTTTTTTTGCTGTTATTTTTATTTCATGATCAAATAATCATAAAATCAATTGAAATACACAAAGCTTTATGCATGCGACAACATTTTATTATACGCAAAAATGCAAAAATATGTTGTTATGCATAGTAAAAATAGCACTTGTCAATTATAATTGATTGTCCAATGAGAAGTTAGAAAAGCATTAACATGGCTTCTTTGAGTTGTAAACAACGCGCTTCTCGCTTTATTACGCTCTTTCACGTTTGAAAAAAAAATGTTATAAAAATCGACAAAAATTTCACTTTTCTGGTGAAATGTGTAATGAATTACCTATCTAAAACGATTGTGAATTTTTAATTATCAAATGTGAATACTGCGTAACTCGTTAAAAAATAGCTAGTATGAAGTTTTGAAATTTTAACTTGCAGATGAGTACACTGACAAATTCATACAAGCGTTTTATTTTCAATAACAAAATCAAAATTGCAAGAATCAAATTTAAAAAAAAACACACACATAAAGATCTCAACGATGGAGAAATATCTCACAAAAACAAGTAAATATAATTATTGCAAACTGCTTTCAGGTGGATCGTAAAAAAGAAATTCATTAAAGATCGTCAAAAAATGTAAACATACCGGCGCGACGTTTCTTGTCCTTTACTGTCACTTTTTCCACTGAACGTTTTGTCCTCAGTTCTGATTACAATAAGCTTGTTCATGTTTTTAGAATTTTAAAAGTGTCAAAAAACATTTTCACCGCCTCTAAAAAGTTTACACAGTTCAACTGGACGGCGATGGCTAGCTCGTGTTGCTCGATCACACATTGTGCTAAATTTGCATTTCCATCCACTCCATGAATTCGCAGTCCTACTTTGCTGACAAACATCTTGCGTGAAAGCTTTTTTTGTCGTGAATAGTTGATAAATCTGCATTGATCCTAAGTATCTCCATGTTATGAATTGCCCGTAGAAATTGATAAATGAACAGAGTGAAATTATCTTCATGAGTCGTGTTCATTTTGCTGTTCGCCTCTTTTGAATTGCTGCAAATGCAGCGCATATTTGTTTTGTTTTTGTTTTTATGAAAGTTGTTTTCGCCGTCGATTTTCCTTTTAAAATTAGATTAGTCGATAAGTAATGACTAAAAACGCCACGAAAAATCCATGAAGAATACGGCTTTTTCACCATCTGACAAACTTGTCAGATAAACTCTTCAGAAAATACGTGTAAAATCTCCAGCTTTGAATGACTTTTGAATGAATTATGACAGCTCTGCCTGACTGCACATTTGAGTGGTTGAAACCAGCGCCATGAGCGACTTTTACCCATTTTGTCAGTGAAAATATTTTGAAGTAGCTTTTGAACGTTGAATCGTAGTTATCTTTCTTTTTCACGCCGCGGTCTTTGTTTCTCCGCTTTCTCAGTCAAATCTCTTCAAGCCGTCAGCTTAGCTTTACGATTTTCATGCTCTTTGTCCAGCGTAAAAATACATTTTGTAGAAAAATTTCAGTGAACTGCATCAAATTAACTGCAAAAAAATGATTGTTTTGGCGCTCACTAAAACTGGTCAGCAAATTTGCGCGTGAGTTATTCAGCAATGCGAAAAAAGCGATTCTTCAATTTTTTAAAATTTTTTGAGTGAAATCATACACAAAAAGTCTGATATTTTGATTTCTGGCCGAAAAGAGCCTGTTCAACCTAAAACAGGACCCCTGTGTATTTCATCACAGAAAGCCCAAAATCGACAACGTACAAAAATTTGATATGCACTCACATCTAAATTTGCCAAATCCTGCATAGTGCAAAACAACTTGAAGCGCACCATTTCTCATAGAAACAATAAGTTAAGTCAATCAAGAAAAAAAAAAAGAAAGAAACCACAGATTTTCCGTTCACAAAAAGCGGAAAAAAGATGAAAGATTATTTGCTATAAGAGGAAGCGTATAGATAAAGTAATGCCGACTTAATCGCACCAACCTTAAAAACTATATAGATGAAATATACAATCTTTTGTTTTTCCGGAGTGTTAAAAAATTTACACTATAAAAAAATATGCGGCAGGAGGTCTATATCAATTTTGAAGTCAGACATATAACTGTCATCACCATTTAGTACTGTTACTCTTGTCGATAAAAACTGATTATCAAACTAGCAAATTAGGTTTTACGTATGCGGGTCCAGGTTCAAAGTTTAATTTAAAGTTTTGTGAAGCTTGGATTTTTGGCTCAAAAGAGCAAAAAAAAAAAAAAAAAAAAAACACGTTCGGAAACCGGTATATTCTTTTTTCCAGACGTTTTTGGAATAAATACATACATTAAACTCTTTGACTTATACCTCACGTTTTCGCCGGAAGAAAAACTTCAGATTTTTTTTCTTAATGGGAAAAAAAACAATTTTTTGTATATTTGTATCACAATGGAAACTGCAAGACGGAAGGATGTTATCGCTCTTTCATATCTGGATAATTTCATTGGCTGTTTTACCTTAGATCTTCTAGTGATCAACTAGTTAACCAACAAACACGTTGCTCCTAACTGTTATGCTAATGTGTCAGCCAGCATCCCTACACGTTCAAGTAAATCAGACAATGAAAAGCGCATACATATTAGCGCGAACAACGCCATATCTGTGTATTAGAAAGTGAATGAAAACTTAGACTCACGGCATTGGTGTTTGAGTACTGCATGGATGTGTCAAGGAAATACGATTCTCGTTGATTTGTTCAGGTAAATATGAAATGAAATATTCTAATGTAAGAATTTTGTACCTTGACAAGAATAAGTCAAATGACATTCAAATAAACAAATGAAACGAAAATGATTGCAAAAATATCCTTCTTCTCAGAGGTGACATTTTCTTTTCACTCAGGTAATCCACCATTGATAAAAGATGTACCAACTTTAAATCGGTGGTAATTGCTGAGGCAGTTCTTGGATATAAATACATTTACTCTGAAATAGTGACAACTGTTGCACACATTTAGTGTTTGCACTCTAATAAAACACACCAAAGTGAACAACAAAAATACCACTATATAATGCTATTTAATTCTATTGTTTCCATTTATTTAACTTCTCTGTTTCTGCTCCAGCATTATGGAACTCTCTTCCATTCACAATTCGAAACATTGACTGTCTAACTTCATTTAAAAA